>OY723403.1:12599933-13054214 GCA_963210345.1 Inga oerstediana
CTATTATTATGAACTAGTGTAATATTTTTCTTGGAATTTATACCATAGGTTCTAAATTTTTCATGGTAATGGTATTAATAAACAGAGCTTGGATTCTTGATGACATAAGTATAACGATTATAACAAATAGCTTTTTATTTTTTCCCAGATTTTTACTTTTTAAGTATGGATTGTTGATTATGATTTTTTTGGAATTGTAGGTGGTGGTGGTGGTGTGGTGATGTGGGGGGAGGGAGAGAGAGCAACGGTTAGAAGGGAAATGAAAAATCACTAGATTGCACTATAACTATGGTTTTTTACTTTTTTATTAAGTAGTGGTATTTCAGAACTTTCATATTGTAATAGATGCCCACATTTTAAAAATTTATGATTATTTTTATTTTCAAAATAGTTTATAGTTACTGACAACTTACTATTACACGCTTGATAAAAGTTGAAACTTATTTTAACAACTTAATCCTAACTTTATTATGGTAAAAAACCCTAAATTTTATCATATATATTAATATATGGATTATATTATTCATGACTTATTATTATAACTTTTTTTTTACCAATATCACCCATTGATCAGTCGACTCAAGTGAGTGAATTGACCTTGTTGTATGCTTCTACTCATTTCAATTTCAAACTTCGTTTGGCCCAGAATTTCAACTCATATTTGTTTTTAATTCGGTAAGAATGGGGCCTAAAGCCCAAACAAAACAAAAACTAATTACATATTTTTTGATACAAAAAACTAATTACATATTCCCTACACCCCTGGGTTGCATATTTATAAAGGAAAAACTAGAACTGGCAAATCGGGCCAGCCCGAGCCCGACGGGCTGGCCCGACACGGGCTGGCCTTAATCGGGCTGGTTTAAACCAGCCCGTTTATCACACGGGCTGCCATTTGGCAGCCCGAGCCCGATTAAGCGGGCTGGCGGGCTAACCCGCCAGCCCGCCATTTTAAGTGGCACTACTGGACAACCCAACGAAAACTAGCACTCATGCGCCGTTTACAATAAACACAGAACTACAGTCACAATGATTGTATAAACTAATTGATCTTAACCAAATAAATCAGTTAGACAGTCACAATGATGCAAACAAATCAGTTCACTTGCACCTTTGTTCAACAATGGTGCAAACAAATAAGTCAGAGTCACAATCTTCGATTTCAGTACCGACCAAGATAGAAGAAATAAAACTAACGGAGCTTAACCAAAATGCAATAATGGTGCAAACAAATAAGTCAGAGTCAGAATCTTCGATTTCAACACTTCAAATCTTCGATTTCAACCAAATCATATCTCAGGTAAATGTCTAAAAAATTCAAATAAGCACAGAAAACACTACCTCTTCCAGCCGTACTCCGTCTCGATCTCGAACGCCGGCCGGACTGAATCGCAGACGCAAGAGAAGGGAAGCTCGGACAGGGGAAATGACGGCCGGACGCCAGCAATGAGACTACTCCATTTAAGAGGGAGACTGGGACGGCCGGACCAAAAGGCCTCCACTCTCGATTGAAGCTTCGGGCAGAGGAGTTGACGAGAGGAAGAAGGAGAATGGGAGAGCACGGAGACGGAGCGGCGGAGCGGCGGAGCTTGAGAGGAAGACGGAGACTAGGAGATCCCGGACCACCGGAGACGGGGAGGAAGAGGGATGGTGCCGGAGAGCGTTAGGGTTCAGTGGCCAAGGGACGAGAGAACGAGACGGAGGGAAGGGGACGAGAGTCACGAGACTCGAGAGTGAGAGACGAGCAAGCAGTGACTGAGTGAGAGTGAGAGTGAGAGAGGGAAATGAGATTTCTTTTTTTTTTAATTTTAAACGGGCTAACCCGTTTAACCCGCGGGTTAACCCGTTTAACCCGCGGGTTAAACGGGTCAAGCCCGTTTAACCCGAAAACAAATGGGCCTCTATTTTCCAGGCCCGAACCCGTTTATTTTTGGCGGGCTGGCGAGCCAACCCGCCAGCCCGCCCCGTTTTACCAGCTCTAGGAAAAACACTGAAAAAGAATTTTGAATTTGTAAAATTATAAATCAAGTGTTTTTTAAAAAATAAGTTATGAATTGCTTATCAAGTTTCATTATTCTTTTATCAACTCTGGGTAATAAACCTGATTTAGAATTTTACAATTTTAAAAATTCTTTTATCTGTTTTTTCCCTATAAACAAAACATTCCTCATTGGCCAATGAGGTTTTTTCTTTCTTTTTCTTGATAAGCATAAGCAGTATCCTATTAGAGATAATCCTATGTGAAACACTATTGAGCACTAAAAGTTGACACCTCTCTCAATAAGAATTCAAATCTTAATTTATTATGTTGTGAGAGATTAACCCCTTCTATTATACTCAACCATAATTAGTCATTAAATAGTGAGAATTAAATCTAGTAAAAGAAATTAGTTATTTAATGTAGCGAATTAATATTTGAATTATCGGTAAAAAAGATGCCTAATAATTCTTCAATGGAAGGGTAATTGTAATTTGAGGGAAAAAACATTTCTCATCAGACAAGGAGACTAGGGTGGCAGGGTATGCATTTCTCCTATTTCAAGAAAGGAGAGAATTCTCTCCTATTTTTTTTTCACTTTTTAATCATAAGATTAAAATTTAAAAAATTTAGATCTAATCCTTTCTAAAATAGAGTATTTTTTTTTTATTTTTTTAGTGCCTTCTGATTTCTCAAACTTTTGAGATTAGAATTTAGCTGTATGAATTTGATTTTTTATAATTTAATTTTAATAATAATTTTATAAGGCATTGGTCCTACGAGAGGCGGTTAGATTCCACCAACAAAATCCACGTCAGATTTTTAAAACTGGGAAAAAATCCCCGATGAGATCTGACGGTTCAAATCAATGACGTCCCAAACCTCGCAGTAGAAAAAACAAAAAACATTCAAAGCATCGTATCCGTTGAATTCGTTCGTCGCATTGTTGGATCAACGGATCAAATTCATCGGTCCCTGACACGGAGGAGGGGCTCTTTGAGGTCGCATGCGCTCATCACGCCGTTCATTGTTCATTCGGAGGCTAGGTCTGAAAAGTGAAAGCTCGCTCGGCAAGCGTGGCGTCCTCTTATCTGCTCCGAAGTAACGGCAAGTTGGGCTTGCGCTCTTAGGGAAGCGCAATGTCTCATTGAGCAGTTGCCGCCTTCGACACTTTTTCGGCATTTCATCGTTTAATTGTGCCATGATCTTCGTATCGATTTCTTTTGTCACTTTTCGTCATTAGATTCCCGCTGCATAATCTCTGAATCTGATATCCTGGGAAGGGTTTTTTAACTGTTGTTCGATTCGAAGAAGGGCCTGTAATCTCAGCTGTACTGAGTACGATGCAATTTTCAAAGTAGCGACTGGTAATTGTTCTTCGACGGCTATGAGCCTATGACCGTATTGAATTTGACTTTCGTGCTCTTCTTTTGGCTGGCTCAAGCTTGATTCATCATTGGAAAGTTTTCTGTTTTGTATGAAGTGTAAGTTGTTTTTGGTAATCAAGATGATCACTGGAAAGGACTTGGTCTTGTTTAAATCTATGTTATCTCAACTTCCTTTCAGTTTCTTTCTTTCTTTCTTTCTCACGATTTTTTCAATTCTTATGATTTCGCCAACTTTTTGTTCAAGTACTTTCTTTTACGTCTAATATGAATACGAACTGTCTTTAAAAACAACTCAATTTCTTTTTCTCTCAAGTGAAATTACTTTGGTATTATTATTATCTGGATCCAAAGTACTCTGAAGTATCATGAGAAAGTTTTGTTCTTTTCTAATAGTAACATATACGTTACTGAGCTTCGCCATCAGGTTTGGTGGAACAACCAGAGATGGAAATTGATTTTTCACGATCCTTAAAAACAGCTTCTGTTCCCCTTTAAGTGGGTTTACCTGAGTATTATTATTGGGGTCCCAAATTCACAATAACGTCACAAGAAAATTTTCTTCGTTGCTATGTCGCTTCTAAACATGGAAACTGCTCTACCTGGTCATCAGGTTTAGTGGGACAACCTGATATGGGAATTGTTCTTTGATAGGCATTTTGAATGTAAACACTAAGTGTGTCTCTTTCATGTTACAGTTGTTAGATCTCTGAATATGATGATGGCTAAGGGTAATAGGTTCTCTGGAGGTTATTATGGCAATGCTGTAGAGACAGCAGGTGAATCAGAGGGGTCTGGTAGCTCAGGACCAATAGATACTGAAATAACAGTTTCAGAGAACTCAAGTGTCCCCGCAAGGAGATGTATAAGTTTAAATTCAAGTCACTGTGACAATTTTGGTGTTCCCATGCAAGTTCTTCGGTTGTCAGATATAACACCCCTTGAAAGAAAGGATTTGGTGCTTAGGTTGAGATCAGAGCTTGAGCAGATTCGGCTACTTCAGAAGAAAGTAGAATTGCAAAGAACAAACGGTGTTACATTGTCATCATCCAGTGATATTCTTAGCTGTAGTAATGGACACAACAGGCCTCAATTAGAGAAGTCCAGAAAATCACTGGCTCCTAGTTCTGTATCAGGGAAACAGTTGAATCCCACAGGTCAGAAACCTCGTGGATGGAACCGGGGTTCTTCTGGGAAGTTTGAGTCTGGACCAAAGACACAGACCTGTTCACCAATAGCTGCAAGTACCTTGTTGATGAAACAGTGTGAGGCACTTTTAAAACGATTGATGAACCACCAATATGCTTGGGTTTTCAATACACCTGTTGATGTGGTGAAATTGAATCTTCCAGATTACTTCACTATTATTAAGCATCCTATGGATTTAGGAAAAGTAAAAAGCAAGATAGCTTCAGGTGCATATTCTGGTCCTCTGGAATTTTGTGAGGACGTAAAGCTTACATTTTCAAATGCATTGACCTATAATCCACCGGGTAATGATGTCCATGTCATGGCTGCGACCCTTAGTAAATATTTTGAAGTGAGGTGGAAAGCGATTGAGAAGAAAATTGCAAAAACCAATGCTCATCCAATGCCAGCGAAATCTTGCGCCCGTGAGGATGTGGACGATGCTAGACCAATGCCTTCTTCAAAAAAGAGGAAAACCACAACAATTCCTCATTGCCCTGAAGTTATACCTCCTGCTAAGCAAGTTATGACAGATGAGGAGAAGCACAATCTAGGCATAGAATTGGAGTCTTTGCTGGGAGAGTTACCTGGGCATATTGTTGACTTCTTAAAAGAACACAGTTCAAATGGTAGGGAATGTGGAGAGGATGAGATTGAGATTGATATTGATGATCTCAGTGATGATACACTCTTCACTCTACGGAAGCTTTTGGATGAATATTTGCGAGAGAAGCGGAAGAGCAATGAAAAGGATGAACTGTGTGAAATAGAGGTATTATCCTGCAGTTACTGCTTCCTTCCCTTTGATAGTTAAGCTTAGTTTAATATTTCATTTGAACTTACTTGATCCTATCTCTGACTTCTGTTTATTTTTTATGTTGTAGTTGTTGAATGATTCTGGACCAAGCAACTTATCATTGCAACCATTTAAAGGTTATAGTCAGTGCGTGCACGTGTGTGTCTGTGCGCGCGCATGTGCGTGTGTATTGTATTTGACTTTATTTGAATATGTTCCAACTTTAGGTGATGACCTTGGTGATGAAGACGTGGACATTGGTGGAAATGAACCCCCTGTCACAAGCTATCCTCCTTTGGAAATTGAGAAGGATGCAACTTACAGAATTAATAAACATTTAAGTCCGGGAAGCTCTAGTGGTATGTGAGTTTTGGACGCTTCTATATTTCCTTTGACTTTGAATACTCTCACATTACTTCCGATTCCTTCTTTCACCTAGCTAGAATGTAAGGATGTCAGAAGAATAATGAATATTGATCAAATCTCATCGGCATAAAGATCCTATTGTAATCCATCTGGGGTTTCAACTTATTGGCACCCTTTTTTGACTGGGAATTGATCAAATCCAATCAGTATCAGCTAGCTTCATGTTGAATTCTTAGAAGAATAATGTATTTTGTGCTGAGATTCTGATACATGATAAAATCATGAAGATGATGAGTTTGGTGTTTCTGACTCTTAATTAAGATTTTTGAAGGATAGGGTTAAGACATTTTTCTGTCAGGACTGCGGGAATTTGTCTAACTTTTCATATGTAATATTTGATATTGAAGCTTTCGTGTGGTCGCTAGTGCCAACATCTAATGTGTGCTTTTCAATGCAGATTCTAGTGGCTCTGCTGATTCGGAATCTAAGGATGCTGAACCAGGTCCAGTAATAGCATCAAAGGTATTTTTTGGATTCTCAAGAAAAAAGATAGTTTGTCATCTCTTGTTGTGTTTGAAGAGAACGGTCTTTTAATTGCTGATGCTCTCTTCTATTGGACTTTAGCTCAACTGTCTTTATTGTTTGTACACTAATTATCCATCTTGGTTTTTCTTTAGGTAGCAGAAAGTTTGGGTCATGGAGCTCAGTTGGATGAAAAGACTCAGGTTATTGATACTGTAGAAACGAATCGTGAGTAATGATTCTTTATTCCACTTGTCTGTCATCCCATGATTGAATTCTTTATGCTAGTTACAGTGATTATGATCTGCCGTTTAATATGGGGTATGCATGGCTTATATACATGCAACAGTTTTACCCAGGTTCCCTTCCATTGTCTACTTGCGGTTGTATGCTTTACTCTCTCTCTGCGGCTTCATGACAGAAATTTTCTTTCAGTAAATAATGAAAAATGCTGTGGTGATTTCTGTTTTTTTTTTGTTGCCAAGTAATTTATGAGGTCTATAGCTTAATAATGGATTAGAAATTATGTAACTTGTCTATTACTGTTGGTCTAGCAGGCTTTCATTGATGTTAATCTTTAACGTCCGTATTTGTAATTTCAAATCAGCTTCTTTTCTTTGGATGCTGTTCGTTCAATATTAATCAATTTACAATCTCAGTTATCACTGTAAAGTGACTTGGATTCTTACCTTTACGTCATGCAGAACCTGTTGTCGGGTTGGACCAAGTAGATGATAGTTCTGAGCAGAAGCCAAATTCTTTTGACTCAGACCAGTGTCGAGATGGTAAGAGGCTAAGAGTAGAAATTATACAAGATATATGTTCTCCGTTAACATTGGATACCTACTAAGGGGTTGTTGTAGGGGATAGTGCTCCAAGACAGGTTTCTCCCGACAAGCTCTATAGGGCTGCATTATTGAAGAATCGGTTTGCTGATACCATCTTGAAAGCTCGAGAGAAGACACTAACTCAGGTTTATAAAAATTTTAAGCCTGAAATGTGCTCCGCTTGTAAATATTTTTTTCTGCTTATTTTCTCAATTTTATGTGGTACCTATTTAACGTGGCTGATATCAGGGTCAGAAGGGAGATCCTGAGAAATTGCATATGGAGAGGGAAAGACTGGAGATGGAGCGGAGGAAAGGTGATTTGGTGACGTTACTATTTGCTGCTTATAATTTGCTTTGCCATAGTGGCTATTAAACCTCTTTTTATTCAAGACATCCGCTATATTTACATTGTGAGCAGAAAAAGCAAGGCTACAGGCAGAAGCAAAGGCTGCTGAAGATGCTCGAAAGCGGGCAGAAGCAGAAGCTGCTGCAGAAGCTCGACGAAAGAGGGAGCTTGAGAGAGAAGCTGCACGGCAAGCATTGGAAGAGGTAAAAGTCTGTTGAAGTTTTATAGAGTTCTCGGAACTTTATGCAGGTAAAAGTCTGTATTTCATTGGAGCTTGTTCTGGAACTTTATGCAGGTTGAAAAGTCTGTTGATGTCGTAGAGAGTTCTCGGGTTCTTAAAGACTTGGAAATGCTTAGAAGTGCGCCTGCTGAACAACCAAGCTCTGTGGATGAGACGAGTCCTGATCACTCACAAGATGGCTTGGGTAGTTTCAAGTTTGGAAGTAGTAATCCCTTGGAACAATTAGGATTGTATATGAAAATGGATGATGAAGAGGAACTTGGAGAGCCACCCTCCTCTAATGCTCCACAACCCGTAAATGATGTAGAAGAGGGAGAAATTGACTAAGTGATGCTCGATTTGTGATCCTGATTGAATCATGGAGCAACATAGTACTAAGCTTGTAATTACATTTATTCCGACGGAATTCTTTGATTCTTTCAGTTCCCATGTGTATTATTAATCCATCACCGAAGGGTAGGGGCTGACTCAGCATCGTTTCTTGTAAGCCCATAGTATTATTAGGGTTTTGGGTTGTCTTGGCATCTGTCTACTTTGATTTATAAAAGGTCGACCATACCATACCAGCTGGGATACACCCATATGGCGTTTCATTATATGGCGGTAGGACATCTCAAATTTTTGCAAGTGCTTCCTCTTGTCCTAGATATAACATCCTTGTAACTAATTCACATATCAATAACAACAGTTAAAAATATTAAATTTATCATGGTAGTTCTTACTCTCTCACTACCTTATTAAATAAGAACATGTATAGGAAAATATTTTTTTAACCTTGAAGCAGAAAATGAACAGGTCTTTGTGAAACTAGCAAATACATGCTTGTCAGTTTTTAAGAACAAACTTTGGAATCTGGTTACAAATTTAATAGGTGAAGTTCTTTTGTAAGTAATGTTTTGGAACAAACTTTGAAAAATGATTACAAAATTAATAGGTGAACTTCTTTTACAAGTAATGTTTGGTAACTATAGATAATTTTGTTCTTGGCATTGGCCAATAAAATTGCCACATATAACTACATTTTATGATTGAACATTAATTTATTACTGGTCAAAAAAAAAAAAGAACATTAATTTATCATCTTTATTTTTTAATTGAAAATGTCATACATTATATTTTATAAATACTTGAAAGAATTTTACGCTCTAGAGTCAGAGATTCACTGAAGCCATGATTTTTTTTTTTTTTTTTGAGTTTTTAATCTGGTATCCTAGGCCAACCCCTATGTCACGGGGAACTCAACGGGCCGAGACTAATCCAGATCCGCACCAAGGACCTCTATTTAAGGGCAAAGTGCTGGCCAAGGGGCAGGCTGCATTCCCATGACTCGAACTCGAGACCTCTGGTTAAGCAACGAAGTGAGGTTACCACTACACCAACCGGGCTTGGTTGAAGCCATGATTTATTGTAGGCTACCGTGTGTGTCTTCAATTCTTGTGCCGGCATCTTTTCTTATTTAAAAAATATATCTCTCTCTGCCCCTTTTCGGTTTTATGTTTGTGCATCGGACAAGCCATTTGATCATGCAGTTGCATATGCAATATTAGCTGGTATAGATGATTCAAGAGCAACTAATTTCTTTGCTGTCTTTGATCAGGAAAGAAACATTCCATCAAAAGGATGGATTATTATTTTGGTCAAATATAAAAGACAGGTGTATAAATACTGTAACGTTTGAATCAACTTTCATAGTCAATCTGTCATTTCTTTCAATTGGAAGAAATTATCTGGATCAAATCTGTTCGCTGTTCGTTGCTTTCGAGCTGCATTGTTTTGGATATTATAGTCTCCATTCTTTTCCAACAAACTCAAGCACGAATTGCGAGTGATGTGCTTAAAGAAGCAGTTTCTTCCACCAAAGGGATCAATTACAACAACCTCCATTTGTATCTATCAAGATATAAGTGCTTTTCTTTCACATTTTCTTTTTAACCAGGTTTTTTTAGTGCAGCATTTTAATGTACATTTTTCTGCTTTCCTAGACTCTTGCATCGGTGTCCACACTGGCATGTGAGAAAAAGAGTAATTATGTACTAATTGTCATTTTCTTTAGAATGCATTTGACTTACTTCAAAAAAAAAAAAAAAAAAAGGACAAGCTGCTTGTTGTGACTTTGATGGTAAAAGTTTTGGGAAAAAAACAGCTTCATTTATTATATATATATTAATACACATTCATTTTCACTGAAATACCAGTAGAGTAGGATCTGAGTCGAGATTCCCACAAATTGTCAGTCTGATGGCCATACACATTTTTCCGACTCTAAAAGCCACACATCTATATGAACAGCTTTGTTCACTTCTTAGTTTTTGTAATCTTTTTTTATTTAATTTTTAGACTATGAAACAAATAAAATCAACTATCAAATAGACTCATCATTTGAGTCGGATTAGCTTTTTTTAATAGCTTGTACGACTTAGAGGTAAATGTGTGAAAGGAGTTTTGTCTCGAGTTGCGTAAACCATGGTTTGAATGTGTGTTTAGATTAGCTTTTTTTAATAGCTTTTACGACTTACGAGGTAAGTATGTGAGAGGAGTTTTATTTCGAGTTGCGCAAACCATAGTTTGAAACCATGGTTTGGAGGTTTGCCAAACACACAATTTTAGTACCCGTTTGAAAACAAAATTCAAGGTTGAAAACCATGATTTTGAAGCTTATCTACGTTTTGTTGAGCGAAACAACATAATTTTAAAAAAATTATAGTTAGGAACTTTAAAACTAAAGTTAAAGTCAAAATCAATAAATTGAATTAAGGGTTTGCCTTCGAAATTTAAATTTCCTCGGGCAATATTCTTTCCTCCAAAACTTATTACAGATGAGGGTGAACTTACAACTTTTTCCATGAGGTTTATCCCCTCCTTTTAAGATGAACAGTTAAGTTGAAGGCTTAAAACAATATGTTTTGATTTTGACAAAGTAGTATTGATTTGTCTTTTTAAGAGTTGTTTTAACAGAGAATAGCGAGTAAATTAAGGTGTAACTTTTCAGACATATAAACCCACATTATAGTCTGGTTAAATGAAAAGTATTAGCTTTTTTGTACAGAACTATATCATTATGAATATAACTAGTGCTCCATAATATTGATAATAAATAGACAGCAACGAGTTGCCAAAAAATTATAATAATAATAAAAAAAAAGATCATAACAACTTTTCCATAAGAACAAGAATAACCAAAAACTTAGTCTCACAAAATTTGATGGCCATAAAGGAAGCCGCAATGGGGAAAAAAAAATATCTAAACACTTCATCCAGAAATGCCATATTATTATTATGAGAGGATATAAGAAAAGAAAAGTAAAAAACTAGCTGTGTAAAGCCAGATTTAAGCTAAAACATGAGATTTGAGCCAAACTCCATGCAGATTTACTTAGACAGAAGCCATGTGTCGAATCAAGTCAACCACACGTGAGCTGCCACAAAAATTAAAAAAATAAAAACCAATGTTCATTAGGAATTGAAACAAGTGTACGTACACCATCTTAGAAGGAAAGATAAAAAAAAATTAAGGTTTGGAAGTCTGTATTACCTATAACCCCATTCATTGTCATACCAAGACACAAGCTTCACAAAATTGTTACTCAAAGAAATTCCAGCCTTGGCGTCAAAGATGCTTGATCTGCAGTCACCTACAAAATCTGTGGACACCACATCATCCTCTGTGTAACCAAGGATTCCCTTCAAGCTTCCCTCAGATGCCTCCCTGTAAAGGAATTTGTAGAATCATATATAACTTCATCTACATTAACAACAAAGAGCACCATCACTTTATGGCTTCAGCTCAAAATGAAAACCCCATTATCTTACTTGATAGCAGCTTTAATCTCATCATAACTTGCTCCCTTTTCAAGTCTAACAGTGAGGTCAACCACTGAAACATCAACAGTCGGAACACGGAAAGCCATTCCGGTCAGCTTTCCGTTCAATGAGGGAAGTACCTTGCCCACTGCCTGAAAGTGGTAACATTTATCTATCAGATTTTTTAAGATTTGAATTCACATTTAGGTTAGACATGCCTGTATGAGCCAACAACAACCATGGCCGGACCTATTTATAAATCCAAATTACTTAATTCTCATATACTAAAGAAAGTTAGTTAACTCAATAAATATGACTATATTAATAAAATTTTTCCAATTTTGCCTCCTTTATGAATGAGCATTTTTCACCTCTTTTTTCTTTCTCTATCTTTAACATCGTCAAAATTGTAACACTTTCATTTATTATTTTGAAAATAGACTTATAATAAGAACCAAAATTTTTTCCCAAACTGGACTCGTAAATAGAACCAAAGTAGTACTATCTATGGTCATTAGTATAAGATCCACTTTAATTGAACTACAAAGTGGATCTTATATTAAGGATTAGAAGTAGTACATATTGATCCATATAAGCAACACAAAAATACCTTAGCAGCTCCTGTGCTGCTAGGAATGATGTTGAAGGAAGCAGCTCTGCCACCTCTCCAGTCCTTCATGGATGGTCCATCAACAGTCTTTTGGGTGGCTATGAGACAAAAAAAGAAGAGTTAATGGAAAAATAAATCCTTTTAATCTTAAAGAAATTAGTAATATATAACCATTGGATGTTTACCAGTAATAGAATGGACAGTGGTCATAAGACCTTCGACAATTCCAAATCTGTCATTAATAACCTAAACAACATTCCAAGGATACAAGTTGAGCTATTGAGGAATATCTTCTTCAAAGGATTATAAGAATCATTCTTTCACAGTTTAAGAAGCTAAACTCAAACTACCTTTGCGAGAGGAGCAAGACAGTTGGTTGTGCAGCTAGCATTGGAGACAATGTTAATGTCTGACTTGTACTCTTTCTCATTGACACCAACAACAAACATTGGGGCATCCTTGCTGGGGGCAGAAATAATTACCTTCTTGGCACCACCCTATATAAGCCCCAAACAATGTGACCAACCACACATATAAGACGACAGACAGGTCAAGTTAGTAGAAAAGGATTGTTTCAGCAATAGAAAAGGTTTCAAGACATCAAAAATAAAAATGAAAGCTGATATGCAAAAAGTCTCTCAAAATAAGGCTAAGCCATGTTTATAGGCAAAAGCACACCTTTGTCCTTGTTCCATTCAATTATTATAGCCATGTAATAAACAATTCAACACAACAGATGAGCACTTAATCAAATTGGCAAACCTTCAAGTGAGCAGCTGCCTTGTCTTTATCAGTGAAAACACCAGTGGATTCTACAACATAATCAGCTCCTGCCTCACCCCATGGAATTTCCTCTGGGTTCCTAACCAGACAAATAATGGATATATTATTATTCATAAGCCATGAACAATGTGAGTTATTACACACAAGCTAGTTGGCTTAATATGAGGCATATGGGGATTAGAGAACCGTACCTTGTACCAAAAACAGTGACTGGCTTATCTCCAAAGAGAAGGGTCTTGGAGTCCTTAACCTTAATGTCATGGTGCTTCCATTGGCCATGAACAGAATCGTACTTGAACATGTAAGTCTGCAGGGAAAGACTACAACTTTATATACGCAAACGCAAATGATTGAGGTGTTTGAATATATAATGATATAATGCCCTTTTAATTAATATATTTAGCGACGAAAACATCATGATCAACTTTAGGGGGAAATAATCAATCCACCCAGAATGTCTCACATTTATGACCATAATATCTGCCAAAAGTACCTCACTACACCAACACACAGACTAGGAGGCTAAAATTGCTAAGCTTACCATGTAATCAACAGAAATGAAAGGATCATTGACAGCCACAAGCTCAACGTCATCTCTCTGCAAAGCCACTCTGGCCACCAGACGGCCAATCCTTCCAAATCCTTCACCATCATCAAATCGAACAATATTATATATAATATCAGAATATCAACAAATTAAGCAAAATTTAACTTTTCAACATAAAAAAATAATGGAAATGGATGTCATTGCATGGAGATGTATATACCGTTGATCCCAATCTTGATCTTGGCACCCATAATAACTCTCTTAAGAGAAACCTGAGATGAAGAAGAGACTCGGAGTGTGACGAAGACGCAAGGTGAACGCAAGAATGAGCGATGTATATGGGACGTTGAAGGTTGATCACAGTATATATAGTGCATGCATCCGCAGATTTCGAGAGAAATGTTCAAAACAAATCGCAATACGAAGCACAAAACCTTCACTTCGAAATAATAGCCAAGACTTTTTTATAACCATCTACACTAATTAGTTATCTCGTGGCTAATAATTTATCATCAATTTTGTTCCCATTGTTACAACATTATAAATTTTTTGAAGTAATAATTTTATCTATTTTCAATCCCACGTATTTGAACTTTGAAGGACCAGCTTAACTAATTTTCATAAAAGCGGAGGTATTATATCTTTATATCTGACCTGTGATGCTATCATCTTGGGCAGTTGGGCTTCAATATGGATTCTTCATCCCCTTTTTTATTGTGCATTGCTTCTTGCATCAAGGTCTGGGGACCCGGCTCTCATTTGGAGATAACCATGTATGAAGGGCACGAAAGTTATCCCTTCTTTGAAATTTTTTATTATTCAAATCTGATCTTTTAAATCAAATTCAATCTGCAATGTCAGAGATGCTTGTTGTATATATACTTGTTCGGTTACAGAAAAATGTCTTGTTCTTTTAGATACTTTCTGAGAGCTTGTTCTTGAAACATTATTTACATAGAATTGTGTGGGTGCCTATTCTAAGGTCATCATTCGCACTTGTGCATTTGATCATATTGGACCTTATATTTTCACACATGAATTTTTTCCTTTTATTTTCCTGCACCGTTCATTGAATTGTATTATTATTATTTTTTTTTTGTTATTTTCCAAAAGATAGATCAATTGAGCCCAACTACAAAAGTAGTGGGTGGCACCGAAGACGAAAAGACTCAAAGATAAATCAATTCACTATTATTTTTGGTAATTTCTTACACACTGAGATTGACCCTAGTTAGACACGACGTTTTAGGGGAAAGGGAATGGTTCAGATCCTACGAGTTAGGCTGCTCGTAACTCTTTTAAGAGTGTTTTTGGATTATTTTTTGGAGATTAGTTTTTTTTTTTTAAAAAAAAGTAAAGAATAGTTTTTAGAAAATAGATTACGGGTATAATAGTTATGAGAAAAAAGTAATTTTGGTAAAATGAGAGTGTTTGGATATTATAATCAGAACAGTTTTTTTCATGGTCAAATTATTAAAAAGGACATTAACTTTTATGATAATTATATATAAAGGATAAGATTATATTTTATGTATTGTTCAATATTAAATTTCATAACAAATACTAAAAATAAAAAAAATTTATAAAATAAATACTAATATTAAATGAGAGTGTTTGGATATTGTGATCAGAACAGTTTTTTTTATGATCAAATTATTAAAAAGGACATTAATTTTTATGATAATTATATATAAAGGATAAGATTATATTTTATATATTGTTTAATATTAAATTTCATAATAAATACTAAAAATAAAATAAATTTATCTAAAAAATTTAAAATTATAACATTAGTCAACTATTTAACCTACAAAAATAGATCATATATATATATTAACAAATTGTATACTCAAAAATCATTGATAAATAATAAATATCTAAAATAATATCTTTTATATTGAAATACATAATTTATTTTTAAACTAATTTGAATATTTTATTAATCAATTTAAATTAATCTGCTATTAGTTTTTTATAATAAGAGGTTTTCACATAATTTCATAAGAAGAGAAGAGATGGGGACAGTAGTGACAGAGAAATGACATAGGAGAGAGAGAAAAGGTCAAAAGAAGGAAAAGCGAAAGTGACAACGAGATGGGATAGAAAAGAGAAAAAAGACAACTATCCAAAAAATCAGAAAAAATAGTTTATAGGAAAACCTTGGTTTTACACACAAAACTAGTGTTGGGAAAATGGGCCGGCCTGTGACGGGCTCGGGCCTAAACGGACCGGCTCGTTTAGGCCCGAATCCAAATCCGTACCATTTTAGGGTGACCTGGCCCATTTAAGTTAGGCTTGCGGGCTAGCCGGCGGGCTTTTGGCCCGTTTACATTTTTTTTTTCCATTCCTTTTTTGTTTCTTATTCTCATAAAGACTAAAATACCTAATTTAAAACATAAATATCATCAACACTAATTTAAAACATAAATATTATCCAAGTTTAATAGAACACAAACACTAAAATTTAAGTCCAAACCATAATTAATGTTCATAACCAATTAAATAAGTTCACAGCCACAATCAAACAAGCCTACAAGCTTCAAATGTCAGTAATAATATAACACCTGATTTGGATTTTGGCGTATACATGCAAAAAAAGAAAAAAGAAAATCAAAGAAGAGAAGCTTCAAATGATGTCTGAATCAATGTGAGAGCATTTTTTATATGAGGGTTAGATTAAGTTAACTCTACCTCTGACCAATGCTTACTGCCCATTGTCTTGTGCCCATTTTTTTTTTAAAAAAAAAAGTTAAACGGGCCTAAAAGGGCCGGCCCTCAGGACTTCAGGGCCGGCCCTACAAGGCTTGCGGCCCTATAGGGCCGACCCTTTTAGGCCCGCTTCCATTTTCAGCCTCTAAATCATAGACCCGGCCCTTGACGGGCTCGGCTCGAATTCCCGGCTCTACGCAAAACCAAGGTTTTCTCCAAACGGGATTATGTCTGTTTTTTTTTTTGAGTGTTTGAATGAATTTTTACAAAAAAAATTCTTTTAAACTCAGAAACACTTTGTCTCGTTGCATCCAATTGACAACTTACGGGTTTGTTTGGTATAAGAAGAGGAGGAGAGAAAGTGAGGGGAGGAATTTTTAAATTGAATTTAAAAAAATTATAAAAGTGGGGTTAAAAATTTTTAATTAATTTTTCTTACTCTTTTATCTTATATATTCTCTTTATGAAAATTTTATTACCCCACTTTTTCAATCTTTTAAAATTCAACTTATAAAAATGTTCCTTTCCCTCCCTTCACCTCTAAATCTCTCACACCAAACAGACCCTTAAACTCAATCCCAAAGGACAGGATTGAAGGTTCTGAAATCCGGACCGGTCACTGAATCGGTCGAGGTACTGGGTTAAGGGTCAATGGGTCAGATCAGAGTCAAACCGGGGTTAAACTGATAAGAAATGGAAGATTTTAGAATTATTTATATGAAA
The DNA here is from genome assembly GCA_963210345.1 of Inga oerstediana. Taxonomy (NCBI): domain Eukaryota; kingdom Viridiplantae; phylum Streptophyta; class Magnoliopsida; order Fabales; family Fabaceae; genus Inga; species Inga oerstediana. The sequence continues at coordinate 12,616,758 of OY723403.1, forward strand.
TTTTGAATAAAATATTAAAAAAATTAAGAAAACTAGTTAAACCGTGAGAAAACCGATCAAACCGCATAAAAACCGGTCAAACCAGGGTCAATAGCCAAATTAGATCGATCGGACCACCGGTCCGACGGTTTCATGGTCAGACAGACCGATCCAGTCCGAGCCTGAGAACAATCTGGCTTCTCTCCATCTCGCTTACGATACACCATCTCCTCTACCCCCAACAAAACTATACCGTTTTATGTAAAATGTATGATGGGAGATACCATTTTTTTAAAAAAAAAATATATATTCAATACGTAAAAGTATTTTTCATTATTACCTAGTATGTTTAAATAATTTTTTGGGTAGTTAACATCTTAAAATATCTTTTAGATATCACACGGAATCTGACATCTTATACTCTCAAATATTTTATCAGTAATATTTAATATTCTAAAATATTTTTTGAGTAATACTTAATATTTTAAATTTAAGGTGCTTGTTACAAAGGGGAGAAATACTTTAAGTGCATGTTTGAGAAACCCTCAAGAACATGGTTTCAAAACTCTTTTTTATAGGTGAAGATAAAACTCATATTATATATTTATTTTATAAATCATAAAAATACTTTTAAAAAGCTAAAACAAGCAAACACTAAGGGTAAAATTTTACTAAAAATTACTCATATTTTAAGAGATACTGACGGCCGTTGAAAAATATTTAATGGTGTTGGATTGGATATACTGAAAATTATTTAATTATTTTAGTATACGAGGCGCTAATGAAAAGAAAATACTTTAAGAAAAACATTTGAGGGCTGAGTACACAAAATTTTGCTTTAGAACCCTGGACTTTTTTATTTTTATTTTTGGAAAAAGGTGCACATCACTCATTTTACACAGAACAGCAGCGTAGTACAGTTTTGGAGATAGAGGAGGCATCGTACGATAAAGGAAACGTAGAGTCGGTGGCAGTAAAAACATATTTTGGTAGAAGATAAGGGGTATGTTTGGTTGAGCGATTCGATTGCTTATAAGTTGCTTTTTAATAGTGATTTACGGTATACGAAGTAAGTATGTGAGAGGAGTTGTGTCTCGATTTACGTAAAAAACAACTTATAAATTTTTATAAGTTGAAACAAACATGCTTAAGATAATTAACTGCGATTACCCCATTTATTTCTCATTATAAGGCAATAACTAGAAGCAAATTTTGGAAAGGCACAACCGTTATATTAATTACTTTCCCCCCTATTTTACCATGGTCATTGATGTTCAAAGTTAAAAAAAAATTAAAACACATAATTTAAAGAAGGGTAAATTTAAAAAAATATATATTAATTTAAAATAATTTAATGATTTAGCTACTTTCACGAAAATAGACAAATATTTTTTTTTTTTGCCGACCACAAAAATAGACAATTAGTAGCTGGTGAGGACCACGAAGGAATAATGTTATCCTGCAACAAGTTTAAGAGGCTAAGCAATCAAGATGCGAGCGTTCCCCTCCAACCCCAAAAACGGCAATGCCAGTATGCCACAGACCACAGTAATATTCTCCTGATCTTGTTTATAACACTAGGTTGTGCTCCCGTGAATTGCACCAGGTGCTTATGTTTGTGTAATAATTCAATTGTTAATGCTATATATTTGATCGTGTTCAATAATTAACTATATTAGAATTAGAACTTGGGTACTGATATAAGTAATAGAGGAAAAAATGGATTAAATATCAAGTGTATAAAATACTATATTGTTTAAATCACAATTCCTTACATATTGGTTGAATGGTTGTTATTAATCTTGTTGTATCAGAACCTGCATTCAGATTTAATTGGACAACGTTACATGAAGTGCTTGTACTTTTGGAACAATTCCATTGTTAATGCTACAAACTCACTCATGTTCAATGATAATCTCGGTCTAAGTAAAATTTGGGTATAAACAGATACAATAAAGGAGATGAATAATTGCATATCAAGAAACAGCAATAAAGTCGCCTATCTTAGCATGTGCTTCCCCTAGGAAGCTTATAAATTTGGAGTTTTAATATTTTCATTACAATTAAAAAAATAATTCTCATATAAATACAATTAAAATCCTTTAAAATAATGTTGAGTTCGAACATAGAGTCCCTTAATTATTAATAAATTTTGAAAGAAATTTTTTTTTTTTCGAATTTCTCTTTTTAAATTATATTAATTATTTATTGTTTACTCTGTAATACAACTTTCAGTTAATATAAATAAAATTCTAAAGTGAATTAAGATGTCCTTTTGGTTGTTTCTGGAGTTATATGTTAGTGTATGGTAACTTTTCCAAAAAATAATTTTATGCTTTACGAAATAAAATTTATGTCACCTGTTTATAGCAAGGCAAAATAAGTTAGTGTATGTAACATTTCCAAAAATCAATTAACGCAAAATGTTTTAAAATAACTTAGCGTGTGTTCGTCTACCCTCAAAATCATGGTTTCAGAAGCACTTTTTCATAAATCGAGATAAAACTCCTCTCACATACTTACCTCATAAACTGTAAAAATTATTCTCCAAAAACTAATCCGAACACATACTTAAACCAAACACATACCAATTGGTATCTATATCAAACTACATTTCTAATGCAAGAAAAGGTCGGGGGAATATAATAGAGACCTATATAAGCCCTACAAAACATAATAATAGAGACCTATGTGTGTAGCCTGGATTTTTCATTAGAGTTCACCCTTACGAGCAATAATGATCTCGACTTTTCACTTAGTAATTCATTCTTTGAGATAATGTGTGATAAGAGAGTAAGAAAAAATAGAAAAAAGCTAACTTATTGTGTGCGTGGGATTTTTGGAATAGAATAAGTGAGTATTTAGATGGGCGAAGATATGGCCTATAAACTGTTTTTTATGTAAATCAAGATAAAATTCCTCTCATATACTTACCTCATATACTGTAAATCATGATTGAAAAGCTGTTTTTAATTATTGTTATCGTTATTCCAAACACATACTAAGTGAACTTGTTCTGTTAGTTAACACGCCACTGAACTGACAAAAGCTTACTTTAATGTGAGAAAAAGGGTATCATTTGTGGTCTTAAAACATGGCTTGGATCAGGTGAAAGAGGGTCATTCATATAAATCCTAAAGAAAAAAAAAGTATTATTAGATGAGTTTTGTGTCTTCCTAATATTGTTTGTGTTTGTTTTGAAGATTGGACCAAAAATGCGCGTTGAACAATGCATAAATCGGGCTTCAACAGTGATTTAGACAATTTGATTTTTTGATTGAGCGATGTGATATAAGGTAAAAAAGGTAAAAGCATCCAAAAGTCATAGGGTATGTTTGTTTGGGCGATTCGATTGCTTATAAGTTGCTTTTTAATAGTGATTTACGGTATACGAAGTAAGTATGTGAGAGGAGTTGTGTCTCGATTTACGTAAAAAGTAACTTATAAGTTTTTTTAAGTTATACCAAACATGCTTATAAGCCTCTGAATGAAGCTTATATTTACTTATGCAGTAGCCCATCTGACCGTTAGTCTCATTGAACAGTGATTCAGACATTTTGATTGTTTTGAAGATCTTTATGGATAAATAAGGTACTCAAAATCACTTATAATCACAAAATTTCTTTTATAAAAAAATGTTCTAAATAATTTTCTCTTTCTTTAGATAGTAATCTTCTGCTAATTAAAGAATACTTTGGGATAAGAGTTTAGACAAGTTTTGAGTTTTCTCAATATATAACTGTCGAAATATAGAGAATTATTAATAATTAATTTTAATTATTTTATATTTATTATTTAGTTGTTTTATGATTTTATAATCAATTTCTTTTATAAACATGTAATAAATTAGTTTCTATATGGTGTTTTTACCGATTAAATTTAGTTTAAATAATTTATTTGGATTATTGGAGGTATTATTGAGGTTTTAATCGGTTTATTTTATTAGATTTTGAGCTATGTGAAAATATGAGTTAGGATTTAATATTTAAATTAGAATTTGATATAATTTATAAAATTTAAGCTTGAGATGCACAATAGAAAAGACTTTTAAAATGTGGTAAAATATGTTCAAAATATTACAAAAAATGCGTAAGTACAACTTCGATCAGATTGTACGAGACTTTTGATCTAATTAGTTTTATTATATTTTACTTTATCAAAAACCTAAAGTTTGTATAATTTCTAATTTACCCGCATTTTTATTTTATTTTATTATGTATTTGACCATTGCCAAATTTTCAAAGTTAATCTTTTCACTTTCCATAATTTTAAAATTTTTTCTTTTAAATATCACAAAGGCCACTTATGTTAAAACCAAACCAAACATCATTCACTTTTACATAAGTCACTTATCCAATCGCCAATCCAAACATTCATTATTTTACCTAATTTTACTTTTTTCCAATCTTCAGATTTCATAAGTCAAAATAAAAATAAGTCATTTATCCAATCGTCAATCCAAACACACCCATTATTTTGTCTACCTACTGGCCCCTCACATATGTGTTTGGTTAGGGGTGTCCAAAGTGTCCTGGTCCCGGTCCCAGAATTTTGATCCCGGGAATTTCCCGTCCCGGGCGGGACCGGGAAAACGGGGCCGGGATCTATGGGACCCGGGACTGGTCACACACGTTGTGATCCCGGTCCCGGTTTTTTTTATTTTTTTCTTAAAAACTAAGTTATTGTTTTATTTTTATATTTTTTATCGCATAATTTAAGTTATCATTTGATAAAATGTGTATCACATATTTAATTGGAGTTAAACTGTATATATCGTGATACTAATCCTACTATATAATGTATAAAAATAATAACAAAAATGATGAAGGTGATAATAATAATAATAATAAAATGTTATTCTTCAATTCTAGATCAATTTGTGTGATTATTATGGTCTTATTAGATGTTAAATAATTACTTTAAACATTAGATTATAGAAAATTTAACTAAAATAATAATATTTTTTAAATTTAATTTTTTTTTAAAAAAACCGGGATTTCCCGGTTTGATCCCGGTCCGGCCCGGGATTACCGGGACCGGGACCAAACCGGGACGGGGACAGGGATGCAATTTGCATCCCGATCAAAAACCGGGAGTGGTGGATCCCAGTCCCGATCCCGAATTTAAACATCCCTATGTTTGGTTACCTTCGGCAAACCCCTTTCACCTTTTTCCTCTCCACTTTCTCCTCCTTTTTCTCATTTTTCACAAAAATCTCCTTCCACCTTTACTTTCTTCCCTCTTTCAATCCCTTAAGGTCTGTTTGGTGTGAGGGATTTGAAGGGAGGAAAAATTTTTATGAGTTGAATTTTAAATGATTGAAGAAGTGGAGTAATAAAATTTTAATAAAGAAAATATATAAGATAAAAAAGTAAGAAAAATTAATTAAAAATTTTTAACCTCACTTTCTCTAATTTTTTTAAATTCAATTCAAAAAAATTTTCCCTCCGCCTACTTTCCCTCCCCTCCCCTCAGACCAAACAAGCCTTAATTATTAGATATCAGAATCATTGCGACGAGCATGATGCAAATCGATCCCGTGAATTATAATAATGTGAAGCCTAATGATTCATCACAAAACGCCAATCCATGAGTTCGAACATGGATTCCCTTAATTATTAATAAATTAAAAATGTTTAAGCTTTTTATTTTCTCTCTATTAGTCAGAATTAATAAATTTTATGTTTAAGCTTTTTATTTAGTTTTAATAAACATTTTGAAAGTTCAGTTTTAATTTTGAACTCCAAATTTTTTTCGAGAACAGCTCCACAATTTCTTTAAAATAGCTTGCAGTATTGATAAAAAAAAATTTAATTATTATAAAAGTATTTGTGAGAAGAGAGCAAGAGATAAAAAAGAGAGAATTTCACTTCATTTCAAATTTCATAGACTAATTTGGAATTATTGAAATTTAATATACTAATTTATCTTTTTAAATTTTTAAAGTATTTTTTTTTTGGGTTAATATAATTTTTGGTCCCTGAAGTTTGATTCAATTTTGGTTTTGGTCTCTCAAGTTTGAAATTAGTGGTTTTGGTCCCTAAAGTTTCATCCGATTTTGATTTTGGTCCCTCAAGTTTGAAATCGGTGGTTTTGGTTCTTGAAGTTTCACCCGATTTTAGTTTTGGTCTCTCAAGTTTGAAAAAGACTTGATTTTTTTTTTTGGATCGGGTCGGATTTCAAAAACGGGTCGCCAAGTCCTTTTCAAACTTGAGGGACTAAAATCAAAATCGGGTGAAACTTCAAGGACCAAAACCACCGATTTCAAACTTGAGGGACTAAAACCAAAATTGGGTGAAACTTCAGGGACCAAAACCCGATTTCAAATTTAAGGGACCAAAACCAAAATTGGATTAAACTTCAGGGACCAAAAATTATATTAACCCTTTTTTTTTTTGGAATATCTCTTTTTGAAATTCAATACAATAATTATTAATTTTTTTGTAAACATGAAAGGAGCCAGCAAGATTGAAAAAGAATCTCTCTTCTTTCTTCCTCTTTTGTCCGTCCCTCCCCAACTCCAAGTCCTTTGTTTTTATTAATTACTTAATATCTGCTGATCTTTTGTGTGGTTCTAAGGGAGGAGTGGAAGGGGAGCAGTTCACTTTTTATCCATCCCAAAATCCTTTAATTTTGAAGAAACAAAAATGAAAAATGAGAGGAAGAGAGAGATTTGGAGCTATTTTTTGAGACCTCTCCCTTCTAATTTTTTATATCAAATAAGAAAAATGGCTCATTTTTTATTCCCTTCTATTTCCTCCCCTCCAACTAAACAGGCTCTTTAAGTGCTTTGAGCCCCCTTTTTTTATTCCCGTCCTTTACTCTGCCGTTTGGAAGATCGGCTTCGGTGAGATGTGTTTATATTGATATTGATATTGATAATGATTGATTGATGATGTTGATATTAATAATGATGATGTTGATATCGTTGGCAAAAAAACAAAGAAAAAAAGATGATGTTGATATTGATTGATGATGTTGTTATTGATGATAGAAAAAGGGAAAAAAAATTAGTCTCGTTGCATTTTCCATATGATATGATTTTGCCATTCATTTATTAATCTTCAGGTTTTATTTATAAAAATCTAATAATCGAATTATATAATTTTAAAAAATGGTTAAAGTTAGTTAAAAGTAATAAATATGTATAAAATAAATCTTATTTTTCAAGTATGCTCTTATTTATGAAAGATGAGTAAGAAAAAAAAATAAAGGATGAAAAAACAAAAAAACCCTGAAATTATCCCTCATGGAGCATTGAGTGTCTAAAATTTTTAGAGGTTACAATATTATTCAGAAAGTTTAAAATAAGGTGCAATGTCACCCTCTATAAACATTCAAAAAGTAAAACCTTAGTAGACAAAACTTTGCTAATGTGGCTCTACCACATGAAGATATTATGTCACTTGTTATGGCACATATTAGGCCATATTATCAAAAATAAAAACAAACGCAATTCTATTCATATCCTAAGTGTGTGTTTGGCAAGCACCAAAATCATGATTTCAAATCATGATTTACGTCATCCGAGATAAAACTCCTCTTACATACTTACTTTATAAATCATAAAAATTATTTAAAAAAATTAATCCAAGCACACACACTTTTTTTTCCTCCATCTCACGCGCTGACTCTCCGCCCGTTGTGATAACGTGACCGATGATGAAACTCGGAAATCGAGCTTCAAACTCACCAGAGATGGCCTTTAGTTTTGTAGAGGTGAGATTGTGAGCAGGGATTCCCAAGTTATAAATAAATCTGTCTATTTTCTTTTATGTGAATTTTGAAGAGGATTTTGATTGCTGTTGACTGAGGTGTAGATGGTATCCTGGTCCTTGTGGGTCTAGGATCACTTTTGAGATCCCGTGCTTTTTTTTTAATCTTATAAATTAAGTCATTATTTTATTTTTATATTTTTTTGTTAAAAATTAATTTATCTTTTGATAATATGTGTGTCAAATCTTTAGTTAGAATTAAACTACATATATCATAATACTAATCCTAATTATATATCGTATAAAGATAACAACAAAGATGATAATGATAAAATGTTATTTTTCAACTCTATATCAATTTGTGTAATTATTCTAGCCTTATCATAGTTATGTAATCCGGACCGGCCGGTAAACCGGACCAGTCCGGGTTACAATTTAAAAATTTTTTTTTAATTTTTTCCTTTAGAATTTTATACTATAAATCTAAAATCTTCAATTTTCCATCGGTTTGGTCCCGGTTTAGCTCCGATTTAACCCCAGTCTAACCCACTAACCCTTAACCCAATATCTCAACCGATTCAATACCCAATCCAGGTTTTAATGCCTTGAACCTTATTAATTATTAAATGATTACTTTAAATAATAAAATATGAAAAATTTAACTAATATCAATGATATTTTTTAAGTTTATTTTTTTTTTTTAAAAAAAAGCCGGATTTCCCAGTTCAGTTTCTTTTCTTCGATTGATTGTTCCTCCCCCAAGCTTCGAGCCCCATCTCTGATCTCATTCGGTTTTATTTTCTTCCATTTTCCAATTCTCAATTCCGATTCAATCTTCACCACCGCTGCAGTCATCTATCAATTCTCATTCGGTTTCGTGTTTATCCATTCCGCCTCACGCCCACACATGGCTCCAATTCTTTATTGTCAATTTTCTTAGTCGATTTGGGCATTTTATTCAAATTTTTAAATTCAATTTGAACGCTAACTCCATTTATTAAATCACTTCACGGATCCCCCCTACGGCATTCATCTAGCTTCAATCTGTCTTCTCTCTGTTTAGGCATTTTATCCAGACTGTTTGTCCTGCTTAAGTCCATGGCTCTATTGGTTTCATTTGAACCCTTTTCATTCTGTGTTCCTCTATGATTTTCAGACGAATTCCCAAAAGACAAAATGATTTGGCTAGATACTGCTGATGTGAATGATGAAGTGGTACTGGTGTGTATTGCGTTTCTTATAAGTCAGTCCAACCTAGCCTTGCCTTTTGGGAGAGTTTTTTTACTTGTAAGTATTTTTTACATAAATCTAAATAAAACTCCTCTCATATATTTATCTCGTGTACTGTAAGTTACGATTTAAAAATACTTATAAGCTAAAATTAAACTATCCCAAACAAGCATTTAACCGTTAAAGTTAACATCTTTTAACCGTAAGGTGAAATTGCTTTATTTTTTAAACTTCCAGGGTGATATTGTCTATTTGAAAACTTTCAGATACCTAGTGCACCTTGATGGAAACTTTTGAAGTATTTTTTCCCTTTAAACCATAAAGTAAATATGAATATCATCAAATTTTTAATTAATGCAATACATATAATTAATGAGCAGTAAACATAGAAAAAAAAAACTCTTTAAATGTTCAGATAACTCTTGTCGGGTTTTTATTAAAAAAATCAAGACAATTCAAATTTTGGGTTCTTATAAAAAGGACTGAAGGGAGTATTGTGTTGACTGTTTCCTCATGATGTATACACATTTGATCCTTTTTATAAGAAACAACTATCAAAATCATGCAGCTCAAAATATTAGTTGAGTGTAATAAATATGTAACTTATATACCCTTTTTTTACAATTATAGTTTTGTTTAGAAAAAAATGTATATGAGAGATAATAAGTGATATATATATTTAATAAGGTAAAAATGAAAAGCTAGTTTAAAATTTTAAATAAATAAGATTTGTTCTTTATACAAAGAACCACCTTAAGAGGGAACGTTCCTTACAAAAAGGATAGGAAGGAGTAATATACACCAATTATACCTAGATATAGGCTTTAAATATGAGAAAAAAGATATATATTTATTGTTTTTAATTAATTTTAACTATTTTATTGATAAATACAAATCAATTATTTAAATTTTATATTTAGAAACGAGGGGGCATATCATTGAATAAGGATAAAGTTGGTAAATTGTTAAACCTTATGATAGAGTTAATAAGGTTTAAGTTTTTTTTAACTGTCTAAAATAATACTCTCTCTGTCCTTAATTATAAACTGCAAATAATTGATATGCCATTATCCAGAAAATTGTTAAATGAGCATTAAATATGGTTTTTTTTTTTTTTTCAAACCATGCCTCTATTTGTAAAGAAGATACAGAAGAGAGACAATAATAAATATAACATATATAATTAAAAGATAAAGTTATAAAAACGCAATAGATATTTTTACAAACCTAAAGGAAAACTTATATTTTAAAACCAATATCTCATCAAATTTGAAGTTTATATTTAGCTACGGAGGGGGTAGATTTGAAGTGCCTTGCTGCTTCTTCATCCCTGAACCCGGGTTAACCTGGAGTACGCCAAGTCGCCAACAGAAGAAGTGGGCGTTTCATATTTACCAGTTCCTCATGGCTATAACAAAGATCCTGGAACAATGTCAAGTTTCAGCGCCACCTGGTTCTGTTCCTTCAACCTCTCTCCCTCTCACATTTTTTGACATTTCATGGCTTCATTGCCACCCCATTCAACGTCTCTTCTTCTTCAACTACCCTCATCCCACCCACCACTTCCTCCACACACTCCTTCCCACTCTCAAATACTCTCTTTCCCTCACCCTCCAACATTTCTTCCCCTTCGCCGGCAACCTCCTCCTCCCTCCCAACCTTCTCCACCCCCACCCTTGCATCCTCTACCATGACGGCGACTCCCTCCCTTTCACTGCCGCAGAGTCCTCCGCTGATTTCTCCCGCCTTGTATCTGACTCTCCTATGGATGTTACAGAGCTGCACCATCTCGTTCCCCTGTTGCCTGCGCCATCTAACTTAGAAAACGGTTCGCGTTTGATTCCTCTCATGATCATTCAGGTCACCATCCTTCCCGACTCTGGGTTGGCCATCGGCGTCACTTTCAACCATGTCGCCAGCGACGGCAGAGCATTTCACCATTTCATGAAGTTTTGGGCCTCTGTTTGCAGGGCCAGAGGAAATTTGGGTTCTCTCCTAAGCTCTCTGCCTCTGCCATGCCATACAAGGGACATCATCAAAGACCCTAAAGGGCTTAAGCTCATCTACTTGAAGGAACGTACAAAGATGGAGTTAGCAGGCCCCGTCACTGGTGTTTCCTTCGACAAGGTTCGTGCCACATTTCTACTGAACCGGGACCAGATTGAGAAGCTAAAGAATTGGGTTTCCTTCACATGCTTCGGCAACAATACTGGGACTACACCTCATATATCAACCTTCGTGTTGACATGTTCTTTGATGTGGGTCTGTATGATCAAATCAGAAGAATCCCAAGATAGTAACTTCGCGAATAGTCTCGATGAACCATACAACTTGATTTTTCTAGCAGATTGCAGAAACCATAATCATGAGTTCACAATACCTCCCACGTACTTTGGAAATTGCTTGGCTTCTTCCATTGTGGCTCTCAAGAGGGGTCAGTTAGTGGGGGAAGATGGCCTTGTTGAGGCAGTAAAAGCTATGGAAAGCAAAGTGAGAGAAAGAAAGAGTGATCCTCCAAGAGGAGCTGAAACATTGTTTTCAGCCGCCAGAAAATTACGCATGTCAGGACAACCTTTTTTGGTAATTGCAGGCTCCCCAAGATTTGGGGTGTATGAGACTGATTTTGGGTGGGGGAAACCCAGGAAGAGTGAAGTAGTTCATATTGATTCATCTAGATCCATTTCTCTTTCTGATGGTAGGGACAGTGAAGTTGCAATTGAAATTGGGGTGGCACTTAGAAGGACTCAAATGAATAGTTTCGCAGACATCTTGGAAAACCAGCTTAAAGTTATTATTGGCTAGTACTATAATATAGCTAGCTTGTGAGTGAATCATGTTCCACGTGGTTTCGTTATGTCTGTAGTTTGTCTAGCTATTCTGGGTGTCGTGTTCCACTTGTGTTGTATGTAACCCCCGTAGTCAGTCATTAAGGCAGCACTTAGTATATAAACTCGTTTTATAATTGAATAAGAGATCCGGAATAATTAAAAATTTTTTATAACACATATATAAATAGATCTCTATTCATTGATTCATAAAATATTAGGCCTGTTCGGTTTGTTATATGTACAATATCAGAGTATAATCCAAATTCCCGACATTCACCTGGGATACTAACATTAATCCAAGAGTTTGTAGGGCATTATTGCCTATCTCAGTTTCTCATACCGGGGATTACACAATACTACAAATCTATGGTTAATCCAATATATATATACAGTTGTCCAAATGATAACAAAAAACAAAAAAGAAACTAAGACTACCACTGGCAATCCTAGTCGTCCTTGTTCACTTACTTGTTTCAAGATACACTTGCCCTAGCTAAAAATATTATTTGGAAAGAATGAAATTCAAAAGAATCAGAGTAACAATAGTTTATGTATATGATGCATAATAAACAAAGCAAGTAGCATATATCATAATGCAGCATAACAATATTCAAGGCCAGGCTAACCGCCACGTCCCCTCAACAATATTCAAGGCCGGACTTTCACCACGTCCCCTCGCTCATTCAATGATTAATATAAACAAGCAATGTATTACACAAGATATAGGATAAAGTGCACTACCTTAGTCTTTCCGTACTTGAGCAGGCACATGCCTTCTTTGCTCCGGGCAATAACCAATTCCTAAAGTTATAATTAAGGACGATGCGTTACCACTTAGTCCAATACTCAATATCTTTACAATGCTTAAATTAGTTATCATTAGTGTCCCTTAAGTACTTTTAATTATCCCTAATAATAGCCCTAAAGGGTTGGAAGAACTATCCCAAATATCTCCCCCTTTAGAAGCACGAACACAAATATTTTTCACTGTTTCACTCAAGTGAAGATGGCCTCACTCAAGTGATGGGGCACTGGCACTCGAGTAATGGTACGGTCAGCACTTGGGTACTATAGAGCGAAGAACAGCAAGTGAATATCTGAGAGCACAAGAACTTTCAGAAGACGAGAATACTCGAGCACAGAAGGCAACACTCGAGTGACACCAAATGCTCACTCAAGTACTAGGAAATAAGGTGTAGAAATTGAGAACCCAAGAGCAAATGGAAATTTCAAAGAGAAGGGGCACTCGAGTATGGAACTCGTCACTCGAGTGAAGACTTAACACTCGCAAGTGTCAAGGCTCACTCTTAAAACTTGGCTGCGTGTGACAATCCGAGAGGCAAGTTCTAAGTGTCAAATACACCAGCACTCGAGTGAGAGGAAGCTCACTTCAATGAGAACCCACCACACTCACAAATGAGGCAACACTCTTTTCCCCTTCACAGAAGTGCAACGCAGAAACTGAAGGGAAAATGAGAAATTTGACTTACTCACTCAAGTGATACCCTCTTACTCGAGTGACACACATTAGAAATCAGAAAACGCAAAAACACTGACAGTATTCTCCAGAATTTTCCCAAGAGTTCCCAATGAACCCAAAACTTCAACCAAAGCTATCCCCGCACAAAATCACTCAAGGAATCCAATGGAAATGTCAAAACCACCAAAATCCTACTCCATTATCATGCTTTGGTTTTGGGCAACATTAAACACTAAAATTCCAAAATCACTAAATTCAATCATTCAATCCCAATTCCTTTTTATCTATTCACATACATTCCAAACCTACCAATTCCATACCAATAACATGCCAAATACCCAATGACCCTTATTTTCAAAAATGGGGCAATAACTTCTAGAATTTCAAAGCTAAAGCATTTGGCACAAAACTTAGATAGAAAGGTCTTTTTAACTCACCTTGATAACTTTCTCAAAGCAGCTTCTTGATTCCCAAACTTCCAAAATTCTTGAAAGCTCAAACCAATACCAATGGGCAAACTATAACCATAGAAATGAAGCTCTTAAATCAAGGAACAACCTTAATAAATGGAGTTTGAGCATTAAAGGTCATTCTTCTTACCTTTTTCAAGCTTTTCTTCTTTCCCTTTGGACAACAATGGTGCCGGAAATGAGAGAGAAGAGAGAGATGAAGAGAGGTTGAAGATAATAGGAAATGATGACACTACCTCCCCTCCCATACCATGCCCAGCGAGAGAACCAAGGGTAGAGCCGGGAAAACGGGCTGAGCCCGTCGGGCCGGCCCTTTTAGGCCCTGGCCCTTCAAGGGCCGGGCTTGTAAATTGTAGCCTTAAAAGGAAGTCGGGCCTAAAAGGGCCGGCCCTGTAGGGCCTCAGGCTTAAAAGGGCCGGCCCTGGAGGGCCTCGGGCCGGCCCTTTAGACCCGTTTATTTTTTATTTTTTATACTTGGAAAGGAACCATGTTACATTTTTCAATTACCTTATTGAATCTATATGTCACTCTGTCCTCATATTGTATAGAGTATGATTTTTGAGTATATTGTTTTGTCAAATTGAATCATATTGTGATTTTTGAGTATCATTTTTGAATATATTGTTCTGCCTATTTAGACTAAAATCCAAGGTAATTAAACCCGGACCGGTCAGTGAACCGGTCGGGGTACTGGGTCAAGGGTCAGTGGGTCAGACCGGAGTCAAACCGGAGCTAAACCGGGACCAAACCGGTGAGAAATGAAATATTTTAGACTTATAGTATGAAATTCTAAAGGAAAATTTTTTTAAAAAATATATTTTTTTAAAAAAAAATTAAAAATCTGAACCGGACCAGGTCACCGAACCGGACCGGTTTAGAGGCCGGGTCGCCGGTTTCCGGTCCGGTTCGCCCGGGCCGGTCCGGGTTAGATAACCCTGCTAAAATCATATTATATACTATTCTGCCTGATAAAATATGATTTTTTATAGAGGTTATAATTATTTTACTACTTGAACCTACTTCTCAAAGTGAAACACAATCAAATGTCCTTGAAATTGATGATAGTGGCGAAGAAGGTGAAAATGATAGTCGTCATACTCATGTTGTTTAGAGGTTAGAGTATTTAGCTTCTTGCCTTCTTATACTTTGACCTTTGTGTGAGTTATTTATGGACATGATTTTACCTTTGATTATACATTAGTAACTGTGTTTGTTTGTTATAAGATACGTGTTATCTAAACCTTAATGTTGACAACATTTATGTATTAAATCAGAACTTTAATCGTTGTTATTTACTAATTATATATCTCTGGGAAAAATATGCAGGAAAAATAGTTAAATATTGTGAAAAGGATTTCCCGGCCCTGCGGGCCGGCCCTGGCCCTGATGCTCTCGGGTCGGGCCTTTAAAAACTGTAATTTTCCTGACCCCAAGCCCTTTAGGGCCGGCCCTGTTAGGCCCTGGCCCGTCAAGGGCCAGCCCTGTTAGGCCGGGCCGGCCCTGATTCCCAGCTCTAACCAAGGGAGAGGAAGAGAGAGAAAACATAAAAAAAATGCTATTTGACTTTTCCCATACTCTCTCTCTTCATATGGTTGCCACATGTCCCATTTCCTTTGGTTCTTCTCAAATAAATAACCAATTAGTTACTTTAACCACTCCATTAACCATTTAGTTACACATCTCATTCTTTCTTAGTTAGTAATTAATTTCTCCGTTAATCACTAACTAATTACCTGATAATTTTCCATTCTTCAAATTTTCCACTGATTATGGCACAGTTATCAAAATTTGCCACAACATACATAATAATTCAGATTTAATTCAAAAATCATTCTCAATAATTATTATTAGTCATTAATCAAAATTTCGGACGCTTCATTATATGTGAGTTTGTGTGAGGAATATTTGTGTTTTAAGAATTTGATCCTATAATAAAAGTATTCACGAGAATACTTTAAAATGGTCGCACGCTGGTGAGTACGGTATGAGTAAAAAGGTACGCATGCATGACGCATACGTATGTACCTGAACAGCAAATTCACTTGAAAATAAATTTGCCCACCTTTACACGTGGTTTGTGTTTTGAGCTTCATCTCTTCGCTATATATGTTTCCATGCACAAGGGTGCGTAGTGGTTAAGAATTAATTAAGTATATGTTTGGATTAGAGGTAAAAACTGTTTTTCTAACGTGATTTATGACATATGAGGTAAGCATGTGAAAAAAATTTTATCTTGACTTGATTAAACTTGCTTTTACACTGCGGATTCAAACAAGCTCTAAGAGTGGTGATTTTTGGTGGTTGGGGCCAGAATAACCTAAGGTCGAGGGAGAAGTATATATGACGGATCTTACTTCATTAAACCAAATTTGAATTCAAAGTAGTACATAAGTAATGACTTGGTCGAATAACCTGAACGTTGTGTCACGTGATGACAATTTAACTCTGACTAAAATCAGACTCAAGAACTTGCTTAGCTATTAACATCGATTAACCGAACGTTGGCCAAAAAAAAAAAAACAACGATTAACTGAACAGTTTAACACAGGCTCATATATCTCAAGATCTGGTCGGGAAGGTGGACATACACGGTGCTCAAGTACGTACATGTAATTTAAATTGTTAAAATGTAATGCTTTCCCCCCATCTGGTAAATATCACAAATGATGTCATGCTAATTTTTATGAGAATGAAAAGAATGAGGGAATTGATTTTTTCCCATATACCAATGAACTTGCAGTCTAATGGTATTGATACTCTCTTATAAGTAAAATATTGCGGGTTTGATACCACCTTAGTGCTCGTTTGGGATAACTTATTTTTGGGTAATAAGTGCTTATAAATCGTGATTCACGGTATACGAAGTAAATATGTGAGAGGAGTTTTGTCTCGATTTACGTAATAAGAACTTATTGTCCCAGAATAAGTGATTCCAAACACTCACTTAATTTAGGACGTAGGTGCCTACCTTTGTAACACAAAAGACTAGGATAAAACCATACAATATCAGCTAAAAAACTTGGCCTGCTACAAGCAACTAGACAGAACAGAACACACTAAAAACAAACATTACAAGGGACTAGAAATTCGATCGTTGAAGGAATTGAAGTTGTTGCCGCGTAAGAGGCAGCAGAAAAGCTCTTACCAAAAGATCAAAAAATGAGCGCTTGCGTGAGCCTTATGAATAATACAAATTTGGCAAAGAATGAAATGCAATGGAGCAAGAGCGCAGGGGTACATGTGTAATTTAATGCGTGTACATTATCAACTACACTTGCAAATAGATAAAAGTCATTCAAGACTTCTTAACATTCCAAATCATCGTTAAATCTAGCAAGACAGAATCGCAAGTCTTGAAATCAAGATTATGGGAACGTCCAAACACATGCACGCATGCAAACAAGTCGAGATCAAGTTCATTCAATTTGGTATCTTTTCATGATAAAGAGTACGTGGTCATACATACAACAAACAAAAGGATCTCAAGATTACAGGACCCTCCAATGGTGGTGGTGTGATATGAGATGAATGCATCTCCAAGGCTCAACTAATCCTACTTTTAAACAACTCTATATCTTACAAAAAGAACTGACAAGCAGATCAAACATGCGATTGGTCAGCAACCAATACCTTTATCAAGCATGAGAACAAAAAAAAAAAAAAAAATCAAGGAATATGTCACCACCAATCACCGGTGGTGGTAGAATGCACCGTTCGGAGCTAATTTCAAAAGTAGGAGATTTTCCAAGCCGTCTTAAAATGTTATCCCCACCTCAATATGAGAATTCATGACCCCTATGTGAGATATATTTCTTGACCCAAATGGAGATGTCCTCAGCACAGACCTGGGCCTGAGGGCTTTTCATGAGTATGTCAAGTGTTGCAAATTCATGTACTGCATCCTTGTACTCCAGAACAGGTGCGTCGACATTTACCTTCCGTAGCTCCTCTGAGTAAGCAATGGCGCGATCCCTCATCCAATCAAGTTCTGCCACCACAGTCAATGTTGGAGGCATCTGCTTTAATGCAGGCCCTCGGCCTGGGACAAGAGGATTAGCGGCTGGGTGATCCAGATTAAAATCTTTCTCGGGTAGAAAAAGTTTCCATGCAAGCATACACATAGCCTTATCATAAAAGTAGGAGTTTGCCAACTTTATTTCCGAATGAGTGGGAATGCTTCCAATAAAGAACGGATACATCAAGATCTGCGCCACCACCTTGACAGGGTCCATAAGCTTGCCTGCTTCCACAGCTTTTCGAGCCACATAGTCTGCAATATTGGCACCGCAACTCACACCAAGAAGGACACACCTGTTTCAAATTTTGGAGGAAAAATTAAAAAGGTCAGACTGTGAACCGGTACAATACGTAACTCCACAATGACTAGCATACAAAAGGAGCTAAATGAAGCGTGACACAGAACAAAGGTGACACAGAATAGTTTACCACAACAATGTTACCTTGAAACATAAGCTGTCAGTATAGTTTCTCCTGTACTAACGAATTTCAAACAAGGCCCCTTTTGTAGAGGCATAGCATAACACTATAAACATGATGCCCAAAGCGGGAACATAAAAGGTCTCTGCCCAAATCACACTATAATCAAGGGAAAAACAAATATCTTTCAGTCAGGAGAAAAACTCATCCTCTAAACTTCACTCAGACCACATTGATGCAAACTATGTGCTCTTTTATGGAGTAATTCACCATTTCGAAAGTACTATTGTCCACCAAAATCTGAAAGTACCTAGTCAAAGAGATTGCCTAGAAAACAAAGGAAAGAAAACACACAAGTTTTTTTTAGTAAACAAATGGGAATAACAAGGGGGAAGTCCCAAATTTCTACTGGCAACAATTTATAAAGAAACCATCATATAGCAAACAAGAATGTCAATCATTGATGAGAAAAAAAATTCTGAGATTGTAGTAAGGCACAAGTTTTACCCGTTATCATTAAAAACCCTTCAATTTTCTTATTTAATAGTAGAGGATGACCTGAGTTAGTCACTGAGTAGCTCCCATTGCAAAAATATCTTGCAATCTGTCATCGCTGTACCATCTCCTTATCAATCCCCTCATGTTGATACATAGTTATATTATCTTCCTATTTTGTTAGCTAAAACCTTAAGGGCTAGGTGAAAAACACATCCAGAAAGTCAGTGAACTATTATAAACATAATCACCCAAAGAAATAAGGCAATAGAAACAGAATGCTTACATAAGCAATACTGCAATAGTAGAAATATCAATGCTCAGTTTAGCAACAATGACGCCAATAACTCCAGGTCTAAATATATTGATGCAAAATTGTTGTTGTTCAACTAAGAGTATAGGAACTTGGAGAAAGAACAACAATGCAAAGTAAGGAATTCAATTCAATATAGACTGATAAGTTAATCAAGAGGCCAGAGGACTTGATGAAATTTGATAGCCACATTTAGATTCCTTGGTTCCAAAATAAGCAATATCAATTTCTCTTGATAACACCTGAGAATCCTAAATCAATTACATGAATCAGATATACATGGTTCCTACAGGGAAAGGGTACCGATATGTGCTTCTGGCAGTGCTAAAATTGACAAAGACCGAAAAAAGTAAACACACAGTATCGTATAAGCTTGCGCAATAACTCATGACTAATTTTATAGGTCAGTCGATTCATTGTAAATTTGCAGTTGACATCGAATCAGAATTCCCCTCTAACTTTTTTGTCCTTCAAATTCAACTGACAACCAACACTTGTCCCCCACTTGTGAGTGCAAACACTAAAACACAGTTAGTGCCTCCTCCCCAACTCTGAGAACCCTCGATCAAGTAAAGAGTAGAACTATGGAGGGCGGGAACCCCTAACCATCAGTCCAATCTATATTTTAAAGTGGCGGAGTATGTGCCGAAAATTTAAAAAAGAAATAAAAAAAATCAAAGTACCCAGTACGAAGACAGCGACAATTACCACAACCTTGTAATGCTTAATTGGATTAGTACAGCATGCTAGACAGAAACAAATTTCAATAGAATAATCTAGGGATAAAAAGTGTAACCTTGAGGGATCAGCATGAGCGGCTAACCATGGCTCTACCACTGAAGCTCCAAAGGAGTCAACAATATGCCTATGAGCGTCTGATTTCTTAAACTCAGTCCCACTTCCCCTTTGTAACCCGAGCGACTTACTACATTCAGCTAAGTTCGCCTGTTTTGTCAACCAATTCAGTACCTTCAATCCATCCTCAAAAGCAGCTGGATATCGACTTTCAGGCGCGAGCCTGTACCCAACAGCAAGAACAATCACATCGCAGAGTTTGGCAATTTGCCGACAAAAGAAATCGTTGGCAAAAGAATCGTTGCTCCCACTAACCCAACCACCACCGTGAAATTGCAACATTACCGGCAATTTACGACGGTTATCCAACTCCGGCGAGTAGCCTCTATAAAGTGCGCCACTTGTCATCAAGTTCAACCCCTCTACGTCATGGCTCCCTCCATAACCATTCATTCTAGGCTCTTCTCTGGTTGGCGCACCAGAAGGACCAAAACTATAACGCCGAGTAGGTAGTCCATTTGAATGCCTATTTGCTGAATCGACCTGTGCCGATCCAGATTCGAGATCAAGTCTTTTATTCCTAGGCTTAGGCTTAGCCTTGAGGGGAATTTTAGAACCGGGTTCGGGTGGGGTAAGTGCAGAATCGGGGAGGAAGATTCTGATTGAAAGAGATGTAGAAGGGTCAATATGAATGTCCTTGGTGGCAATACCACCGGTGAAGGAAGGATTAGCCGCAGCAACGGACTCCTCGGGGCGCGACGTGACTCCGAATGGATTGGCTTCTTCTGATGGGGTCTGAATCCGACTCTGCAAACGGTGCTTCAAGAGAATCTTGAAGAATACGCTATAGAGCTTCACAGCTACACTTGGCATTTCTCCTCCCCTTCCTCCTCCTTCCCTCCAGGATTCGTTCCACCAAGAAGCCCCTTCTCTCTCCCAAATTGTGTTCGCAGAAAGGGGAAATGCAAATTCAAATTACAACAAGTTCATACCTAAAACTGAAATCCTTAGGCATTAGGATTGATTAATTCACACAAGATTAGGGTTTTATAACTCAAAATTGCTTGAATCTAATGCTTCGATCCAATAACGTGGTAAGGTTAAAGACTAGAGAGAGGGAGACAAAGAAAGACAGGGAAAGATTTGGTGTGTGATGGACAAACATGCATCTTTACGCAG
The DNA here is from genome assembly GCA_963210345.1 of Inga oerstediana. Lineage (NCBI taxonomy): Eukaryota > Viridiplantae > Streptophyta > Magnoliopsida > Fabales > Fabaceae > Inga > Inga oerstediana. Next base: position 12,637,679 of record OY723403.1, read on the forward strand.
GATTTTTTTTTTATTTTTTTTCCTTTCCTTATTAATGAATCATCATCATCATCTCCTCCTTATTTATTTTGGTATAAAAAGTCCGTGTGTTGTGTTGTGATGTCGCCTGTCGTAGATCTCTTGTGGGGCGAAAATATAGTACGTGCGTCCCCATGGAACTGGGAAATTTGAAATTGTACATTACAGAATACCCATTGGCGAGTGCCATGTGTGCAAGATAATTAAATTCAAACCAGTCATTGAATTGATCGAGATATTAAGTTAAGGGTTAGAGAGTTAGTCTAAAGTCAAATCGAAGTTAACTCCAAGCTAAACTTGTGAAAAGATAAAGAATTCATGATTATTAATATAAAATTATAAAGAAAATAAAAAAAATCGATTTTCTTTTAAAAGGCCGAAACAAGTTGAATCCTGGACCGGACCGGTTTACTGATTAGTTCACTGATTTTCGGGTTGCACTGGCCGATCTGGATTTCAAGAGCAGGCTTGTGAGTTGTGACTGGTGATAACTAAATGAAGTTTTTTCTGATTAAAAAAATTATGGATTAGAATGTCTCTTCTTTTTGAACAATTAAAATGTCTCTTCTGATTTGTATATAAGTGTGTGTTTGGATTAGCTTTCAAGAATAGCTTTTATGATTTATGAGGTAAGTGTGTAAGGGGAACTTTATCTCGGATTGCGTAAACCTAGATTTGACAAATTACCAAACACTCATTAAAAGTTGCTTCAAGTTTTCCAGTTGATTTTTCAAATGATTTGTAACCATGATGTCGAGGTTTTTCAACTGAATTTTCCTTAATTTTAAAGTAGTCAATGAATATGACTAAAGATTTCATTGTTTTAACCATAATTTTAAAAGTTTACAATTGACTAATTAATTCCAATACTATTAAATCAATATGTGATTTTATCATTAAAAATTATTAAAACCCAGTTAAAAAAATAATTAATTGTTGATAAAAAATCGTGCCTTTTCAAGTTAGCAAGAACATATTGATATGTAGTAAATTTTTCATAAAAATAAAGAATTGTAATCTTTAAAGGAAAAAAGATAGAAAAATATTATTAAAATTGGTAAAAGACAAATAAGTATATTGAATTTCAATAATTTCAAAAGGATTTATTTAGAATTTTGAAATGTTACAAAATTTGTGAGATTACCTTACTATATCTAGTTTTTTTAACAAAAAAACCCTTAACCCCCTAGCCGGCCTCTGGAGCTCTGGCTCTGGCTCTGGCGACCGGTGACCCGAGCTCCGACGGCCTAATATATATATTTTTTAATTTCTCAAATAAAAGTTGTCAATATAGATACTTAAGTTGTTAATAACGATATTAAAATTATAAACAACAGTTTAATATATATATATATATATATTTGATTTCTTAGAAAAAAGTCATCAATATTTATACTTGAGTTGTTAATAATGATACTAAAGTTATAAATGGGGTATTTATTGAATATTTCCTAATAACTTTCACTAGAGCTCTGGCAGCTAATAGTTGTAAACAGGTTATTGAACAAATACCTTATTTATAGCTTTAGTATCGCTATTAACAACTCAGGTATCAATATTGATAACTTTTGCTTGAGAAATTAAAAAATATAGGGAAAATTACATTCAGATCTTAGGCAAGAGAAAAAAAAAGAAGGAAAAATGGTCCTATCAGATTTCAAAATGAAAAAATGATTCCATTGGCAATTCTAGGTGCAAGTCATTTACAAGTCTAAAGGCATCATTGGCAAGTTCTTGGGACTATTTTTTTATTTTGAAATATAAAGGGATCATTTTTTCTCGTCTGGGACCTGAATGTAATTTTCCCAAATATATATATATTTGGTCGCCGTTTACAACTTTAATATCGCTATTAACAACTCAAGTATTTATATTGACAACTTTTACTTAATAAATTTTAAAAAATATATATTAGGCTGCCAGAGCTTCAGTCACCGGTCACCTTCACCGAAGCTCCAACAGCCAGTCACCAGCAAGGTCACCGAAGTTCCAGTGACTGCCGTAGCCACCGGTTATTAGCGCCGGAGCTCCGGCAACCGGCAAAGGGGTAGAGGATTTTTTATATAAAAAAAATTAATGGTAGTTAGGTAATTTCTCAAATTTTGTGACATTTCAAAATTTCAAATAAGTCCATTTGGAATTATTGAAATTCAACATACTTATTTATCTTTTATCAATTTGATGGTATTTTCTTGTCTTTTTCTCATCTTTAAATGAAACTTTTAAATTTCAAATTCCTTAATTATAAAGTTGTAACTTGCGGTGCTTGATTATCAATGGCATACAGTATTTATTCAAATTCCTTACTATTGTTGATTAATGGTCGTTTTCCCTAAACAAAAAGGGACAAAGCAAGATTGAGGCCACTGAGTGGATTTTTTAACCGCGGGAGCGGGGAAGCAATGGGTGACTTGTGTTGTACGTTGATGATATCCTTGTGGCCCGTCGAAATTATCAGTGGCGCCGACGTCTCAATTGATGTATTTTAAACATATTACGACGGTTTTAGTGATATTAATATAAAATTTAAAATTTCTAATAAAATAACTCTACCTACCCTTTCCAGCAGTTTCAAATATATAGTTTTAATTTTAATTATTAAATTATAATTATAATAAGATAAATATATTTTTTATATAGTAAAGATTTAAAGTTTTATAAGTTTCTTGAAAAAGATCAAAATGTTGGATTACATAATATATTTTCCGAAGCATATTTAATGGTTAACCGTTAACTGCGTGTTCTTTTTCCTAGATTATCAATATTCAATAATACTAGTATATTGCCCTTTCAAGAATTAAGAATGCCGAAGGATTCAAAATTTTAGTTTATAACAAAAACAATAAACAACAACCAATCAGAAGCTGCCACATAGAGAGATACCAAAATCTACAATTACCGATGTGTTGCATCAATATCAATGGCACTTTTGCACAGTCTAGCGGGCAATATCAACTCTGTAATCACAAGACATAATTGTTCGATAAAAATGTCATGTCATGTTAAAACTTTTTTAGGTCACTTCACTTGATACAGATGGTGCATTCACAGATCTTAAATGTTTTTTTTTTGGCCCACCATAGATCTCAATTAATACCGGTAACAATAAACTAGGCTCATTTTAATCACATTCAGACTGTCGATTCATTATGTCATCCATATATGTCCATTAATAATGCCGACGGTATACTTAGAAATATTTCTAGATTTACTGATACTATTCCTGGTTGTTTACTACTATTGAATTTTAACGCCCCACACTCACAGGGCTCATTTTCTAGTAAAATATAAAGCTATGCCATGTATTGATATATGGGATATTGCCGCGGAAAGAATGGTGTAATAAATTGTAAATTTGCGTGGTACAACCTGCTTGGTCTGCTTTATCCTATCCAACCCAGCTAACTTGTGTGTTTCAACTTTCAAAGATTTCACGGCGGCCCCACTGAGTCTGACCTATGTATCCCACCACAGCCATGAATACTAACTAACCTACCAGGCTACCACCACAATCACGTATTCATCATTTTCCTTATTCAGAGGTTACCCAAGTTATAAAGAGTCGTTGCTCCACATCATCGCAGTTTCAGTCTCCGAGAGGGGAGCTGCACAAAAGAAGCAAAATAGTCATCTGTTGCTGAGTGTACTAGTTTTCCGGAACGACACGTACGGTAGAAGCAGAAGCACATGTCTGAAACAATTATGATCCAAGGATTGATACAAATAAGCACAATAAAACACCACGGAGAATTTACATTGAATGCAATTTGCAGTGGTGTCATGCCTGATATGCATGACAAACACATTATGACTCAAATTCAGTAGTATCAATGCTACGTAGATGATTTACAAATTCAACATACCTAGCAAGTCCTCAAATGAATCTGCTAAAAGGGATGATTCTGTCAGCAGAGGTGGTGAGAAGACTTGATCGTGAGCATCCTCAAAGTCATAGATTGACCATTGCGCATCAGAAGTTTCATTTGAGCCAGTATATGATAGAAACCCATTTACGTTGTTATAATCAGCAAGTCTTTCCAAATCGTTAAACATATCTGGAAATTCATCCGAGTTGCTCTTCTCGGGACCATTAGAAGCATGACTCTCAAGCAGAGAATCATCCCTTGGAGATGCAAATGACCTTTTACTCCTAGATGAAACTGTCCTTTTTTCTGCATCTAAATGAGAAAAACCAGTTTCTGAACGAGAAGCAAAGAAGTGCTCAGAACTTGCATCAAAATGACTGTCTCGTGATGATACTGAATTACATGGCTGCAGTAGCAGTGCGGTTTCTCTCACTGACCTCTTCAAATTCTGGACATAGGAAAAATCAATACCTGCAAAAACATAAATACGATTAACGCCATTTCCAGCCATTGTCTCCAATGCAGTAATAAAATTCCCCTCGGAAACCCCCAAGCTTCAATATAATGAAACGTGTCAGGCAAGCAGCAGAGTAGACAGAGCAAACCGTCTGGTGGACTCTCCACTTGAGTACTAGAAGGAGGACCCAAGGATTTCTTATCAAGAAGATTCTCAGTTTGGTTAGCTTGAGGAATTGTGCCCTGCCGCCTCACCAAGTTTCCAGCTTTCCCAGAAGATGGGACCAAGCTTATTAATTGAGGAAGCTTTAAAATGGGAGGACTAGCAGACACCTTGTCAATCTGAACATTGGATATTCTCGAAGTCACCTCACCAACATCATCAGTGCCATAGTCCTGAATGACCCAAAAATCTTGTTAAAAAAAGAAAATTGAAAAATCAGACTCCTATTACAAAGGTAAAAAAAACGAGGAAAAGGAAAAAGAAAGACACAGCAAAACAGCAGAATTACCAATATCTTGGCAAGATATCACAGAGCTCTCTCAGTTCCAGAAAATTACAGGCTGTTTGATGATTCTTGAGTCATCTAACTGAACCCCCACATTACTAAAAAAGGGGTTTCATGATTAACAACTTGAAGGTCATTTTGTTCCAGATATATTATATTACCTAACATAAAGAAGGTTGACTAAATTATGTTTCTTAGGGACGTAGAAAGATGTGCGCATAGGTTGCCAAATCTGATGTTTGCCAACGCAACCAATACCAAGGCACTCAGCCCATCTGGTCACTCATAGCCATTACCCATACCTACCTCAGCATGTCCTTTAAAATATCAGCATGTATTTTATTACTGGCATTTCCAAATCCCAAATATGATACTATCATAGTGGTCATGGTCATGAAGCTCGTTTTTATGCATCTACCACACTCTTTTTAAGCAAAAGATGTAGCTGAAAATTTTATTAAAGTGTTTGTTTGGATGGTCTAAATCCATACAGGGGGCGTTGGACTGAATATCAGTGCAACACCAATTATGAATTATGATTGACCAGTGGGTATGAGTCCTTCTAAAGCTCGATATGGCAAAGACCCGCCAATTCTTTTTAAGAAGGAGGATGATCCTTTTGAGGCTGAGGAAGTGAAAGAGTAACCCAACAAGAAATATGATAATGGCAGAACTGAAAGCGGGTTGGGATGAGACACAAGTATAAATGAAGAATCAAGCAGGTAAGAAAGAAAGGGATGGAAATTAGGGGTATGTTATAGCTGAAGCTACAGCCTCACTAATTCAATAAAAACAACAACAACAAAGCCTTATCCCACTAGGTGGGGTCGGTTACATGGATCACACGACGCCAATGTGCTATATTAAAACTAGATCTTTAGATAGATTGTTAATCAAAAGATCCCGTTCTATAACTTCATTGAGTGTTTACTTCAATCTTCTTCGACCTCTTTTTAGAGAATTCCATGCTACTTGATCAACCCTCATTATCGGTGCACTCAATGACCTTCTTTGAACATTTCCAAACCATCTCAAATGATTTTCTATCATTTTCCCTTTAATAGAGCTCACTCCAACTCATTCGCATATATAATAATCAGTACGAATCCTTTTTTTTTAATGACCCCACATCCATCTCAACATTCTCATCTCGGCCACCCCACATATCCAGCCTCACTAATTCAAGTCCCTTCAAAATTTATCAGAAGTATGGAGCAGAGATTTTTTGTCAGAACTTCACTCTGAAGCTCAGATTCATCCCATTTTTCATGTCTCCCAACTTATAATTATGTTGCAGGACCTTTTCAATTTTCTGACAAAAATATGGAACTCCAAGTACATTCTAAGGCTATTAGACAATCCAGCATCCCCAGTGGCAAAAGAAGGAGGAAAACAGATCTTAGACTTGGTGTGGAGAAATTATACTCTTGGGGAAAGATCACTTAGTCTTGATCCTCTCTCTTCCCTATCTTTACCCTTGTAATTCACCTCTGCTACCATATACACTGGTAGAAGTGAGCTGCCATTAGACTGAACCAGAGTTTCACCACACAAGATATAACCGCATCACCATTTTAATGGATATCTCATAAGGGAAAGATTCAAGGGTTAAAGTGCAAATCTACCAATGAAGTATTGTCTGAGGAGCGTCCACCACAAATATCTTTTAAAAGGGGTAAAAATACTAATGAAGTTTTAAAAAAGGGCATCCACCACAATTTCCGTTAAATCCGTACTAACGCCGTTAGGAGTTTTCTTCTCTTATGATTTAACGCCGTTAGTACGGATTTGACGGAAATTGTGGTGGATGCCCCTTTTTAAAACTTCATTGGTATTTTTGCCCCTTTTAAAAGATATTTGTGGTGGACACTCCTCGGACAATACTTCATTGGTAGATTTGAACCTTAACCCAAGATTTAATCACATTTGCAAGGGTAACTTATTCTGTTTCAATTCTATAGTTCAGATCAGTATCCAAAATTAAAGCAAATGTTTGTGTAATTTCACCAGTTTACCCATATCCAAGGGAGAGTAAGGAAAAAAAATCATGAATAATTACCATCCTCCCAATACTCTTTGTTTTAATAGGTGATGTTGATCGGCCATGAAGTTTGTTCATTGGAGGAAGATTGGCACTGATGTTGTTCACCTTATCTGTACACTCCGATATGGAGTTTTGTATTGCTGGAGCAACTTCCTTGAGTTGGTTAATTAGCACCTGCACAAGAAAAGTGCAAGAATTTGAATATATAGACAGAAATCTCCTAAGCATATTATATTGCACAAGATTCTCAATCCCCCTTCCTAAAAGCGGGAAGGACCTATATGGAATCAAACTCTAACATATCAATATAGAAAGCTAGAATCAGATGTTAATTGATGAAGGGCATGGAACTTCTCCACAGCAAACCAAATATCTTGCATTCTCTATATCGCACAGACACTAATATTTGCTCAATAGCGAAAGACAGAGTCCTTGCAATTTCACTTTTCAACATGAGACCTCCCATCGATACAAATACATCATAACATTAAACCTTGAACCGCAATTAAAGAACAGTTTGGAATTGTTGAGAATAGAAAGTTTAGCATTAACATAAGTAATTAATATTATTAGGGTTTATGTTTATTATTTAGTATTTATTAGGATTTGATGTGAATATTTTATCATTATGATTTGATTCAATTAGATTAGTTTATCGGGTTAGGGTTAGTCTATTAGTTTGCCTATATAAAGGTATATATGTATTCTCCTTTATTCTTAAGGATTAATAATATTAGTATTTTCCCTGTGCTTTTTGATGTGATTCTTCAATTTCAACAAGAATGAACAAAGTAAATGGCAGTGCTCAATTGTTTACTTCTTGAAACAAGACACGGTCCATCAGGAGTGCAAGAAGAAAGGAAAAAATAAAGACAATCATACATATATACTCCTCTAATCTAATTTATAGGTCACTTCCAACATGTTTCACTGAAACCAAGAAAAACATTAAACCCCATTAACTCTACCTTAAAATTTAATAACTTTCCAACTTTACCCCTATTTAATATACACTATACTTCATGAGAACAAAGTCCACATAATAATAAATGAAGGGTAAAATTGTACATTCATACAAAAAATTTAATAATGTGACTTTTAAATAGGAGAAAAAAACCTTCTTTCTGTTCCTTATAAATAGGACTAGAGAAGTAATCCCTTGTCCAAGTTCTAAAAAAATATTTAAACAATATAATTCCTCTACTATCATAAATGACTCCATTGCTTATGAAAAACATTCAACCTTGGTAGTGGACTAATGGGGTGGGTGAAAACGCTTGAAGGCAAACCTGAAAGCTTGCCAAGTGTTGCTGATGTTCTGCAAGAGTTGCCGCTAAAGACCCTGCATGGCCATTTGAACAACGTTCTTGTGCACTTCGCAGTATATCAGGACCCACTCCATCATTTGCTTTTGCCTACAGATCAAACAGTGTCATGTTACCAAGGAGGTGATTGGTAGGTATACCAAGGTGTTATATGATGACACCATGTTGGTTGTTATCTTACCCTATTAAGAACTCAATAGAGATCACACGACACCCCTTTTAGCTTTGTTAACTTCTATGAAATACCACATATATATTTTCTACTGCAATTCTTAGCTGTCAGACCAAACATTATATTTTGAATATCTTAGCATCTTATACCCCAATAGATGACTTGACAGTACTTTCCTCTAACTGAAATTTAAACCAACATAGCAACACAGCAATCCTGGAAAAGAAAAACCTACTAAGATACAAATATTACATTTGACAACTAATATTTCAAAGAAAACCACAAGTTCAGTACATCCACATCTATCCACACTCACACTAACAGCAACAAACCAAATAACAGAAGGGAAAAGAGAAATATGTATATAACAAGGCTGATAGCATTCAAGAGCTAGCTCTCTCCCAAAGTCCTCTTCCCCAAAATTCTCCAAACCCCTTCAACCACAAAACTGGCCACAACTAGATCTATTGCCACTTGTTTCGCACTCCTCTGGATCACCACCCCTCACCTGCATCGTTAAGGTTGTTATTGACTGAAAGTGCTCATTCTATCATTCCCAGCCACCTTACTACCTTTAGCCCTTCTGAAGCACATGTAACTACAATTGAGAGGACCTCACAATCAAGACATCAGAAACTCCAATCCCAAAATTCAAAGACAAAAACAAGAAATAGTGCACACATGGCAAGAACGTAACATGACATCATCTTTACATAACAGTGTATGGGGAGTTTACCAAATGAAGTGATTGTTTATGAATACGTTGCAAAGCATGTGTCCAATGCCGTACAACCTCTGCGACATCAACTGTTTGATGAAATTTACCAGTTTTATCAGCCATTCTTGTCATTGCCTCTTTGCTTAGAATAAAATGTGATCCTTCACTGTCCTTGCGGTCATCATCAATATGCACAACAGGATTATCCCCAGGCTGACCAGATATTGCATCCGTAATAGGAGCCTCAGAACTCTGGTCCATTGCTGCAAGCAAAGAGGAGCCAGAGATTCGATACCTGAGAAGTATGCATTACAAGGTCAGTCAGTACAATCAGGTTAACAGATATTTAGAAACCAAGGCAGGCTAAATTACCACATTACCTATGCTCACGGTGAGTTATCAAGTCCTCAATAGGGCCTGATGCAAGGACTTCATGTTGATCTGAACATTTACATGAACAGAAGTTTGAATCAACCTTAGCCAGTCTTGTTTTCTCAATTAAAATAGAGAGGGAAAAAACATAACAGTTGCCTGCTGTTAACCAAACGCATGCATTTTGTATGCGTAGGTTCTTCTTGCTTGGGACCATGCTATCATATGTTCACAAGATCAAGCACATCATATTTTTCTGTTTCTGGTGTACAAAGCTAGCAATTTTATATGATATAACAAACAAAAGCCAAAGGAGAATTATGGGACTTTTTTATTTGGTAGCAGTATTTCTGGATTTATGATTTTAGATAGACTATTGACTTCTTTTAATCTATGCAAAATCATATTATTTGTTGAAGATAATGTTTCATAAAATTTAATTAAATTCCATATTCAAACACTTTTTTAACAATGAATTTTACAAACCAAGGGAATTGACGTGCTTTCACTGAAGCTCAAGTTCCATGAATTTTCAACATCTCATGCAATTATGTGGTTAAATATGAGGGCAATAAATTGGCATGAACGGTTAGAATAATGCTAAAAACAAGGCAACGTTGACTTTCACACTTACTTCTACGAGCTAATATAGATTCCCATAGACGAGTTGCCTCTGAAACTAAATGGGAATTTTGACTGGAGGTGGATACAAGCTCATTCCACAGTTCTCCTTCTAACTTCACTTTATTCCTCAAGTCATGTAGTTTCTCCAGCTCTAGTTGCAAATAAGCCTGAATCCAGGTTTTACATTGCGGTTGTATAAAAGATAAATATATAGAAACATAATCCTGGAGAGGAGATAAAAGGGGGCAATAAAGCCTTATTCTGCAAGATTTCCATAATTACTATACCTCTTCAGCACATAGGCTGCGAAATTCAGCAGTCATTTCATGAGCCAAATTTGACCACATTGCCTGCCGTTGTACTGCCATTTCTGCATTTTCAAGAAACTTCCTTCTTTCAAGGGCTATTCTTGCCTGTTTTAAGACAAGCCACCCAATTAAGTAACAATCAGGCAAAATGATAACATAAAGATGCTAAAAAGGAGTATTGGGGGGGGGGGGATTCAGCCTTTATGCAATATCCAGCAAGATGAATAGCTTCTAATAAAACAGTCATAGTATACGTGAATTCCATGAATATTTTTGTACTGCTATCATGGATATAAGACTTCAAGATGTTTACATGGAAAGAATAATGTCTCCGTGGAGAGATCATAAATGCTAAAACTCAGAATTCCTTTCTTCCATATAAACAAGCCAAGATTTTTATCATTAATATTATGATACCACATATATCAAATCATCGGTTGGAAAACTTTTCATGGATTATTAGCGATACCTTTGTAACAGGAAGTAGCGTAGTTGCATGTGAAAATGCTGCATCAGTCAAGGGCACAGGCAGCGGGTTAGAATCAACATCAGCTGCAAACGTTCGTCTATGAACCTCTTGCAAAGCATGCAACGAAAGTTGCCATAGAAGTTCAACAAACCTGCAGCACATAGTACAACCAAATAACTTGAAACTAATTTTAGTTGAAATTGAATTGTCAAAAAAATGTGCTTCAACTTGCCTCATGGCATCCTAATAATTAATAAAAATGTATTTTACTAGTTTTTTGCTACTTGCTTGATGCATAAGTTATTTACAATAACTCTCTTAAGTTCCAGAAATACCAATTATCCGTTAATTTCATTCCGAACTACACAATATTCTCCCAAACTATAAAAGCACTTGTTACCATACATGAAAGGGCAAACAGGTGAGCAACTTTAGCTCATGTTTTATTAGGATCATGAGTCGTGAAAACAAATAACTATCCGCTACTAACCTAGAGCCACAACACGTAGCAAGTGAAGAAACCCGTGAATTGCTCCGCGGAAGCGCACCCTGAGACTCGAGTTCACTAATAATCCCTTGCACAACCTGGTAAAGTAATTACAGCATTAATTAAAAGTGTTTCAGATTTCAATTTGTTAAATAAAATGTATATACCTGAATTAAACGCAAACCCAGAATCATAATTCGAAAAATAAAATTGCAGAACTCGTTAATTAATTTATACCTTACAAAAATCACGTGATTGCGCCGAATCAAAAATTGGCCAAACCTTATCGAAATCCTGAAAGACACAACAAGTCATCCAATGGAACAGAAATTGATCGTGCTTAAGATTAGAATTCGTTCATCAAATTGTGCGAACTGGCGTAGAAATATGGAATGTTTTACAGGTGTGAAATTGGCAGAACTGTAAAGAATAATAAAATGGCATTACTTTGGCGGATTGAATTGGGCCTCTGAGGGAGGAAAGAATGAAGTAGAGGAGCTGTTCACCCAATTTGGGGTTGGAATGACGGAAGAGTCCAACTCGAGGGATGCCACCGGAGTATCCGATTCCGATAATTGCCGGATCAAGACCTAACAATAAACAGTTAGCGTACATTGCACTTTCTAGCTCTATCTCTCTCTCCCTCTCTATGTCCATCATAATAACCAAACCTCAAACTCCCATTTTTGTGTGTTTTAGATTGTGATAACAAGTTTCTTCCTCCTCCTCCTCGTTCTTGTATGTTGCTTCCTTCTTCTCTCTGATCCAGGTATATCACTCTTCGTATTTTCGTTCATTCCACCGTAACCTTGGCCAACTGACTTTGGAGACGCGGGTGCCAATACTAGTTTCTTATTACAAAATGGATCAGAATTTGAAAAAGGAGTGGCAAATTCTTTATTTTGAATCTGGCCAACAAAAAAAGATTCTTAAATATTTTCATACAAGGGTGATCCTCTGGCTGTGGGCCTGTGGATCTTTTTTTAAATACTTGGTCAAAATTTCCATGTCTGGCCCGCCATCAAGTGAATGGTCTGGGCCGGCTGCTGCACCAGTTTTTAAAATACATCGGTATTCATGCTTTTTGAAAGAACGGATCCATCTCATAGGAAAAAAAAAAAAAATCTCGCGCCGATGAAGAAAAACCACCGATCGGGACCCGGGAAAGACTAGAAAACTAGAACTGAAACCTGGGCAAACTTGTGTAGCAGTCTCCACCTCCATCGGAATGTCTCATCACTAATTTGTGCTCAATATACTAACCCTAGGCCACGAAGTCCCCAACCATCGTATTATCTCTATTGTTATCTGCGCTTTCTTGCACCTCATAAATGGTAAGCTTTTGATTGTTGTTGCAGAGGGTTTTTTGTGGAAATAAATTCTGTTACATCCCTGCTTGATGTGTTTTTATTTTCCAACCGTCTATGATTTTTCGAAATCGAGATTTTATATTTAAATTGTTTTTTGGGTGGGCTTGATTGATTGCAGGCGACGCTTGCTGATTCTTTCCTCGCGGACCTCGACGAACTATCTGACAATGAAGCTGAAATTCCCGTGAGTATAATTTATTTATATTTGCATGAGATTTGAAGAATTAGGCAAGTCATAGTTGCTGTTGTGCCTTCTTTTTAGGAGGATAACGAAGTTGATACCGCGGATATGGAGGAAGATATTGATGGAGATATGCCTGACATTGAGAACCTTAATTACGATGACCTAGATAGTGTTTCGAAACTGCAGAAAACTCAGAGATACATTGATGTTATGCAGGTTAGTGAGTTATGGGCTGCTTATCTCCCTGTTATTGTAGCATAAACTTTTCATTCTCCGTGTTTGTTGAGATTGAAATTTTAGCCCTTCTCTTGCAGCTGCAAAAGAGGAATCTATTTGTTGTTGCTATAGATAGAATCAATACATGGAGCCTGTCTCTTTCTTATTTCTCATAAACTCCCTGCTTTAGCATTGCTTGGTGTTTTCCCTCCATTAAATCAAATATGTGCTCTCATTGATGTTGGACCTAAAATAATTAAAGACTATCCTTTTTTTTTTTAATGTCAGAAAGTGGAAGAAGCCCTTCAAAAGGGTTCAGACGTCTCAAATTACGCGGTAGACTTAGAAGACGATCCTGAATACCAACTAATTGTGGAATGCAATGCATTGTCAGTTGACATTGAGAACGAAATTGTTATTATCCACAATTTTATCCGTGACAAATATCGCTTGAAATTTCCCGAGCTTGAATCACTTGTGCATCACCCAATTGATTATGCGCGTGTTGTTAAGAAGATTGGAAATGAAACAGATCTGACTCTTGTTGATCTAGAAGGGCTCTTGCCCTCTGCTATTATCATGGTTGTCTCAGTTACTGCATCAACTACAAGTGGCAAGCCCCTTCCAGAAGAAGTCCTTAGTAAGACAGTTGATGCCTGTGATCGAGCTCTTGCTCTTGATGCGGCAAAGAAAAAGGTTCTTGATTTTGTTGAGAGTAGAATGGGGTACATTGCACCTAATCTTTCTGCGATTGTTGGAAGTGCTGTCGCAGCCAAACTCATGGGAACAGCAGGTGGTTTGGCAGCTTTGGCTAAGATGCCTGCTTGTAATGTCCAGCTTCTTGGTGCCAAGAAAAAGAATCTTGCTGGGTTCTCTACTGCAACATCTCAATTTCGTGTAGGTTACATTGAGCAAACAGAAATATTTCAAAGTACCCCTCCTCCTCTGAGGATGCGTGCTTGCCGACTATTGGCTGCAAAGTCTACACTTGCAGCACGAGTGGATTCAACACGGGGGGATCCATCTGGGAACACAGGGAGGGCCTTCAAGGAAGAGATCCATAAGAAGATTGAGAAGTGGCAAGAGCCCCCTCCGGCAAAGCAACCTAAACCTCTTCCAGTACCTGATTCAGAGCCTAAAAAAAAGAGGGGTGGTCGTCGGCTGAGGAAGATGAAGGAAAGGTCAGCATCAGCTTTATTTGCCAATCCCTTTTTTCTTTTGTTGTTGTTGGTCGAGGGCTATTTATTCTTTCCCCCCTTGGTTTCTATGGTTGACCTGTTAATTCTTGTGTCAGATATGCAGTGACAGACATGAGGAAGTTAGCAAATAGGATGCTGTTTGGTGTCCCTGAAGAGAGCTCTTTAGGTAATTTTACCACAATACACTTACGCTGATCTGATTTATCTTCACAATGATGTCAAGGACATGCTTTTTTGGAAATTGTGCTGTAATTTTGTTACATTTTCGAATCTGTACTTCCTTCTTTCCTTATTTTCCTTTGCTATTCCATTATAGGGGATGGTCTAGGTGAAGGTTATGGAATGCTTGGTCAGGCCGGCAGTGGCAAGCTTCGTGTGTCGATTGGTCAAAGCAAACTTGCAGCAAAAGTTGCTAAGAAGTAAGTCCTTGGTCAGGCTTTTTGTTTAGCATGTTTTCATTTTGTGCTAAGTATTGGATTGTGCTGTACTTGTAGCAATAGCATTTTCTTTTGGCTGTTGAATTGTAGTTAGAGTTGGACCACTGTTCTTGTCTCAGTTGTTCTATTTCCCTGTCTGATAACAATCACAATACTGTCTATCTCAATTTCCTCAGATTCAAGGAAAAGAGTTATGGTAGCAGTGGTGCCACGTCTGGTTTGACTTCAAGTCTAGCATTTACACCGGTGCAGGTCAGTATCACTCTACCATCTCATCTTATAAGTGTGTCAGCCTGTCAAGTGTAGCTCTAGCTTTTAAACGGCTTCTTTTTGTTTTTGTACTGCCCTATAACTCCCATCTTGAAATTATTATTTCATCTTGTGGCTACATTGGTGACTTTTTACGAGTATACATGCATGTCACCCGTGGATGAAATAACTAGCTTCTCTTCTTGTGCAGGGTATCGAGCTGACAAATCCACAGGCTCATGCACACCAACTTGGTAGCGGAACTCAAAGCACTTACTTTTCTGAAACAGGAACTTTTTCAAAGATCAAGAGGACTTAAAAACTCTATGTATGTTGATGAGTCACCCGGCTTCTAAACTGTTGATTGTAGACATTTGTTGATACTGCTGGAGGTCGCTTGGATGAGCTTATGTTGTATTTAAAGCATAGCTATATTTTGAGATTTTTCGCCAAAAGTTTGTGATCTTTGAAAGTTCTTTTCTTCAATCTCCGTCTCTGAAATCTTATTTACGAGTTTCTGTATCTGATATGCACAGATCTATGAAGAGAGAGAGACACACACACACACACCAACATTTCCAGTATCGCTTTCATATCAAAACGTAATAAACCGAAATCAATATCTCAGGGCAATAATATATAGGTAATATATTTTTTTTATAAAAAAAGGAAGTAACATCGTATGAGTTTTCATATATAAGAAATAAGATAGGAAGCACGGTTGCTTAGTTGTTGGCAAAGAAAAAGATAATTAGCACATGATATATTTGTGTATATTTGTATATTGTAAATGTATATATAGATGTTTCAGTGTGTGTGTATAATATAGGACGAAGATGGAATAATCTAAGCAATTATAAGCATATTTGAAATAATAATATTGAAAGCTCGGTCTCCCTATCACATGGTGGATTTCAGCAAAATATTAATAAAAGCAACTATTTCAGTTCATTAAAAGCATGGTTAGAAACTCCTTTATATTATGGGCTAGGGAAAGAATTTAGAAGACTTGATATAACTTATAATATATATAGAAGGAGGGAGGGATATGTAACCTGGAACTTGAAGCTTTGAAATTAAAGTGTCGTCTTGAGCCGGGAAGACAAATTAATGGAGTATACTATTATTGTAAGTTTGTGATTTTGAAATCTAGTAATGTGTCCTTAATCTCTTGAAGGCCTTAATATCTTATTATAGACTAAGTGCCAGTTTAAATTGGTGGTGGAAGCTGTTTTTCTAACGTAATTTACAGTGTGTGAGGTAAGTATATGAGAGAAGTTTTGTCTCAACCTACATAAACATACTTTTCTAATGCTAACTCGAACATGCACTTACAATTATGAAACATACGTCTATAATGTGGGTACCATACTCTCCATTGACCCAAACATAAACAAAGGAAGATTCATGTTATGAGGTCAAACTAAAAACAAAGGAGATTCAAAACACCATTTTCACGAAACACGAGATTACACAGAAAATGAGTGTTGGTTTTTGTTTTTATGAGAAAGAATATGCTCTCATGTATCTCATTTATTTAGTGGAAAGAGGACTTGTTAGGTTTTTGTTTGAGGCCAGAAGAGCAAAAGAGGTCGAAGGGACCCATCAGAGAAGCCGGTGAGGCCAGAGAGGTCAGAGGTGAGAGCGGTCGGATTATACAATTATGTGAGAGAAAAGAAGAGAGAAAGCGAAAACTGCAACTTCACAAGGTAGTTTCCATAAACTGGCGTTTTCTCACTTGTTAACTGTTAAGTGCTCGTTTGGAAGAGCTTATTTTTGTCCAAAACGTGCTTATAATTTGTGATTCACGGTATACGAGGTAAGTATGTGAGAGGAGTTTTTTCTCGGCTTGCGTAATAAGTGCGTTTTGACTGTTCAAAACGTTATCACAAACACCCCCGAAACAGGCATGCCAGTCCACTTGCAAGTGGCCAGACCCACTGTTCAAGATGCAATGAAGAGCGTCATATATAAAAACTATTAGTTAGTATTGGTAAATCGGGCCAGCCCGGCTGGCCCGACACGGGCTGGCAGCCCGTCGGGCTGAAATTGTTCAGCCCGACATGTAACGAGCTGCCGAATTGGCAGCCCGAGCCCGATCCCGCCAGCCCGATTTTTTTTGTTTTTTTAAAACCTTTTGAGGCCCAAAACAAGGTGCAGCCCAAAAAACTGGTTTGTTACATGATGCATTCACTTGGACTTTACATCAATCAAGCAAATAAAAACAAACATGCATTTCCGGCAGATGTAAACTCAATCAAGCATCTACAAAGAACTGGATCAGCACACAAAAAAAACAAACTACATGTAAACAAATAAAAAACATCATCAATCAAGCATCTACAAAGAAAAATATATATAAAAACAAACATGCATTTCAATAATTCATCACAATTAATGTCAAGCATAGAAACCAATCAAGCCATAGGTTTCTGAATTCTGATCATGAATTGTACCCAAAAAAATATACATATGTCTTCTAATTAAACACATAATACTTGCAATTCATCATGTTCCTCCAATGTCTAAGGGGGCAGTAATTATGAACAGAAAGGACGAGGGAAGATCTTTGCATGGATTTGGGGAGTGGAATTGGGACAAAAGAAGGTCTTAGAATCTGACCCCAATTAACATAAGCTGCAGGAGACACTACATGTGACCCATCATCAGTGCCATCACTTCCCTTCTTTTCTTCAGCATTTAGGACCCCTCTCGGCTCTCCCTCCTTGCCTACAACTCATCCACCCTCCATGCGTGCTTGTTTGATGTATCAAAGATCAAACTACATGTGAAATCAATAAGTAAATATCCTATCTTTCAAAGATGAGAAGGCCAAACTTAAAAAAGTAAATCAAAATAAACACAAGTCCATAACAAATTAACAACGGATAACAACAAACTTATAAATTATAATCCTCCTCATTCTTCATTCATCAATAATGATATTTGATGCATTATCGGAAGCTGCAAAAACAGGAACAGGAGCAATTTTCCTTTTCTCTGTCTCAGGATCCTCTGCCACACATAATGACATAAATAACAAAGAGTGCTAATAAGTCAGTATTCAGTAAGATAATTTTGATGTTACCATAAACAACAAAAATTAACAAATTAGATGTCACCATCCCATGGAAAACCAAGAAGCCAGTTTCGAGTGCAAATAAGAGCTTCAACATTATCTGGAAGAAGGGAAGCTCGATACTTTGTGAGAACGCGAGATCCAATGCTAAAGGCTGATTCACTAGCAACAGTGGTAATTGGAATGCTGAGAATATCACATGCCATCTTTGAAAGGCAAGGAAATCGAGAAGAGTTAGCTTTCCAATAATCCAAGACATTAAATTTCGTCGCCAATCTATTATCAAGAGTCCCTTCTTCCAAATAATAATCCAATTCAGACTTTTCGATCGTCGACTCATCTTGACTCTTGAATGAAAAAAAATCCTACACCCGTATAATTAATAAAGGATTAACATAACAAAGTGGCAATCAAAATAACATTAAATCTAAACATTTAACTAGTAAAGAAATTCAAACTTACATCAAATACATCATAATCATCAACTTGACTGGGGTTAGGGGCAACAACAGGTTGTGTGAAGAAGACATTGTTTGCATTAGAGCTTGAAGAAGCAGCTCCAACAGTTGGGGCTGAAGATGAAGATGATATTCCACTTTTATACTCATTAAAAACATAATACAACTTGCTCCTTATGTTTTCAATCTTTTCATGAGAGTTAATGGGATCCACTTTTCCAAATGTGAACTTAATCACATCAAGCTTCATCCGAGGATCAAGGATAATTGCTAGGGCAAGGATGACACTATAGTCACTCCAATATTTGTCGAACTTGTCAAGCATAGACTGAGCCATTTCCCGGATCACAGAATCGTTATTATGCAAATGTCCTTTCAACAACAACTCAATCTTCGAAATCTGTGTGAAATACATGTTAGAAGTGGGATATGATGATCCAGAAATCAAGTTTGTTATCACCGCAAAAGGCTTCAAGAATGTGCACATGATCTCTGCTCTAGCCCACTCTTCGCTTATTGGACAATGGCTGTAATTTGAGTCGTTCAAAGCTAAACTAGCAAAAGCTCGACGATACTTAAGTGCAGACTCAAGCATTGCATGTGTGGAATTCCATCTAGTCGGGACATCATATCGTAAACCGACTGAAGTGTCAATACCCCCAACTGCTTCAACCCTTTTCCTGAATTCAATCATCCTTGCCTCTGATTTCCTTACATATTGAATGCTAGCCCTAATCTTGTTCAAAGCACCTTCTGCTACTCTCAAGCTATCCTGAACTATGAGATTCAAGATGTGGGCAGAACATCGAACGTGGAAGAACTCTCCGTTGCATATCAAGCTATTACTCAAGTTTAAATTCTCTTTCAAAATTCTTTGCATCTGAAAATTGGCTGAAGCATTATCCAAAGTGATCGAGAATACTTTCTTTTCAATTCCCCATTTAGCCAATATCTCATGCGCCCTTTTTGCCATTTCAGATCCAGTGTGAGGAAGCTCCATCTTAGAAAATGAAAGTATTTTGCTATTAAGATTCCATTGCTCGTCAACAAAGTGAGCAGTCAAGCAAAGATAACATTAAGTGGTTATTGCTGTCCAACAATCAAATGTCAAGCATATCCTACTTGGACTCATTAACAGTTTTTTCTTCAAGTTATCCTTTTGATGAAGATAAAAATTCCAAACATCAACCACATCAGTTTTTCTAGTAATGTTCCTATAATCAGGATTTAAATATGCAAGCAACTCCCTAATTCCATCATACTCCACAAAAGAATATGGAAGATTATGTTTGATGATGCAATATGCAATGATTTCTCGTACCCTATTTGGGTCAATCTTTCTAGATCTTACAATCCCAGCTTGGTCTATCATCATAGCACCAACATCCTTATATTTTGGGAGTGACTTACAATGTTCAACATGACGCCGAAGGTGTGAAGTCCCACAATCCTTGCTTCCCACAACATACGGCCTCCCACATCCATTACATTTGGCTTTTTCTTTACCGTCAACTACACCAATTTTGGTAAAATACCTCCAAACATCAGATGTCGTATACCTCGCTTTTTTACTTGGAGTAGGATCATCTTTATTTTGTGTTTGTACACAAGAAGAGTCAGGTGCAGCAGGTTGTTCAGATTGTGTCGTCACATTGACATCATCAACATCCATTGCAGAAGTTGTAGCACTGTCAACATTCTTTCTTTTATTATCTTTATCTTCATCATTCACATTTGTAATTGTAGCCATCTTTTTTATAACAAAAAATTAATCAAAAAGTCCAGCACATTGCATATTGCAACAACCACAGACAATATAAATCAAGATTAGCAACACTATTGCAAAAAACAAAATCTACCAACCAATTCAGAATTCAGAATACTACCACAATCAATTTTATTTTCCAATGTTATAAATTCAGATACCTGAGAGTCAGAGAGAGAGAGAATGGACGCCGGAGGAGATGAGAGTGTCAACGAATCAAAGGCACAATGGACAAATCCACTCATTCAAAGCCACAATTAGCAATCTAAAAAGCTAGAACATATGTGCTGATCTGTTTCATGAGAAAGGAGTTTCTCAGTTTCAAATCATTTGCACATCCTAAATGTTAACAGAGACCGGACTGAGTCAAATTCCACCCCTACTGCTACTTGTTACATGAGCAAAATAAAATTGCTATCACTGGTACTCTGGTAGATTCATTCAAATATATGTGTGTGTATAATTTGAATAAGTACAAATAATCAATGAATTTTTTTTTATCTAAATGATTTTAAACAAAATCCCTACCACAGAATTTATTATCCCCTATTATCCGGAGTAGTATGGGACCATGACTTAAAAATATAAAGCTATTATCCCCTATGTTATTGAAAATCTGTAATGGCAATTCATCGTATTAACATGCATTATTGATCATCCAGAGTCCAGACAATAAAGTTGAATAGGAATTCTTATCGAATTACTCAATCATTAAAGTTGAATGTAACTGAAAATCCTAACTCTATTTGTGTAATAACCCTATAAATAATAAAAGCATATATCAATTTGAACTTAAACAAAACTCACAGAATTTATTATATAGTGTTTTCAAATAAAATCCCCATACGCCAATTCATTATTTCTTTTTGTACCACACCAATTCATTATTTCAGTTGAAACTAATGCAAGGCAACCAATAATTCAAGAGTATGGTTCGAAATCC
Source organism: Inga oerstediana (assembly GCA_963210345.1). Classification (NCBI taxonomy): domain Eukaryota; kingdom Viridiplantae; phylum Streptophyta; class Magnoliopsida; order Fabales; family Fabaceae; genus Inga; species Inga oerstediana. Next base: position 12,658,947 of record OY723403.1, read on the forward strand.
CTACCACTGTACCAAGAATTGATCCTCGGTTAGTATCAAATAAGGGGTTCTGCAACACAAAGAATTCATACATCATTTAAACTAAAGTCTCTACCACAGAGAATTCATAATTCTAGACTCTAGAGTATGGTTGTTCGAAAATCCCTACCACAGAGCTTTTACTCCTTTGCACAACTCAACGCCTCAACAGCACCAACAACACTATGTGCTTGTTCATCACAAATTCACCATCAGGTTGAGAAAGATGCAACCCCAACTCGAACGGTCGCACCCTCGCACCCCACCGGCACCGAGTTGACAGCCAAACTCGAACCCCACCGACAACCCCCGCTAAGCTCGCCTGACGAGTGACGAGTCACGACTGTGTTGCTTGATGAGCAGCGGAGTCGAGCCGAGACGAGAGAGGAAGCTGATGTCAGATGTGGATGATTAGGGCATTTCAGATCTCATCGTTGCAACTCGCCACTCGCTAGTCGGCAGTCGCCCGACGGCCGCACGAGAGAAAGAGGAAGAGCCGAATAGCAGTTCCGCCTGTCGTCGCCTGTCACCGAGAGTCGAATCAGATTATCAGAGAAAGGGGAAAATGCTGAGAACTGAGAAGAAACGCGGGAGTGAAGAAATGAGAAAAGGGGAAAGTGGAAACGTGGGAGGTGGCCAAGTCAGGTGCGTGGGACGGACAGCCTCGCTCCTCTCAAATCGGGTTAATCAGGTCAACCCGTTTAACCCGCGGGTTAGCCCTTTTAACCCGCGGTTAAACGGGTTAAACCCGTTTAACCCGTATCTCTAATCGGGCTGATTTCCTCAGCCCGAACCCGACAAAAAAAACGGGCTGGCGGGCTCAGCCCGCCAGCCCGACCCGATTTCCCAGTGTTACTATTAGTAGGGGGCTTGGTCCGATAGTTGAGACAAGGGAGGCAAAGATTCCCTCCCTCCACCTGGGCTCGATCCCTGGGAAGTCCCTCCCAAGGGGCGCCTCGGATTAGTCTGCACCTTCGGGTGTGGGATACCGGGGGGAAGAAATTCAAAAAAAAAACTATTAGTATAAGCTTCTTTCCATGTCCAATAAAGTGTAACAAACTAAAAAAAGGAGATTTAGAAATTACATACTCTACCTTCAAGTATGAGATGACGGCACGAAATGTATTAGCAAACCACTAAAGACATTTATTGTGACAAGCATAGCAACCACATTGTCCACACTTGCAAAATATTTATTTACGTACCATAGATTTAAGGCTAGTTAACTAACACATAAATTCACAGGAAAAATAAGTTGTTTGCCCAAAAAAGTAGGGTTTGAAGAGGCTTATAAATGGTGCCCATGATACCAACTTCTAAACCCTGTTGATACTTATATTACAACTATAGTATAATCTATTTAACATTTACTTTTGGTTGATCACTAGTAAGTTTGTCCTAACCACTTAACTTTGCTGATTTGCTAAAGAAACTGTGAAGGGACAGAAGACAAGAGTCCATCATCAATTAGAGTAATAAAAAGCACTCACAATAATGGCAATCGGCATACTAACCTTTCCTTGATGAATATATGGCAAGCAACAGCATCAGAGAATAGCCAGTTAGATACCTTAATCAAAATAGCCAAGCGTCTGAGTGCAAAAACATGACAAACCAGAGAGATGTTGATGAAACTAGCAAGGGCCGACGGGATCATAGAAGGCTTCATAAAGGAAAAGAACAAGAAAACAAAACTGGGCAGAAGGACTTGTAGGAATGAACGTGACAGCCCTACAAGATTGGGTTCCACAAGTGTAACTGTAAGCATTGGAGGTATCCAATGCTCATGATTTTGTGCATATTCCTGTTGCCCTAGTTCACACAAAACGATGGCAATAAAGGTACCAACTATCTGCATGAACATCATTTCATATGCATGGTAATTAATATTTCTATCAAGAAAGTAGGCAAACACATGTTATTTACATGGGATGTAGGTTTTAAAGGTTCCTTTTCAAAACAGTGCAACACATCATATTTTAAGAAAAAAAATAGAACAAGAATTCATCTCTATGCAATTCATGGTTAGACCAAAATTTGTTTCAAAAAGCATCTAAGACTAAGAGCAAATTTTCCTTACTTCGGACTGACAGGGACCAAGGTAGTATGAGCTGCCAAAGTCCTATATCGAGTGGTTCTCCAAGGTGCTTGGGTGCCTATTATTTGGTATCAGAGCCAGTGACTGGCGGACCAGCCGAAAAGTCAGCTTTTCGGGGAGAGTGTATTGATAAGGACCAAAGTCCCATATCAAGCAGTATGGGTTCCTTGAGTGCCTTGACTCTCCCACCTCAACAGCTAACCCTCTTCGGTCCACTGGCCACCGACTCTGATACCAAATGATAAGCACTTAAGCACCTTTTCTCCCACCCACCTCAACATTTAGCCCTCTTCGGTCCATCGACTCTAATACCAAATGATGGGCTGCCGTTCATTTGGTATCAGAGCCGGTGGACTGGAGAGGCTTAACTGTTGAGGTGGGAGAGCCAAGGTACTTAAGTACCCCATCAAGCAGCCCATACTACATTGATCCCTATCAATACACCCTCTCTACGGCACTTTACTCGGCGCTTCGCTTAGCCACTTACTGGTCAACCCCTTCGGTTAAAGCCCTCCGTAGGTAGTCCTCTCTAGTTCGTCAACCACTGGCTCTGATACCAAATGATAGGCACCCAATTACCTTGAAAAACCATACCCCAAAAGCTAGCTGTTAAGGTGAGAGGGCCACTGATACCAAATGATAAACACCCAAGCACATTGAAAAACCATACCCCAAAAGCTACCATTTAGAGTGCAATTATGCAAAACTCCACTCTGCAGCCTTCTAGAAAAGGTTGCAATCCTTTTTTATGGGTCTGTAAAAGGACGACCTGTTTTTTGATCCATCACACTAAGAAGTGCATGGGAGACCTAGAGAAGAATATAATATAAAAAATAATTAGCATAGGCTATAATAGAATTGAGTATTTGCTTTTGCATATAAGAGAAGAGAATCATTTACCCCAATAACAACCCGATCATACCCTCTGACAACCACGCACTTGTCATGAATGTACAATGGACCATCAAGGGAGGTTGATTTAGCCTGTAGAGAGGGAAAAGAACATAAAAAGTAGGCACATAAACATCGAAAATATAATATAGAAGTCGCTCAAAACAAGTGGATTGTACAGTCTGAACTTCCATAGTGTGATCCCAAATAAGTAATTTCCAAAACAAAAACAGAACACATACCTCTACAAAACAGAAGTGCAATGATCTCTTTAAATTATGAGATCCCAGGTCAAAAATGTGTACGCGGTAATCATTTTAGATACCACAACAACTTGCGAGAGCACAGGACCAGGCACACAACCCCATATGCTAGCAGGATTCCCAACTTCATATCCTTTTTTCATTCATTGTTTACGTGTTGAAAGTAAAGGCACAAGGAAGGCTGCCATGCTAGTAGCGGCGATCTGAAAAAATAGACACATTCCTTCATTTAAGTATCGTGTACAATAAGAATCATTTTGAAATAAATAAAACTTATTGATGTGGTGTTGAGAGGATGAGGATTGTTTCCATTGCAGATTTCCTTAGATGATGATGGATAGCAGCAGTCCTAGCAATGAAACCTCCAATGCGGCATCCAACCAAGATCACGCTCTTTGGAGCTAGGGCTCCTCTTGTACCACAAAGATCCAATATCTGCAAGGCATATATAAATAGTTATAACTATGACACAATGCATATAATATAAGACCAACAAATTATATAAACTCTCTTTATTTTTTAAATCAAATTGTTTGATTATAATATATATATATATATATATAATTTTGTAATTGAATCATTTTAAAAGTATCATTTATAATTATTATCATGGGCTAAGGTGCAAAAATGGCCATGAATTTTAGTCAAAAGTGTAAAAGTAACCATGAACTATTTTTGGTAGCAAAAGTAACCATGAATTATGTAAAATAGGGCAAAACCGTTAAATATGTTAACGGTCAACACACGGTCAACGGTCATATTTAAATATTACTTTCTCTTGCACAACAAAAACACACACTCGTCTTCTTCATTAAATTCTCTTGTCTCTTTTTCCATTTTGTTTCGTCTGTCTCCACTTTTGTTCCTAGTTGTTCCCTTTTCTTCATACTCTCTGTCTCTCTTCCTCTTTTGAACCCCACTCCAGTTGATCCCTACTCCACTCCACAGCTCACATTTGTTCATCCTCGTCACTCAAGCTAGCGTCACCAACGTAAGAAGAATATTGTTTCATTCTAACTTGCTTTGTTTAAATTTTTTTTAGTACAGCCAAGATAAACCGTAATATAACGTTTTCCTTTTTGCTTTGTTTAAATTTTTTGGCCGACAATCTTGCATTTTTTAGTAATCTTTTAATTTACTTAATTAGTTGTTGATGTACTGTGTTCACATATCAAGTTCTTGTATTGTGATATTTTTTATGTTAGCTTTGGAGAGTATTAATGTAAGAACATTATTGTTGGGGAAATGACAATAAATATATTATTATGTAAGAACATTATTGTTGGGGAACTTAAATTTTAAATGTGAAAATTATATAGATATATATATATATATATAATAGGTTGAAATATAAAATAGAAAGATTGACAATTTGAGAGATGATAAACATGAAAGCAACTCATTTTATATAAAGCTTCACAATCAGGAAGCATAAAAAAGGGCCACAGGAAAGAAAAGAAAAAAAAAGGGACCCTCCTGTGGCGCTTGTTAGAGGAAGTGCCCCAGGAGGTTATTTTTTTAAAAAAAAAATTTAAAATGTTGTGGCGCTTTCAAGCGCCACATCTTTTTTTAGTAGCGTCCAGATATGTGGCACTTCTCTAGCGCCACAGTTAATACAATTATAAACGCCACAGCTTTAGTTTTTTGTAGTAGTGAAGGGACCAACTCTATGAGAGAGATAGTTACTTATAAATAAGATCGGAGGAAGTAGAATATATTTTTTGGCAGACTATATTGACAGGCGATCATTACCTCTAACGGGGATAAATCAGCTCCGCGACTAAAGGTCAGCTCCATGCGAAACCTTTTTGGATCCTCTAAAGCCACCCGCAGTTTCAGAGGCAAAAGGTTGAATATAAGAACAATGATAAACATGTAACCAGCACCCAACACATCAAATAAAGCCTTGACAGTTGTAACCGCCAAACGAATAGGGAAACAATGAGTCAAATTATCCTGTCATGGAATGTAGAGCACTAAGGAACCATATTTTTATTCTAACCGCAAAAAAATGAGAAGCAGTGTCAGTGAAGGAGAAATGCCTAAATGATCCTCACCTCTGTGTTCTCAAACATCTTCAGCACAATGTAGCTCATATAGTCAAGCTCCCTTGTTTTATATAGGCGCTCTAGCGCATGAAGGCAAACCAGACTATCTTCATCTTGAAGAGATTCATCCAAATTACAGTAACGAATTACATTCATGAGGGAATGGACGTGTGATTCCTGCCAATAAAAATAATTCTTGGAAAAAAAGTACAGGAGTCAGAATAGAACAATTTTGTTCAAAAAAGGGAAAAAATTATACACTGACAGTTTGGATGCATGAATTTATAGAGATATTAATGAGTGAGCTCTACAAATAATTTGATTATATAAAATTTTGACTGATGTACCATCGTTTCATTCTGTTTTGATAAGATGTTATTAGAGAAATCAAAATCAAAACAGAATATTGAATTTATAAGAGAAAGTAACTTGACGACAAATAATAATGGCAATGGAACAATTAGATGGAGAACTAGACGGTCATTGACAGATCTCTTATATCAATTGGAAAGTTCAGTGTAAAAAATCTCAATTTTTAACAATCCAGTCTCTGCCATCATGATGCAATAAAGCACTCACTGATGTGAAGTACAGTCTTGTTCGCACATGCGCTCAGGTGTCTTCACATTTGCATGCCAAATGGGAAATAAGATAATTAAAACACAACATAAGAGGACCCCTTTGGTACGATGGAATTGGGGTGTGCTTAAAAACACAACATAAGAAACAATATCATGATTTGCAAACGGTACGAGTGATTAAAAACTATATAGAAGGATGCTTCTACCATTCTCAGAACTAATGCTCATCATCATCACCATAAGCTTTATAGGGCGCATTTGATATGATGGAATTGGGGTGTATGGAAATAGAATTGAGTTTCAATTTCATGAGGAGGTCTGTTTGGTATTAATTTTCCAATTCCATGTAGAAGTCAAATAAACCAATTCCATATAAACGGCTTTCATCCAAAAAAACTCAATTTTGCAATTCCATATTCCTATCTTCTACCTTATCCTTTCTTCATAGCATAGCCGGTGAGCTTCTCACCCACCATTCCATCGTTTTACCTTTCCTCCTCCATTATTGGCCGACCCACCTTCTTCGATCTCCCACCATTCCACGTCCTTGATGGTGAGGACAAGGAAGGGCGCTGGTAATGACCCACCTCTCTCAAATTTGGCATGGAGGTTGAGTTTTCAGGTGATGAAGATTTGAAATTTTACTGCGGTGTTTGGTACCTGACCTCAAGATTAAGATCTTTGGTGGTGGTTTGTGCTTGACCTTCGTCATATTTGCCATGGAGGTTTCTAAAATCTTACTGAAAATGTTTAACTTCGAAGGAGACAAAGCTGGTTTTGGAAAGATTTTTTTTTTTTTTAATTTAAGAAAGGAATTTTGGTCTTTTCACAGTTTCACTTAAAAAGTATGTCTCATTTCCATGACATACTAAACATACTTTTAAATCTGATTTCTATATATCTATTTTTATATTCATGTTTATTTTTATCAAAATCAATTATAGCTTACCAAACGATCCAATAATTGTTTTTCAACATGTATACTACCTATGAAAGTCCCCTTTTTCCCGTACAATGTAGTTTTTTAAAGAAAAAAATATTGCAACAATATGTAACGGTTATATAGGACAACCATAAAATATCTTCACATTATTTATTTGATGGTTATAGAAAAAATTGTCAACTATGTTTACTATACTTGACGGTGATTAAAGAAATACTGTCCAGTATGATAATACAAGACAGCTATTAAAAAACATATTCTACGTGATGGTCCTTTCTAAATTTTACCATCCATTTTTCATTTTTTTAATAATCTAAAAATGGAGATGAGATAAGGAGAAGAAAAATGAAAGGGGATTTGATCCCAGAATATAGCTAAGTTTACTATATAAACTAGTGTTTAATTACTTCAACTTGCAGTTTAATAAAACAATTTTTTTAATGTTTATACCTTACCGGTTAATCAAACTCTCTTATATCTTAATACTCATTATTAGAAAGGACGCAGCAGATATGAAACATTCCTATCACTTGTAAGAGACTACGAGAAGACAAATAAACAAATATATGATTGAAATTAAACGGCACAAAAGACACCATAATTATTAACATGAAAAATCTCTTAATTCAAGAGTAAAAACCATGGGTCATCTAGACTAAAGAAAATGTGACATACTATGATCAAAACAGGGTATAAGAGAGTCTTAATCACATGCACAAACATGTGTAATCACCAAGTCAAACAACCAAAATTACAAGCTTACAATAGAGAATAAAGAAGCTGAAAATATCAAAAAAACGTCCTTGACTACGAATACGATTTCTCTCGCATGTGCCTAACCTACTGACCAAATTTCAGCTCGATTTAGTGTGTGTGTGTGTGTGTGACCTTGTGATCCTTATATTTGTTGTGCTTTTGTAACAGTGTCCTGAGAGCCAAAGCTTTACCCTTCCTCTCCTTTACACTAGGTCTAGTTATGCTTCTGTTCACTCAAGCTGTGCGTTGTCACAGTGCTAAATACAGGTATCTCACTTGTGATCCTTTTCAAACTTCACTCATTAATCACTCCTGTGCTGAATTAAGCATGTCTAAGATAGTTAGAAATCTGAAGTGGTATAAGTTGTAGAATAATATTCTTTCTTGTTTAGTCTTATTGTACTTCATTTAGTATATCAGAGGACATTTCTAAATAATAAGGCTTTAGATATAGTGGAAAGCAGGCCTTTCGTTGTATTGTAATGAACAAATTAACGTAAGAAATGTTCAACCCTGGTCTTTTTAATGCTGTACAGTACTTTTAACTTTATCTAGCCTCTATATGTGTGTGTGTGTGTGTGACCTTGTGATCCTTATATTTGTTGTGCTTTTGTAACAGTGTCCTGAGAGCCAAAGCTTTACCCTTCCTCTCCTTTGAAATTAAGGCCAAAGAGTCATCAGCAAGATTCTATCATTGCTAGGGGCTGTTCATATGGCAATTAGTTGCTCTTATAATGTTTGCCCCAGCTCTTGGAGCCTGGGGCAAGGTAATACATTTCTATATATGTTTCTATATATATATATATATATATTCTCTCTTTCTCTCTATGTTTTGTCCTTTTCTTCTATTATTACTATCAAATTTTATTTTTATTTTAATACTCTACATTTTATTATGTCAGTATCTAGGAATGGGTGAGAGCTTTGCTTGGATGGAGGATTCTGTGGTTTGTGTTTGCATCGTGCTTTATTCCACCATATGCACCGTGATTCTGGCTGACACTCCAATCTTATATCGTGTCCTTTACTAGTTGGAGGGCTTTCCTATGTCGCTGCTACCCTGGCGTTGGCTCTGCCGTATACAATTATTTCCATTGCAGGGGTAGTTTTAGGATTAGCTTCCCTTAAAATGGCTGATATCGAGCACGGTCATAGAGCCTGAAATGTTCATTTTTTGCCTATAGAATTTAGATGCATATGTTGTGTTCGTTAAGACTTAAGAGACCTAGATGTGGAGAAAAATTTGAATTTCTTATGAGACATTACACATGAATTTGGATTGTATATGCTCTGTTCTATCTATGCCATGACATGCATGCTATTTGATCTCATCTGGAAATTTTTCATCTGTTGGAGCATATTTTGCTGACACTTGTACCATTATTTGGGGTTTAAGTGGCTATTAATTGAAAAATGGACAAAGACAGATCCCGCATTTATCAATAACTACTTGTTAGCTCACATTACATAAGAGTAATTATGTGTTGATTTTTATACGTTCTGAATAACTTGTTAACTCACAATTCTATTCCCCCTAATGTCAGGTGACCTTTTATTTGAGTGTTCAAAATAGAGTAGTTTGGCCATATTTTCGCTATGCATAATTGATGTTCATACAAAATAGTACTATAAAAATTACATAAAATTCATGATGCCCATGTTAAATTTTGTGCAATATATATTGCCTTTATTGATTTTAATCCATTTCAGTATTGTGCAAATATGGTTTAGTTGTGTCATTTTAGTAAATCTAACTTTTGAAAAAATAAATCTCTGCTCACATATCCAGCATATTCATATAGGGAGAATTTCACAATCTTATATTCAAGAAAGCCAATACTCTCATGCCATGTTGATCATTTATGTGATTATTATATATATGCCATCCAATCATCTTATTCAAATTTTCATTAAATTATAAGTTAACAGCAAGCTATTCTATTGATAATGCCATCAATTATGTATGGACGGAGTTTCAAACTCAAGATCTTCATTGACATGCTAATGTATGCGCCTACATTTAAATTGTCAATGTAATTAATAAAATGTTAGTTGAGATAGTAAGTAGATTCATTCCATAAAGAAGGAAGTAAGAGTTCAAATTCCAAAATGCGTCTTATTGGGAAAGGTGAAAATCTTTATTCTCTAATCCTCATAACACATTTAATCAAAATAAAAGATAATTGTCAACGTAAATTATAAAAATTCATGTATAAATGGAGAGAGATTAATGGAGACATTCTTTCCTGTGAGCTGGTTGTTTTCATTAGCATCGGATTTAAAATGAAAGGTGATGAGGCAATCCAATCCAATGCGGTGGATTCTTTAAGTGGCTCGATTTTTCATGGTACCACGGAGGGCTGTCAATGTGGTGTATTATACAGAGGAAGAAAAGCACTCTGCCTCTTGTCTGCTCCATTTGAATTTTTTTTTAAAAAAAATTTCCTAGTAAACGTTAAACTTTTGTTGACCAATAGATAATCATAATACAGACAGCCAGGTAGGTCCAATTGGTAAATAGATTGACTAATAACTATAAGGTTGTGATTTGAATCCTACCGATAGAAAGAATTTATTAGTGGGTGATTTGTAAGTATCTCTATAAACGTTCTTTAAGTCTGGAGGCATACTCTGGCCTTGATGAGACCCTGGGGCCCAACCTAACTCACTTAAAATTTTTTGTATGAAAAAACAATAATACAGAAAATTTCAAATGACCCACCTTATCAATAAAAACTATTGCCCAAAATAACCATAAAGCCTAACATAGTTGTCACTTAGTTAAATTTCTTAAACATCTAGTTAGGAGTTCGATCTTTGGTGGTGTGTATGAAAAGGGTTTCATGACCTCCACTAATGCCCTTTCAGAAGTCTATTTCACGAGGGGATTACTCACCGTTACCGGAGATGATACCCTAGGCCTAAAAAAAATTGTTGCTCGAAATATGTCAGACGGAACTGCCCTGGACAATGCATGTCAGGGATCAGGATTACCCATTTTTAGGCTTGAACTGCCCTGGTCATGTCATATTGAATTGAGCTGAGCCTTGGTGATCCATCCAGTATGGCCCAAAAAGGAGTATCCTTTTCCTTTTTTTTTTTCTAAGCACATTATCCTTCTATTGCTATTAGAGGCAATTTTATTCAAAGTACTATCGGGCACTAAATGTGGATACCTCTCCCAGCAGGAATTTGAACCTTCATTCAGCATGTTGTAAGGAACGAACCCTTTCTGCTAGACCCAACCCCTATTGCTAAGGAGTATCCTTTTATAGCTTGGGCATGTGCCTTGACTGGGATAGCCCATATTGCCCGTGTTTTGTTTTCACTGCCTGATCTAAGTTGGTTAAGAAAAAACTATAAAAAACCATGTAACTTAGTATTCCTTTATATTTGTGATACCAACTTGTCATTCTATATTCACTCCGGGCTAACATGGAGAGAACAAACTCACGATGCAATCACAAAAATTAATCCGAAAATGACTAAAACGAGTAGGGTATTATTAACAAGACTTGTGAATAACAACTTATCATTTTATATTTTAACTCCTCTTTTGGTATTCACTAGGCTATTAACAATAACAATTAAGGTGTTAACCAGTTATTCCTTCCATCATAAAATGTAACATAGCAACCTAAATTACACAAATGAGTCCGGAGGAACAAGAGCAGTGGCGTGAGTTCCCTTAAACCACCACTACTACGAAAACCATTTTAGACGTCCCCTTTTTAGGCCATTTAAAGTAAAAAAATAGGGAGACGTCTATGTCAATGACGTAGTAAAAAAAGTAATAACGTCAGTAAATAAAGGGACACCTAAAGGTGAGACTTTAGACGTTCCAATTTTAAAAAGAGATGTCTAAAATGTTACACTGACACTTTAGACGTCCCTTTTTTTTTTTAAAAAAAAAGAACGTCTAAAGTCATTTGAATTTCAAATTTCCAACAGATGCTGAGGTCATCAATTACGGAAACAAACACAAGTTCCAGACAAAAATCCTCTGCAATAGTTTTGTTGAACACAAATGCTAGTTTTCTCCATTCTTTTTTTGGCTTCGGAATTTCCTTTTTTGGTATCACCACACTTCCACCACTTTGCTAGCTTTGTTCAAACTTCTTTTAGTCAAACTTTAAAATTCAAAAATTCATTTTTTTTTCATCTCTACATGCACTGTAACATATCTTATTGTGAAAAAAGAGAGGAAATTATATAATAATAATAATAAACAGATAGGCATGTTAGATTTGAGAAGTGATGGAGAAAGAGTTACCATCGCATATAAGGGCACTGAAGGGCATGATGAGAGCGGAAAGGATGGCGAGAACACCGAAGGAAGAAGCCATTTGAATATATAGAATGCAGGTCTCTCTCTGCAACTCCTCTCAGAGAAATTGAAAAATGTTGCTGGAGAGAGAGAGAGAGAGAGAAGTGTCCCTTATATTTAATATAAGGGACAGACGTCCCTTATATTCAATACAACTCATGAGTAAATTTTTAAATTACTTTAGACATCCTAAATTCAAAAGATAACATCTAAAGGGGGCTTTAGACGTCCCTTTTTTAATTTGGGACTTCTAAAGTAAAAACGAGAAAAATTTGAATTACTTTAGACGTCTCAAATTCAAAAAGGATGTCTAAAGGGTGCCTTTAGGCCTCCTAATTTGCATTTGGGACGCATAAAGTTATCTAGTTCCCACTCAGAATTACAAAAATGTTACCACCGATATTTTTTACTTCCCTTTTTTAAAAGAGATGTCATTTGGGATAGTAGAATCTATATTCTGTAGTAGAACACCAATGAGCTCAAGCATTCCACCTCCTCTCTTGGGAGCAAGAGAATTTAGCCACAACTAGCCATTGAGATAACTCCACAGATACTGTTAGCTTGCTCAGCCATATCCGTACCTAGGAGAAGAAGAGGATCATGTTCAAGACTTCTTGAGGTAGCCATTATTACAATCCAAACCACCAAATCGAGAAAAGATTACAAGAGATGAAGATGAATTGAAGCTAGATGAACGTGTATATGGATGGATCCGTGAAGTGATCAAATAAGAATGGTAGTAGGATATACATTGAATATACACATCTAGATTAAATGCCCAAACAAAATATAAAAAACTTACATATCTCCAAAACTCAAGCAAAAAAAAAAAAAACCCAATAAATAAAGAAAGAAAAGAGTCAAACGGAGGAATAGTCAATCGAATCCAGTTTCAAAAGAATGATAGAATCGCCCTTGCCTATAAGGGCGCAGGTATTAGAGGCCAGACATAGATTGCGGATAATGGTGTTGGAGGGAGAAACAACAGAAGGAGAGGCAGCTGGTTATAGGTGGCGGTTGGCGGTCAAAGGTGCGCTCTGAAAAAACCCTTCCTCTCAAACATTAATTACCTATAATGATTTTATAAAATTTTATTAACCAGTAATAATTAAAAATTATTTCTTTCAAGAAGGCACATCAAAGGTTCAGGGCACAAAACCCGTTACAGAGAATTCATTACTTTGGGCACAAATAAGAAACAGAAAAAAACATAGCGCATGAGTTTTACAACACTAAACACCACAACAAATGTCCACACAAAACAATTTCTACATAATATATGATTTTGGATTCACCAAAATATCAAAGTATGCAAAATAAGACCTTAGGCTCAGCAATGGTTAAACAATCATTCCAAAATAGATATCCAAAATGAGAAAAATAATATTTTAAAAATATGAGGGCCTATATTGGTAATATAGAAATCAATACAACATCAATACTAAAAGAAGCCTACAAGGCTCTTGGCGCCTACGCCTCTAGCTGCTTCCCTTAGCCTTTAGCCGAATTAGAAGTATCGCTTGTAAAATATTAAAAACGATGGGGTGATATATAAAGTCCCAGTAACCAAAATTAATTTATAAAATATGCGGGAAAAGATTGCAAGTCAGAGAAGTAGATTTAACTAACATAATAATAATATTCTCAGTAATTAAATATTATATAATACTTTCAATGATTAAAACCATTACCAATTATCTACCCTGCTCCTTCATATATCTCTTCTACAGTGCTGGTATACCCAGCTAAAGGTTAGCTAGGCACTTTAAGAATACCATCCCTTTACATGCCACCATCAATATACTGCAACACGGAGGTATCCATGCAAAACACTCAACTCACAATTCAGGCCAAGAATAAGAGAGTCAATGAGCACAATTTCACCATATCTCTTCCATACAACCCAACATATCCCATAATAGAAAAATGAATATATTAATACAGTCTTTGAAAACATTTTCAGGATTATCATTCTTTATACAACATTCCATTACAGACATCATAGCTATCACAATAGCAACAATCTTAATAATAATCTCCACTCATATATACAAGTTAGAAAATATATTGCTTCACTGAACTAAATTTATATTCAAACAACATATAATCTTTCAAAACATATCAGTAAAATAGATAAAAGTAAAGTTTAGAAAACACCTTACAACCGAAAGCAAGCATATAGAATAAATTAATCCTAATTATTTCAACTCCAAATCAAACCTTAACTTGATGAGTAAAGCACAAGTGATCACCGATCACAAAAAAACTCTATATATCAATGTAGAAAATGCTATCCCACCCTGCATTATATCAAAAGGCGAAAATCTAGTCCAAGAATGGACTTGCATACGGAAATAGCACTGCTTGAAGTGATTGTTACGATATATAAATTCATTTGTGCGCAAACAGTATCCCAAAGCCTATTTTCTGCATCGAGGAGCAGGTAAAGTAAATAAAAGAATAGAGGGGCCTCTTCAAGTAAACCGGGCGTTAAGATCTTTATCTTCAGATTCTCTATCCTATGGGCAGCCAACAATCCCTTCTTTCCCAAGTGATGATGATTCAATGGCTAACAAGGCATTTTCTTTCAAAGAAAATAAATAAAATAAAATAAATAAATTATACAATTCAACTGCCAAAACCTCAATTTCCTCTATAACCATTATCCTCGACATCCTTATTTCCTTAACAATCTTTAACCTCAACAATTCAAGGTCATAGACCACTTCTCATGAGCCTAGATCACTCATTAAAATCCTTAGATAACCTCTATACCATACTCTCATATCAATCACTTAATTTTATGAATTAAAGTTTCACCTTCAACACATCTGCAGACATAAAATCATCAATATCAACATCCTAAACTAATTAAATCTCTTTTCTAACTTATATAAGTATAACTCAATTATTAAGTAACTCTCCAAACCTCCACATAATCAAAATCATACCAAACTCTAACTCAAAGATCAAATCATAACTCATAATTTCTTATAGCTCAAAATCTAACAAAGTAAACCGATTAAAATTTCAATAATAACACCAAACCAAATTTAATCGACAAGAACACCCTATAGAAAAATAATTTATGATTTGCTTGAAAGAGAAATTGATTATAAAATCATAAAACAACTAAATAGTAAATTTAAAACTATTAAAATTAACTATTCATTATTCTTTACTTATTTATAGTCATCTATTATCAAAACCTGAAACTCTCTCAAAATCTTAACCCCAAAATTTTCTCTAATTAATACAATATTACCATAATAGAAGAATATGTGGAATAACTTTCATGAGGAGAATTTGCTGGAAAAAAAGTGATTTTAATTACTTATATCATCTTAAAAGATTGCCCTAAGCTCTGAATATGGCAGAGGCTGTGATGCAAGAAGAAGAAAAGTCGCATGCACACTGACGCTTCTGACTTGAATTTCAAAATTAGGGTGAGTGTGCATATTATGTTAAATAACCCTTATGGGCCATGGGTCCATGTCTTTAAATTTTCTTTTTCTGTTTTTTTTCCTTTCAATTATTTTTCAGTTTTTTAAATAATAAGAATAAATAAAAAAATATCATTAGTATTTTACTTCGTTCTTATTTCATTTCATTATCATCACTCTACAATTTCTTTTACTTCCATAAATCATATTTTGATAGACTCTTTTTTTTTTCCTTCCAATAATTACATAACAAATTTTCATTTATCATGGAATAATTCTTTATAATATCATTTAATTATTAAAATAAAAACAATTGGGATGTTACACGCTCCGGTTGAAAATAGGCACCCTCTCTCGTCGCCCATCATTGTTGTCTTCTTCTTCTCCAGCAAGCACTCCCTCCAATATTTTCCTTCTTGTCCAACGAGCACTTCAGGGAAGGGCTGAGGTTGTTACATGAAAGAGAAAGGGTGTGAATGAATTTGTAAATTCCTGATCATAATTCAGGGGCGCTTTAGTCATCTGGCCAGAATATTCAAATCTCATTTTAATGCTGCATCACCAATATGGAATTTGCCAAATTCGAATAATCTTCTAGGGTTTTGGAAGTTGTAGGCGTATTTTATTGTCTTTCTCCTTAAAAAAAGGAAAAATCAGTTTTTTTTTTTTTTACTTGTAAATAAATTCAAAATGGAATGACTTACTCAGTGGGAGATGAATTGTAATAGGGTTGAGAATGGTAGAGGATGTGAGGCAGGTGGAGGCGAACAAGGCTATGAAACAAGTTGAAAGGGTAAATGGTTTGTGGTTGCAAAGAACCGTTCATCACGACTCACGAATGGTTTGTGGGTCTCATGTAATAATGGATCTTCATCGATGTTTTATGCTAGTCATGTTAAGCGACGCACAATAATATTAATGCCTACCAAAAACGTGTTTATGCTAGTTTAGATTCTTTCACCTTTTTTTTTTTTTTTTATAATACTTTCTTTCACCTTTTTAATGTTCAGTTTGACACACTGACAACACCACCATTCTTAATTTAGAAAAGGGTTTATCATTTTTCTAACCCACAGTAGAGTCTTTTTTTAACCAACAAATAGGTATAAAGTCTTTATGAAAAAAATAACATTCAAATAAAAGATATTTATGTCCCGCCTCAGGAATATTAGATACATAAAAAGGAGACAAAAGAGTATACAAGAGTTCAATTCTTTTTTTTATACTGTCATCCGGTATCCGATTTGGATCTATGGCTGCCCTTCCCAACACAAGTGTTTTCTCAACGAAATGAACTTGAAACCTTAGACGGATTTAGCAGGATCTTACATCATTAGACAAACTCTTTATTGGTAGAGTTCAATTCATTTTATCAGTAATATTCATAATTTTTTTCAAAATAATTTACTTAATTTATAAATTGTCGTATAATCTATAATCTAATGTTATGTGAGGATATTTTTGAGAAATCATATAATATTTATTATAATTAAGTAATTTATTTAATTTTTCTTAAGACATCCAAATTAATTAAGTGGCTCTTTTAGCACTCTCTCTGTCCCTATATATATAAGATTAAGGGTGTTTAAAGTATCCTGGTCGTCCCGGCCCGGTCCCAGACATTTTAACTTCAGAATCTCTTGACTGGGATCGGCATGGGAAACGAGATCATCCTTAAGATCCCGATCCTTTTTTTTTTTTTAATTTTGTAACCCATAAATTAGGTTATCCTTTTATTTTTATATTTTTCATCTCATAAATTAAGTTATCTTTTGATAAGATGGGTATCGTATCTTCAGTTAGAATCAAACCGTGTATATCGTGATACCAATCCTAACTATATATTGTATAAAGAAAATAATAAAAATGAAGATGAAGAAGAAGAAGATGATGATGATGATGAAATGTTATTCTTCTCCTCTAGATCAATTTATGTGATTGTTATAGTCTTTTTAATTGTTAAATAATCACTTTAAATAATAAAATATGAAAAATTTAACTAATGTAATGATATTTTTTTATATTTTTTTTAAATAAGTTGATATGCAAATTGCATCCTGTCCAAAAATCGAGACGGGAATTAAGATTGGGCTATCACTCTCCCATCAAGGTTTTGAACACCCTTATATAATGTCCCATTTTTGAAGGATTTGTCCCTTTTACAAGGTCCTATTTAAGTTAATCTAAATAATAAATGTGTTTTTACCCTTTCTACCCTTAATTAATTTCATACATCGCATTAATTAAAATATTGACCCATTCTATTTATTCTCTCGAATCTTTTTTTTTTCCTTGCCTAATTTTATGTAAAGGTACATCTTTTTATGTAAAGATGTTAATCCTCCTTGCGTGTGGTAGGGAGAAAGGAGAGAGAAGAGGAAGAAGTGTAACGGACTGCCCCCGCCTAGGTGCGGTGAGCTTCCAGCCAACCCAAACCTATCCTGGTAATGGCAGGAGCTGCTCCCTCCTCTAGAGGATTTAATACACCTCCCCAAGCTCTCAAACACATGACTTGAGGTTAAGTCATGCCTTAAGAGAGATTTGGTAACCACTTGCACTGTGCCTGATTTATAGGAGCGTTTTATGGCGTATTAAATCCTCTAGAGGAGTGGACAGTTCCTGCCATTATCGGGTAGGTCCAAGTTGTCCTGATGCTCACTGCACCTAGGCAGGGGTAGTCCGTTACAAAAAGCATGATATTTACAATGAAAATAATACCTTGATTTAGTTTTTAACCTATTTTTTCCAAGGTTCATGAACCCAGACCGAGCACTAAATCGGCGGGGGTGCTGGGTTAAGGGTCAATGGGTCAAATCAGAGCCAAACTAAGGCCAAATTGATGAGAAATTGAAGATTTTAAGCTTATTAATATCAAATTCTAAAGAAAATGTAATTTTTTCCAAAAAAAAAACAATGACCTGAATAGGATGTCAAACTGGACCGGTTTGCTGGCTAGTTCGCAGGTTTTCGGGTTGGATGTGTCGATCCGATCTGGGTTCATAAACATTGATTTTTTCAAGTAATGCTATAAAAAATAAATTTAAATAAAAAGTTAACACCATCAAAGTACACATTAAACTCAAATTAAAATGAAATTATTTTTTATATTTTATCTTAAAATAAAAATATTAAGCTAAATATATTTCTTCACAAACTAAAATAATAAAAAGAAAGTTAAAATAGAAATAAACATGTCCAATATTAATAATATCTTTATATCCTGATTCATAAAAACTTGGATTATAATTATTCGAAAATTCTAAAAGGTTTTTTATTTAATTCTACATAATTACGTCAAAACCAACGCAACAAAAATTTTTGAAAGGATAATATTTTGTGATATAAAATCTAATAGCAAATTTTTTTTATTGTTCAATCTTATTATATCTCTTGCAAAATCTAAAATCTAACAGAAAATCTTGCAATATTCTGTGATGGGTAAATATGATTTCCTATATCAAATAAAATCTCATCTGGATTATATTGTTTATAATTCATAAGTAACGAGAATTTTAAAAATTTTAAATTTCATATAAATAATTTTTAAAATAAGTTTTCATATAATATCAATGATTGATTGAAAATGATAATTTAAAGAAACCAATACACATTTGTCAGTAATAATTAAATTAATTAACTAATTTATTAAATATCTGAAAATTAATTATTTAGCTGTTATATTAATATTAATAGTAATAAGTTTCCTTACTTAGAAGAAGATACGTTGTGAATCTCTGACCGTTAAATATGATATTTATCTGAAGGCACGATGTTGAAATCAAAATGAATCCTATTTGAACAAAAAAAAAAAATCAAAATGAATCCTCACACACGGTCACGCGAGAAACTTCAACTTTGCTTCCCATTTGGGACACTCGAACTTGCAGTTTTAGGTTTTTGCCTCGTTTTCTTCCCTGTTCGCTTTTCTTTTAGTTCAAGAATCATAAAATGTAGCTCATTTCACTTTCAAAGGACCAAACAAAACATCATCTTAATTCTGCCTTGTTGATGCTGCAACGGCTGGTTGTTCAACCTATTACATCTTCACCTTCTACAACTTGGGAGTCTTCAACAACCATATCTAGCTACTTCTTGTACTTAATCAATGCCTCAATAACGTACTTCAAAACATGCTTTACAAAGAATCTCTTTCTATAGATTGAGCACGATTTTGATTTTGAATTTGAAGTTAAAAACTATCCGACAATGGACGTTAAAGGCTGAGGTTTGGTAATCTCAAAGCGTGGGACCTAAACAAAGGAGAAAATGATCGAGAGGCTCCTTCCAAAGTCCAAACATGGATGGTGGACCCCACTTTGGGAGCAAAAGAAGATTTCTCCATAATGCTCCTTTTTTTCAACATTAAGTTGGTGTGATTCACAGCCTTTTTCATTTGAATTTCAAATTTGAATCGGACACAAATTTGAAGAACGGCCGCAGCGAAATAATATCACCAACGATCCCAACAGTAATTCAGTAAAGTTTGAATGTTTTGAGGTTTTGGACGAAACATGGGAGACACAGCTTGTCTCATGCAGCCATTCAGCTATGCCTCTGGCATCTCCAATGAAGCCAACCAGGTCAGTTCATCAATTATTTTGCTGCAATCAACCCTGTCTCCCAGAACATTTATTTCGGAACTCTTAAATGTCCCAAATTTATCTGTTATAGCATAAAGAAAAAATTAAGTCAATATAATGCTCAGTTCATGCCTTGATGAATTGGAATTGTCTGCAGTTTTCTAGATAGAGAATAAAAAATTGACAGGTTGATTTATTTTTGGTTGGTGCAATTAATCAAGAATTAGACGTTGTTTTATCTGGCATGAAGGTTCACTTTGAAAACTCCATGAAACTTGTGCGTTACAGAGCAACCCAATTCATGCACTTGGACAGTCAATCTCGTTCGGGAGGTTCATGTCGGAGTCACTGTCGTGGGAGAAATGGTCTTCTTTCTCTCAAAATCGCTATGTCGAAGAGGCGGAGAGGTATTCACGACCTGGATCAGTTGCGCAGAAGAAAGCTTTCTTCGAAGCTCACTACAAAAAACTTGCTGCTCAAAGAGCAGCTGCTTTGCTTGAGCAACAAGCAAACAATGCTGCTTCCAACAATGTCACACACCAAGAACATGAGCCGCCACCTGATAACAATCACAATTTGCAAACGACAAGTCCAAACGATAAACTTGTTGTCAATGAAAAACCAGACTTTAAGATTCCAAACTCAAATAGCGATCCAAGTATGACCAAGAGTGAAACAGAAAAACAACCTTTTGTTGGCAAGTCAGTGAAGGTCGAATCACAAAGACAGCTTCAAAACGTTGATTACCAGAGAGAAGTGAGTGAACAAGTTAGAGGAACACCTCCAGTAAAGACACCAATATTGAAGGTAGTCTCTAGAGTTTTTATTATCTATTTGCTTGAACATCAGCTGTTTTCTCTGACCTGATGGAAAATTTGCTGCAGCAGAGTTTCAAATCTAACAAGGAAAATTTGGCATCGAAGAGCGATAAGAAACCACCTGTTTCTTCCTCCAAGTTGCTAAAGGCCACTGAAAATTCCAAGTCCACCTCCTCACCTGTGAAATCTGCAGTTTCGGTTGGTTCCAAGAAGGACAATTTTGCCACACCAACTTGCAAGAAGCCTACATTTGCCTCTCCTGAGAAGAAGAGATCTTCTCCTAAGTCTCTTCACATGTCAAATTTTACACCCATCAGAGAACTCAATAGGTTGACTGCATCAGTCATGAAGAGATTTGAAAATGCAAGAGTTGGTGCTGCTTCTTCCAAGGTTTCAAAGGATAATAGCTCGACTCCTTTAAGAACCCCAACTATGGTATCTTAGGTTTCTTGCTTTGTCCTGTTAAGTTTCAATTTCTTTCTTGGATGGTGAGATTAATGTGTTGCCAATTTCAGGCTTCTAAATATGAGGGTCAAAAGCAGTCTTCAATGACCCCATTAACAGAAAATAAAAGGTACCTTATTTAAAGAAATTGTTGATTAGATGATGAAACTGTTGGCTTACTTTTTTGTCTCCCTTTTTAATTCTTTATAGCTAAGGTGATCATGTATTGATGTAGCTGTATAAATTTCTGAAAATTCATAGGACCAAAACACTTACTGATTTATCAGCTCCAAGTAGCAAAAGATCAGGCACCAAATGGCACCTGCTCTCTTCTGAGTAAGTTATCTTCTCCCATGGAAATGCTTCCTTTCTTTCTGTTTTTTTTTCTCTCCTTATTTTCTCATAGTTGAATTTCAAGTGCTTCAACAAGTTATAACAGGAAAAAAATGAGATCCCCGGTTATATCATCTCCATTCAGCTTGAGGACAGAAGAAAGATCTGCAAGAAAGAAGGCAACACCCCAATTTCCCAATTCGCATCTTCCTTGCTCTCCTTATATGTCTAGCTTCTAAAGTTCATGTCATTTATTGTGTGTGGTTAATTTCAGAAACTGGAAGAGAAGTTCAACGCCAGCGAGGCACAAAAAGTTCAGCTTCACACAAAGCTCAAGGTGAGTTGACACTTGTGAAGCTAGTACAAAGTGTGAATTGTGATAATGTGGTTGTAGCGTTAAATCCTTAATGCAGGAGAAAGCAAACACAGAGATAAGGAAACTAAGAGAGAGCTTCTGTTTCAGAGCAAGGCCTCTGCCTGAGTTTTATCAGGAAAGAAAAGAATCATCAAAGGAGGAAAAGAATAAGGTAACTTTCTCTTATTAACCGGTCACTGCTATAATGATGAGTTCCTTTTGCTTCATGAAGATCCTATCTAACCAGCATTGGTGATTTCTTCTTCTTGCAGGGCATATTGACACAAGTTGAATCACCCAAACAGGGAGGAAAAGCCATACAGAACTCTTTACCTCCTCGGAAAGATTCAGCCAAAAATCCACAGGCTTCAAATTCCACAACGAGAATGAGAATACATCGCCAAATATTCAGCATGGGGACCAAAACGACAGATGATACAAAAAGATCTTGCTGAGAGGTCAGTGTAAAAATACTTGTAAAAATGTAAATGAAACATATTGAGATGGACGCTCTTCGTGTGGTGTTATTCTCCATTTTACTAGTTAAGCTCCAATTATTGTGGGTATGGTCACTGTAATTTGAACTTCGATTCTTCTTTTCTACACCACTAGCTACTTTCGCAGTGGCTCTGGCTCTCTCCTTTGTTATCCCCATATTTTCCGTCTTCTAACCTTTTATAAGGTTATTTGGCCTCTACATTTAATTATTTATATCTATAAAGTGTCCAGTTAAATTTTATAATTGTGTTCATTAGTATTAATTAATTAATGAGAATGTTTAATAATAATTTAAGTAATTAGTCTTTTTTTTAACATTAATTAATAAATTAAGAACAGATCAGGCCTCGTTTCTTTGTGTGCTCTATGATAGCATTTACGGTTCACTCTCGGCCACTATCCTTCACAGCTCACAAAAAGTATAAAAAGGCATAGTATGCTGAAGAATTTATCATTCTTCAAAGATTAATACGAGTAATAATTACGCTTCTGTGAGTTCCCAATTAAGCGCTCGTATGTAATACTATTCATGACTTTATTATCCTAATTATACATGAAAATGTATGGACCGTTATGGGGAGAGACTAGAGTCTCGTGCATTTCTTAGGTAAAAGAAACAACGCATTTCTCTAAGACCTGTTTCGTCTTAGTTTAGTGTTAATATCTCCATCAAGAATGTGTTTGGTAAAAATAGAAAAAACAGAGAAGGGGGATAACCTATAACAAGTCATTTTATGAAATGCAATCACATATATATATATATATATATATATATACATATAGTCACAATCGCAGGGTTTCAAAATAATACAGATTTGCCATGGCTTAATAATAATGGTTATTACGTGAGGTAATCGTTTAAGGGAAATGCTAATGGATAAGCACAAAACTACACATCAGCAATGGCCCCGACCTTCCACTTATCATGGAAAATATTTTCAAATTCAAACTTAACGCCCTTGTCCCCATCATGATCTCACTGGAGAATTATTTACCCAATTTAGCATTTGATGATTCCACGAAACACCAGTCTCCATCTTCTTCGACCTGGTAATGCTCTTGCTCCATCTGCAATACCATCTCAGAAATGAAAGCCTCATCACATTCATTACTCACCCAATCACCCTCACAAAAACCATTTTCGTCGTCATCACCGCTACGAAACAGGTCAGCAAACGAGTATGAATCCATCCGACTCACCGTATAATCACCGACGACCTCCTCATCACCTTCGTCTTCGGAGTCGTCAACAGCAAGATGATCCACCATCCGGGTCACGGATAGTCCAGATAGACTGAAACCCGGTCGGGCATCAACGACCCGCCAAGAGGCGAGGCGGGCGTTGCCGACGACGTCGGAGGATTTGAGCTTGTGGGCGCCTTTGGCCTTGTGCCTGGACTTGGAGGAGGGGATGACGTGGCAGGCGTTGCATTGGGGGAGGGCACACTTGCCGGTGAACTTGGAGTGGTTGGTGGGTTTAGAGGGAACCTTGGCGAACAAACCGGCGGCGGGAGGGGATTCGATCCGGTTGATGAACCGGGTTTTGGGTCGGGGGTTGAGGGATGGTGGTAGGATGGGGCAAGACCTTACCATTCCGTGTTGCCGACCCTCCCTCTTCATTGTTGTGGCTGTAGTGTGGCCCTCACAAAATTGACGTGAAAGCAAGGAGGCATATTGGGTTGGTTTATATAGTCACAGGCAGAGTAATGTAAACTTGGGATGCAAGCTGCTTATTTTATAAAAGTCTAGTCTTCGCCTATAGTACGTGTTCTCCAAGTATACGCAACCATATTTTAAATTTTAATTAAAGAGGATGGAGCTCTTATCTAATATATGAATGATATTTGATATGGAAGTTGTCATTGTCTAAGAGGCATCACGCATTGAGTGTGAAACAATTGGATAATGAGAGGGCCAGCCTTTGTGGATAAAGTAAAGACAGATCATCCTCATCACCATCCCTTCCATAGCCTGTTAGCTTCAATAATTGGTGAATTCTAATGGTTATTGTAATGGTACCTTGAAAATTGTTTGTTTGGTTGAGCCAGAATATAATTGAATATTGTTGCTCTTCCCTATAATGGCATAAGGCTATATATACATATGAAATAAGATATTTTGGAGCTGCTCAATACTTGAAGCTGAGGTATACAAGGCACAGTTAATTACAACAAGGTAAGCCACTTCATGATTATGATATGAACAATATAACGTTCCATAGGGATTGATCATTCCTTTTCTTCAGGGTAAAATCCCAGGGATGAATCACAAAAATAAGAAAAATATACAATACATATACAGCATCCACTGGCAAGAGAGGAGACCAAGATGGTTGATTCACCTGGATCATGGAATGTAAAAGCCCAATCATTATGAAGTAAATGATGCTTCACACATTATCTGCTGCGGCAGCTTCATCAGAACACAGCACAAGATGCTCTTTGATTTCATCCTCAGAAGAAGCCACTCGCTTACAGGCTTTCTTGGTAGGGTATAACACGAAATGTTGGCACATGAAAACTATGTCATAGAATACACTTACCTGCAATCATTCATTTTATTCAAAACACAATCTACATGAGTTTAATTACCTACACATAAATCATAATTACATTTTAAATGATTTTCCCAAGTCAAGTTCGAGACCTTTTCGTACCATAGAAAGCAACGCTTTTCCTATATTCCCAAAGAAGTTGTTCCAAGAACCTGCACATAATACAACATTAATTCACAGGGCATGTTAATGTGTATAAAACACTTTAAATCACTCACACACACACCTTGAGCCACGGACTGCACAACCATCTGTCCCAAGTTTGCAATGCCTCCAGTAAAATCAATCAGAACGTTACCAATGCAGAAGCCGTCTGTACTTTTTCTGCTGAAGTTCATGAATGCCTATACTCATTCATAAATCATAACAAAATCTGTCAACACCAGATGGGATACATAAATAAAGGAACCAAATACAAATTATAGTGAATTCTTACTGGAATGGAATGAAAAAACAAAACAATATATAAATTCTAACCTGAGGTATATACTTTATGACCGTCAAACATGCTTGGAATATGCTGCAGCATCATCAATTTTAACAAAAACTTAGGCAGGACATGATTCACATCTAAGCATAATCAAGATTTAAAATAAAGGGTTTAAAACATGATTAGGTCCCACGCTGAATAGCAACAAACTACTTAAGGACTAACAACAGTGAATCAAGTGTGTAAAAATGGGAAATCAAGTGTAATCTGTCTGCTTAAAAGCGCACAGATGCAAATAAGCAGAAAGCAGAGTAAACATACTTGAAGATGGAAACAAGCCAAAGCCAGGAGCGTGTAGGCAATGCAATGAAAAAACAAACTGCAGCAGTAAGCAATATAACAGAGACAATTCCAATAGCAAGTTTGGAGACTTTCTGACTTCCACGCTACATGGACAAGTTACTACGTTCAGGGCAAATCCAAACTCAACCAATAAAGCAAAAACGCCAATAATAAATATTCCACTACTTACTTCGTAGATCACAACTTGAAACATGGTAATTGCAGTAATCAGCACAGCATGGACTGAGAAAGCAACATCATTTGCCGCCACAGGAATCATCTAAAATCAAGAGAGATAATTATAATACTTGTTATAAATTGTATATTTAATATACCGATGATAATTAGGAGTTGTTCTTTTACGCCTGACAAAACCAAAGTATAGAAAAGGACCTCTCCATAACCGTATTTCTCAAAATACTGCTTCTGAACAACTTTACTGAAGTACATAGAGGCGTTGTAGATGAGGTAGGAAAATTGCTTGGTGAGATTCAACAGAGCGTAGTCAAAGCTGAGGCCCACGACGCTTAGAAAACCAACCCAAAGAAAAAAGGAAGAGAATTTTAGGGAAAGCTGTTGAGAAAAGAACCAGACGTGAAACAGAGTTGTGGAGAATTAATTACCGTTTACGGCGAAGATTCAAGATGACTTGGGGGTAAAAAGAGAAAACCCAGCAGACGAAAGCAGACCAACCCAGTAGTTGGTAAGTGACTTGGAGTGGAACTGAATTCCAAGAAGCCATTTCTGGAGAAGAAGAAAAGAAAGAAGATGACCAATGAGGGAGGACATAGCCACTGATCTGCATTTTGCCATTTTATAAAGGGCGACGCAATGGTATATTCAATTATTCCCAACTTTCAGTAGTCACATACCTCATCAGTGATCGGTTCTCACTTATCATCAAACAAACATCATGCCTGTGGACCCCATCATGCCTGTGGACCCCATCGAGAAGGGCACAGATCGAAAATACTTGAAATTGAGCGGTTCAAGCACACGTGTGCGTTTGGAAAAGCTTATTTTTGGGCAATAAGTGTTTATAATTCGTGATTCACGGTATACGAGGTAAGTATGTGAGAGGAGTTTTTTCTCGGCTTGCGTAATAAGGGCTTATTTCTCAAATAAGCCCTTATTTAAGCTCTCCCAAACACACACTTAGCTTATAGTTTATTTTTGGGTAATAAGTGTTTAAAAATCGTGATTCACGGTATACGAGGTAAGTATGTGAGAAGAGTTTTATCTCGGCTTGCGTAATAAGGACTTATTGTCCAAATATAAACCCAACCAAACACACACTTAATCCGCATCGTAATCTCATCGGACAATCAATGATAGTTAAGCAAGGGGGCCGGCCGGCAACGGCAAACGCCATTGATATACAGGGGCTCAGTCTCGGAAAATGCAGTAAAATGGAATAAGAAAGTGGGCCCCACAGATAATTCAGGCAATCAAAAATTCAAAACAGAGGAAGCCCGCGAACATAAGTGCTCGTTTGTATAGCTTATTTTTAGGTAATAAGTGTTTATAATTCGTTATTCAAGATATACAAGACAAGTATGTTAGAGGAGTTTTATTTTGATTTATGTAATAAGTATTTATTTCTTAGAAATAAATTATTTCAAATACTTACTAATTAGTTCAAGTAACACGTCTTCTTTTATGTGATTGGTCTGATTACACATAGGCCTATTGGCAAAAAAACAGAGAAGACATTGGCCTAGTATATGCAAAATTTAGATAATAAGCTGTCTTATCTGTGGTTTATGATATGATACAGAATTACTCTTCTGAATCTATTTATAAGTAATTTTTTTATTATATAAAATGAACTGATAATTAAAATTAGTCAAAATAAATAAATATGCAAAAAATAAGATGTTTTTTTAAATATGTCCTCATTTATGAAAAGAGTATATAAGAGTAAATGAATAAAAATATAAAAAAGAATTAGTAGAAAATATAAAAGAGAATGAGCAATAAATGATTGAATGAAAGAGAATTAATGGTGAGTATGAGATAATTAATGTAAAATTATGTATTTAATAGGGTTAGAAAAGGAAAAAATAATTTAAATTTGGGAAAAAACAGAAAAAGAATTTTGAAATTATAAAATTCTAAATCAAGTATTTCTCAAAAAATGAGTTATGAATTGTTTACCAAGTTTCATCATTCCTTTATGCATTCTTGGTAATAAACCTAATTTAAAATTTTACAATTTTAAAATTGTTTTCTGTCTTTTTCCCTTTAAATTTTGAAACACGAAAAAAATTATTTATATTAAAGATCAATCCTGAAAAAAAATTATTTATAAAAAAAAGCAGCAGCAACATAGAAGTATTTTAACAAATGAGAATAGAGTTTCTATTTACTCCATGCTTTATCAATGATGTTGATATTGAGTCATTGTCTTGTCTTGTCGGTATTACACCTTGAGAATAAAAAACTGTATTAAGCCAAGAGAGCTGCTCAATTGCTCAATGCACAAGCTGAGGTTCAACTCACACTTAAATATCAAAAAACGACATTGATGACTAGGCTTAGATCCTAGTTTTTTTATCTTAAAAGAAATACACCAAAAAAGGGCAAAATTACAAAAAGGCACTGTAACGAGTCATAGGGACGATCCTTGAAGATAATAGAATATATCTATACACAGCATTTATTTATCAGAGATTAATTAAGGAGGAGACCAACTATAGATGGTTCTACACGTGAATGGAATGTAACAAGACGTTTGATTCAATTTTATGGATGTATTCTACTGTTAGGGTGCAATTTGGCACAATAAAGTAATTTAATATAATCCTGATTAAAACATAGTAAAACAAATTAAGTAATCCTCATTACTTAACTTTGGCGGTGTAATCCGAATTCTAGCTTATATGAATTAATAAATAATTACCTTTAGCTTTCATGAATCAACATTTAGATAATTATATCCTCCATTTTTTTTTTTTTTTTTTGCATCCATTAGATGTAGAGTTTCAAAAACATCATTTTACATTTATTTTATTTTTTTCAGACAAAATATAAATTTCATTGCAGGATTCCTTCGCAGCATGCTGAACAAATACTCTGTAATCATCATTTCATTTCATTACATCCCTACCATTACATACATTTGGCAGGGATTATTTGAACTGAACGGTCACACTAAAAACCATTCGTTCATTTCATGACACAATCAATGGAAGGAAATACACAGGCAGTTGTGAAGTAAATGATGCTTCACACATTTTTTAAATGGAAGTAAATGATGCAAGTACTACTCACTCCCAGATTCCATGCTTACGCACGCGATTGGTTCTTTTTCCATGCTTATCGTTTTTTCCCCCCTTTCTCTTTGCCCATTTTTTCGTCTCAGACTGTCAGTTTGTACAATTACAATCTACAAATTTTAGATTTGTGGGTCTTTTATGGGTAAGTGGAGGAACCGTAGGTTCTTCCGTCGACGAAGATCTCCCAGGCCTCGTCCCCCTCTGTTCTATGACCTTCAAGCTCCTCTCCCTGGTAATTTTTTATCCCTCCGTTTTCTTTTGGTCTGGTTCTTGTTATCATCATTAAAACCTGATTAATCTTTAGTATTCTTATATCTTCAAACTTCTGTTTCGAAGTGCCGAAGACAAATTCGCATTTTTCATTTTGAGGTGTATACGTGAGTTTGATTGGCAAAAATATTATGTATTTATTGAGATGTGATTGCTAGAGAAATGTAGGAAACCAGAAAAAAAATGTTTGGTTAAATGAGAAGAAAAATGGTACCGTGTTATTAATCATTCATTATCCATTATTTCTTGGTGGAAACTTGGAGATTTGATTTTTTTTTTTGTTTTTGCTGTCAAAGTTCATACATAGATGTCTTTTACAGCTCACCATGCATTATTGGTAATCTCGAAAGAAATTTCTTAAGATGTCATAAACTCCTCTTAGGATTTTATCAGAGAATTACCGATGTTAGTCCTCTTTGTAGCTATGGGCGTGGCAACAATTGTGCTTTGATTAATGTTGGGCTTCATAGATCATTAATTTGTCTTTGGCCCTCCAAAGAGGAAATGCGTTGGGGTTTTTCTTGAAGTGATTAGTGTTATTAACTGAACTGAAGGGGTGGGTATGACACTTTTGACTGGATAGTTTATGCGTCATTTGTCACAGGGAGTTGTACTGTAACCCTGCGAGGCTGCTTCTTGCTTAATCAAAGTAAGATCTATATCTATCATGGTGTTAAGACTAGGGCACTATGGCTTTTTGTATTTTGACTTTGTTATAAAACGACTATGATCTGCAAGATTCCTTTTTGCAACCATGAAGATTGCTGAGGATGTAGAAATGACAATCGTGGATGGTCAAAGCCATCATCATCATGTCTATCATTTTGATGATGAAGCTTTTATCTAATAAATGAATGATATTTGATATGGAAGTTGTCGTTGTCTAAGTGGCGTCACGCCTTGAGTGTGAAACAATTGGATAATGAGAGGGCCAGACTTGGTGGATAAAGTAAAGACAGATCATCCTCATCACCATCCCTTCCATAGCCTGTTAGCTTCAATAATTGGTGAATTCTAATGGTTATTGTAATGGTACCTTGAAAATTGTTTGTTTGGTTGAGCCAGAATAAAATTGAATATTGTTGCTCTTCCCTCTAATGGCATAAGGCTATATATACATATGAAATAAGATATTTTGGAGCTGCTCAATACTTGAAGCTGAGGTATACAAGGCACAGTTAATTACAACAAGGTAAGCCACTTCATGATTATGATATGAACAATATAACGTTCCATAGGGATTGATCATTCCTTTTCTTCAGGGTAAAATCCCAGGGATGAATCACAAAAATAAGAAAAATATACAATACATATACAGCATCCACTGGCAAGAGAGGAGACCAAGATGGTTGATTCACCTGGATCATGGAATGTAAAAGCCCAATCATTATGAAGTAAATGATGCTTCACCCATTATCTGCTGCGGCAGCTTCATCAGAACACAGCACAAGATGCTCTTTGATTTCATCCTCAGAAGAAGCCACTCGCTTACAGGCTTTCTTGGTAGGGTATAACACGTAATGTTGGCACATGAAAATTATGTCATAGAATACACTTACCTGCAATCATCAATTTCATTCAAAGCACACTCTACATGAGTTTAATTACCTACACATAAATCATAATTACATTGTAATGAGTTGCCCAAGTTCGAGACTTTTTAGTACCATAGAAAGCAACGCTTTTCCTATATTCCCAGAGAAGTTGTTCCAAGAACCTGGACATAATACAACATTAATTCACAGAGCATGTTAATGTGTATAAAACACTTAAAATCACTCACACACACACCTTGATCCACGGACTGCACAACCATCTGTCCCAAGTTTGCAATGCCTCCAGAAAACTCAATCAGAACGTTACCAATGCAGAAGCCGTCTGTACTTTTTCTGCTGAAGTTCATGAATGCCTATACTCATTCATAACACAATCTGTTAACACCAGATGGGATACATAAATAAAGGAACCAAATACAAATTCGAATGAATTCTTACTGGAATGGAATGAAAAAACAAAACAATATATAAATTCTAACCTGAGGTATACATTTTATGACCGTCAAACATGCTTGGAATATGCTGCAGCATCATCAATTTTAACAAAATGTTAGGCAGGACAAAATTCACATCTAAGCATAATCAAGATTTAAAATAAAGGGTTTAAAACATGATTAGGTCCCACGCAGAATAGCAACAAACTATTTAAGGATTAACAACAGCGAATCAAGTGTGTAAAAATGGAAAATCAAGTGTAATGTGTCTGCTTAAAAGCGCACAGATGCAAGTAAGCAGAAAGCAGAGTAAACATACTTGAAGATGGAAACAAGCCAAAGCCAGGAGCGTGTAGGCCATGCTTTGAAAAAACAAACTGCAGCAGTAAGCAATATAACAGAGACAATTCCAATAGCAAGTTTGGAGACTTTCTGACTCCCACGCTACATGGACAAGTTACTACTTTCAGGACAAATCCAAACTCAACCAATAAAGCAAAAACACCAATAATAAATATTCCACTACTTACTTCGTAGATCACAACTTGAAACATGATAATTGCAGTAATCAGCACAGCATGGACTGAGAAAGCAACATCATTTGCCGCCACAGGAATCATCTAAAATCAAGAGAGATAATTATAATACTTGTTATAAATTGTATATTTAATATACCGATGATAATTAGGAGTTGTTCTTTTACGCCTGACAAAACCAAAGTATAGAAAAGGACCTCTCCATAACCGTATTTCTCAAAATACTGCTTCTGAACAACTTTACTGAAGTACATAGAGGCGTTGTAGATGAGGTAGGAAAATTGCTTGGTGAGATTCAACAGAGCGTAGTCAAAGCTGAGGCCCACGACGCTTAGAAAACCAACCCAAAGAAAAAAGGAAGAGAATTTTAGGGAAAGCTGTTGAGAAAAGAACCAGACGTGAAACAGAGTTGTGGAGAATTAATTACTGTTTCCGGCGAAGATTCAAGATGACTTGGGGGTAAAAAGAGAAAACCCAGCAGACGAAAGCAGACCAACCCAGTAGTTGGTAAGTGACTTGGAGTGGAACTGAATTCCAAGAAGCCATTTCTGGAGAAGAAGAAAAGAAAGAAGATGATCAATGAGGGAGGACATAGCCACTAATCTGCATTTTATAAAGGGCGACGCAATGGTATATTCAATTATTCCCAACTTTCAGTAGTCACATACCTCATCAGCGAGCAGTTATCACTTATCATCAAACAAATATCATGCCTGTGGACCCCATCATGCCTGTGGTCACTTTCAGTTGGTTGAATGCACAATACGACTTTTCAGCATCGAAAAGGGCACAAATCGAAAATACTTGAAATTGAGCAGTTCAAGTCCAAACTGAAAGCTCTGTTTTTTATCATCCAAATCAAAAGCCCACTTAATCCGCATCGTAATATCATCGGACAATCAATGATAGTTAAGCAAGGGGGCCGGCCGGCAACGGCAAACGCCATTGATATACAGGGGCTCAGTCTCGGAAAATTCAGCAAAATGGAATAAGAGACTGGGCCCCACAGATAATTCAGGCAATCAAAAATTCAAAACAGAGGAAGCCCATTTGAGATTGCAGAAGAGAGAGGGAAACATCAATTCCCCTACCATGAGGGGTGAAATTGAATCGATTAAAATACATTAGAAACAAAATTACACTTTAAAAATTAGTTCGGGCTTCTTATTTTTTTTATAAATGAAAAAGTAAAATTTTTCAATCATAAAAGCCAAAAGGAATTGATAGAGTAGAGGGCACCTTTTGGGGAAAAAAATTCAAAAAAAAAAAATCTGTGAATTTTTCAATCATAAAAGCCAAACGGAATTGAGTAGTGGGCACCATTTGCAACATTTTTTTAAAAAATATCTGCTTTCCTTATATATGTACACAGACTTAAAAATGCCAGGTCAAAAAAAAAAGATAGACTTAAAAATGCTTTTTTTTTGTTGGGATAAATATGCTCATTCATTAATTATCATATCATATTTATATGGTGTTTGATCAAAAATATCATATTTATTTGGTGGAGCATGTTGATGTAGAAGAGAAGAGACAAAAATACATTCTTAGCTTTTTTTTTTTTTTTTAACAACAGGTAGACAGGGTCTTTGACCCCATAACCCGGAATTCCCCTGGTACCTGGCGCTTTTTCCTGAGTCCCTGGTCTTCTAACACTGGACTAGGTAACCCGGGGCAACCGACTAATCCGAAGCGGAGAATATTTTTTAGACACACCCTATAAGGTGCTTTGCACCAAGGGTGGGTTCCCCCTTCCAACAAGTGCTTCTCCCAAGTTCAAACTCTCGTTTGTTTAGGGGAGTGTCAGATGCCTTACCACTGCACCCGGCACTTGTTGGTTACATTCTTAGCTTTTTCCTCCCACTTGCTTAGTGCACTTTATAAAGGGCGACGCAGTGGCACATTCAGTGCCTATTTGGATTAGCAATAGAGAAGTAGCTTTTTTTGTAGATGGGCTTTTGGAAAAGTCATATAGAAAAAAAGAAGCTTTGTAGATGTGATTTGTGTTTGGATTGACAGTGTCAGAAGTGATTTTTTTTTTAATAAAAATTGAGAGAAGTAACTTGGATGAACTTCTCATAAAAGCTTCATTTGCTTTATAAGTTTAACAATCCTAAAAGTTTCCCAAACACATTAAATAAATTTTTGGAGCTTTTAACATGAATTTTTTTTTAGCCCCAAACAAATTCTCAAATAGACCCTCAATCGGTCCCAACTTTCCGCAGTCACATGCCTCATCAATGATCAGTCATCATCTAACCATCATGCCTGTGATGTGACCCCATCATATCAGTCGTCACTTTGGGTTGAATGCACAATACGACTTTTCAGCAAACGCGAAGGGCACAGATCGAAAATACTTGAAATTAAGGCATGTTTGTTTTAGCGATTCGATTGCTTATAAGTAACTTTTCAATAGTGATTTACGGTATACGAGTAAGTATGTGAGAGGAGTTGTGTCTCGATTTACATAAAAAGCAACTTATAAGCAATCATAACACCCAAACAAACATAATGTGAGTAGTTCAAGTCGAAACTGAAAGCCCTGTTTTTAATTGTCCAAACTAAAAGCCCACTTAATTTGTATAGTAGTGTGTGTTTTGATTAATTTTTAAAAATAATTTTTATGATTTATGAGATAAATGTATAAAAAAGATCTTATCTTGATTTATGTAAACCTAAATTTAAAAAATTCACAAACACTTACGTAGTCTCATGGGACAATCAATGATAGTTAACAAAGGGGGCCAGCCGGCAACGGCGACCGACATTGATATTCCGGGGCTCAGTCTCGGAAAATTCAGTAAAATGGAATAACTGAGTAAATTCAGGCAATCAAGACAGAGGAAGCACGCGAATATAAGCAGTTCAAGCGACACGTCTTCTTTTATGTGATAGGTATGATTACTTGATTAGACATAGGCCTAGCATATGCCAAATTTAGATAATAAGCTGTATTATGTGTGGTGTATAATATGATACAGAATTATTCCTCTAATCCTATTCATAACTATTTTTTTTATTACTTAGACTAACTGAACTGACAGTTAAGATTAATTAAAAATAATAAATATATAAAAAAATATGATATCTTTTTTAAATATTCCCTTATTTATAAAAAAAACATAGAAGAGTGAATGAATAAAAATCTAAACGTAAATGAATAGAAAATATGAGAGAGAATAGGTAATAAATGATTAAATGAAAGAGAATTATTGGTAAGTGTATGATAATTAATATAAATTTATATAATTAATATTGGTAAAAAAGGAAAAAATAGTTTATATTTGAGACATAAAAAGAAAATTACTGATATTAAATACCAGTCCAATAAAAAAAAAGAGTTGCTTATAGTAGTATTTTAATAAATAAGGATAGAGTTTCTATTTACTGCATACTTTATCAATATCATGCATGTTTAGATTAACGGTAGAAATTATTTTTCTAACGTAATTTATAGTAAATAAGGTAAGTTTGTGAGAAATGTTTTATCTTGACTTATGTAAACATGCTTTTACACTGTTTTCTTAAGCAGGTTTTGAGTAGATCTTTGTTCTTTTATGTCAAGCTTCAATTGCCTTGGTATCTTAAAAAAATACACCTAAAAACGACAAATTTACAGGAACTGTAACGAGTCATAGGGACGATGCTTGAAGATAATAGAATATACACACACACATCATTTATTCATCAGAGATTAATTAAGCAGGAGACCAACTATGGATGCTTCTACACTTCTACATGTGAATGGAATGTAACAAGACGTTTGATTCAATTTTCTGGATGCATTCTCCTGTTAGGGTGCAATTTGGCACAATAAAGTAATCTAATATAATCCTGATTAAAACATACTACAACAAATTAAGTAATTCTCATTACTTAACTTTGGCGGTGTAATCCGAATTCTAACTTATATGAATTAGGAATACATAATTACTTGTAGCTTTCATGAATCAACATTTAGACAATTATATCCTCCATTTTTTTTTTTGTAGAGTTTCAAAAACATCATTTTGCATTTATTTTATTTTTTTTCAGACAATTTCATTACAGGATTCCTTCGCAGCATACTAAACAAAAACTCTGTAATCATCACTTCATTTCATTACATCCCTACCATTACATACATTTGGCAGGGATTATTTGAACTGAACGGTCACACTAAAAACCATTCGTTCAATTCATGACACAATCAATGGAAGGGCATACACAAGCGGTTGTGAAGTAAATGATGCTTCACACATTATAGTTCATCAAATCACACCACAAGATGCTGCTTGATCTCTTCATTCTCAGGTTCCACAGAATCCACTGGTTTTAAAGCTTTCTCCGCAGGATAAGCCACGTAATGTTGACAAATGAAAACTATGTCAAAGAATATACATACCACAGAAAGCAACAGTTTTCCCATATTCCCATAGAAGTTGAACCAAGAACCTGAAGAACATAATACAATACAACATCAAACTTACAGTATGTTAACGTAAAGAGTTACCCTAAAACCTAAAATCTTAACTTCTTAATCACTTATCAAGAGAGAGGAGATCACAGACCTTGATCTATGGACTGTACAGCCATCTGTCCATAGTTTAATATGCTTCCAGAAAAATCAAGCAGAATGTAACCAATGCTGAAGCCTTCTGTGCTTTTTTTGTTGAAGTTCATGATTGCCTATATTCGTTCATAACGCAATCTATTAACCCCATTTGGATAGATAATTATACCAACCAAATACAAATTAGAATGAAGTATTCCTGGAAGGGAAATGAAACAACAAAACAATGTATAAATTCTAACCTGAGGAATATATTTTATTACTGTCATGCATACTTGCATTGTACTGCAACATTATCAATTTTAAGGGGAAGTTAGAGAGGACCTAAATCATATCTAAGCACAATCCACATCACGGAACGGTTCTTTTAAATTAAAAACAAAACAAAACAAAAAGAGAAAATCTTATTTGAAGCAGGAAAATTGGGCCGACAACAATCTATTTAAGGATAAAGAACAGTGAATCAAGTGTGTAAAAATGGAAAATGAAGTTTAATCTTTCCGCATAAAGCACACAGATGCAAATAAGCAGAAAACAGAGTGAACATACTTGAAGGTGGAGACGAGCCAAAGCCAGGAGTGTGTAGGGAATGCTATGAAGAAACAAATTGCCGCAGTAAGCCAAGCCACAGAGACAATTCCAATGGCAAGTTTGGAGACTTTCTGAGTTCCACGCTACATGGGCCAAGTTACTAAGTTCAGGGCAATTCCGGATTTAACCGACAAAGCAAAAACAACAATAATAAATATTCCACTGCTTACTTCATAGATTAAGATTTGGAACAAGATAATTACAGTGAGCAGCACAGCATGGACTGAGAAAGCAACATCATTTGCCGCCACGGGTATCATCTAAAACCAACACACGTAATCATAAAACATCATCATCACTTAAATCCTCTGCATACGAGGTTTCATCAACCTGATGCGACCATTCCAATTCAACTTCAAAATTCGGATGAACCAGCTGAAAATGTAAGGTAATGCCAAACTGACTACCACCTATCTACTTTGATCATTGCCCCAGAAACAGGACCAAGTAATCATGAGTGAAATTTACAAATACTAAAAGAACACACCAACTAGCTGCACTCAAAATTCCAGGTGACTCGGAATGAAAATAGGAAAAAAGAATTACAGGTGACTACGAATAAATTAAAAAGAAAACCAGAACTCAGGCCCCAAAAGAAGGAGGCAAAAAACACAGGAAGTCAAGAATCAGTGCTGATTTTTTTTCTGACCAGCATTTAAGTATAGTGAAAACTAGACAGAGGTCATCAGTATCACACGGGGTCTGGAAAATAAACGACAATAATTAGTTCCATCTTTCCCTGTGAAATAGTATTACCGGTACTCAGTATAGATTTTCTATTCAGGAAATTGGATCAAAGTATAGAAAAGGACCTCTCCATAACCGTATTTCTCAAAATACTGCTTCTGAACAGCGGGACTGAAGTACAGAGAGGCGTTGTAGATGAGATAGGAAGAGTGCTTAGTCATATTCAACAAGGCGAAGTCGAAGTTGAACCCCACAACACTGAGAAAAGAAGCCCCAAGAAAAAAGAGAGAACATTAAGACAAGGGTGTTGAGAAAAAGAAGAAAAGGTGAAAGTATATATGATGTGGAGTTTGTGAGAGAATCACCTTTTGCGGCGAAGATTCAAGACGAATTGAGGGTAGAAAGAGACAGACCAGGAGGCGCAAGCGGACCAACCCATTATTTGGTAAGTGACATGCAGTGGATCTGAATTCCAAGAAGCCATTTCCAGGAGAAAAAGCGAAGAAAGAATATGATCTCCAATGGAGGAGCACACGGCCTTTCTTTTAAGAGGAGTACGGCGCAAGAGTTATAATAATTATAAATGATTTGTCCCCGATCACCTTGCCTGTGTGTGCGCGCGCCCCACGCCAGATTTGACGTCACTTCGGGTGGAATATGGGGAAGACATTTATCGGACACCCTCAAAACTCTGTAAAACTTCACGGCAACCATAGAAGGAAACTGAAATTAATGAAATTAAGTGTTTGTTTGGATTAGTGATTGGAATCTTTAAAAAAAAATTTTTAATAGTGATTTAAGGTATATGAGGTATGTAGGTAAAAGGAGTTATGTCTCGATTTACGTAAAAAACAACTTATAAACAATCTAATCCCTAAAACAAATATGTCATAAAGTTTTTTGGGAAGACATTTATGTGCTCGTTTGGGATATCTTTTGGGTAATAAGTGCTTATAAATCGTGATTTACGGTATACGGGATAAGTATGTGAGAGTAGTTTTATCTCGATTTACATAATAAGTGTTTATTGACCCCCAATAAGCAATATCAAACACACACTATATAACATTACATTATTAATTATTTGTTTTTAAAAAAGGGAGAATTACAGTTAAGTCCCATCCAAAGAAAAAAATGAAAAATTGGTCCCGTTAACCACTTTAGGAGCCTGAATTAACAACCCGAAGAGCGAGTCTAACAACCCAAAAGATTAATTTTTTATTTTTTCTCTTGGATGGGACTTAACTGTAATTCCTCTTAAAAAAAAGAGAGAATTACAATGAGGTCCCAAGGAAGAAAAAAATGAAGAAATGGTCCCTGTAGATTGCAAAATAAAAAAATGGTCCTATTAACAACTCCAGAAGCCTGTATTGACAACTCATTAACAACTCCATGAGCCTGTATTAACAACTCCATGGGACTATTTTTTCATTTTGTAATCTATTAGGACCATTTTTTCATTAATCTTCTTCCATAGGACCTTAGTGTAATTCTCCCAAAAAAAAAGTCCTCAACAGCCATTCTTTTATGGAGTACGGCGCAATCGTTTTAATTATTATTCTCATTGGGTGTGTTTATTTTGGTAATTAAATAAGTAACTTATTTTTACTTAAACTTATTAAATTATAAGATTGGAAAAAAGTTAGATTGGGTAAAATGATGAGTGTTTGGATTAGCGATTGGATAAGTAACTTATGTAAAGGTGAATGATGTTTGGTTTGACTTTTGTATTAATTAAGAGAAAAAAATTTAAAAAATTATGAAAAATGAAAAAATGAAAGGATAATAGTGAAAAAAGTTCTCATTGGTAACTTAATTGCCAATGGAACCTGGGAAGATACCTACACACAGAAAGATTTTTTCACAATTTTCTCAAAAATTAACTATGAAAATTTGGTAATGGTACAATTTTAATAAAATTATATCAAACTCTAATTTAAATTGGTACACTCCAAAAGTATTTTATATTATGCACCTCAAATTTAAATCTTATAAATTATATCAAACACTAATTTAAATATTAAATCCTAACTCATATTTTCACATAACTCAAAATCTAACAAAATAAACCGATTAAAATCTCAATAATACTTTCAATAATCCAAATAAATTATTTAAACTAAATTTAATGGGCAAAAACACTATATAGAAACTAATTTATGATATGTTTATAAAAAAATTGATTATAAAATCATAAAACAACTAAATAATAAATCTAAACCGATTAAAATTAATTATTAATTATTCTATACATTTCTACAGTCATATATTAACAAAACTTAAAACTTGCCTAAACTCTTATCCCAAAGTATTCTCTAATTAGCAGAAGATTACTATCTAAAGAAAGAGAAAATTATTTAGAACATTTTTCATAAAAGAAGTTTTGTGATTAGAAGTGATTTTGAGTACCTTATTGATCCCTAAAAATATGAAAAATACTCCTATCAATATTTTTTTATACACACGCAGGCACATAAGCTCTAATAAACTTTATTTTGAGGCTTATGACTTTTTCCAACTTATGAATTTTTCCACCTTAAATCCAATCGTTGAAACAAATATATTAAAAGATCAAAATACTATTCAAATGCAATTGCTCCACTGTTTAAGTCCGATTTACTGGCAAATCGTGGAAACAAACACACGCATTTATGATTTATCACTGACCCCCAGCCTATTTGCGTGGCCCACGCCAGATTTGACGTCACTTTGACTTTGTTTGACTGAACGTTTTATTAAGTTAGGTTAGATTGAGGTGGTATTGAAAATTAAAAATAAGTGTTTGATTGGACGGAAGTTAAATTAGGTGTGGGAGTTTTTTTTTTGTCCTCTAGTGGTAACTTATCCCACTTTACAAAACGTTCAAATTTAGGATTTTTTTCTATGTGAGAAAAATTTTGTATCTAATTATGACTAAATTGTCCATAACAATTTTTTAAAATTCAAGTAATGCTCCCCCTTATAAAAGTTGTATGTCCGTCCGAAATTCATTTTCTCTCATTCCCTCTCACTGCATTAAATAATTATTTTCTCACTTTTTTTTTAAAATAAGGATATTTTTTAAAAGCGAGTTACATTTTTTTATATATATTTATGATCTTTAATTAATTTAAATCCAATTTTTTTATTATAAATCATCTTTTTATGCATAATAAAAAGAGAA
The DNA here is from genome assembly GCA_963210345.1 of Inga oerstediana. NCBI lineage: Eukaryota > Viridiplantae > Streptophyta > Magnoliopsida > Fabales > Fabaceae > Inga > Inga oerstediana. The sequence goes on from OY723403.1 coordinate 12,699,739, forward strand.
TAATATGTGAAAGAAGTGTATAAAATTGTTAGAATAATTATTTTATAAATAATTATTATTAATAAATACATTGTAAAAGAAGAAGGAAAATATGTAGAAGGGCATTTTTATCCATTTATAACTAACTCCCCTAATCTAACCTCCTAAACCAAACAAGATACCAAATCTACCCCACCCTCTTCTTAAATTAAATAACATTATAAGCTCCTCTAATCTAACTTAAATAAACTTTACCTAACCTAATCTCTGTTAAACCAAACACAACCTTTAGGTTGAACATGGGGAAGACATTTATCCAACACGCTCAAGACTCTGTGAAACTTCACCCCAACCATAGAAGGAAACTGAAACTAAGTTTTTGCGGGGCAAGACATTTATAACATTGCATTATTTGTTTTAAAAAAAGGGGTCAACAGTCACCAGAGCTTTGGTGGCCGTCCAGCGGCCACGGATCCTCAGCATCTGGTGGCCAACTGGAGTGATGGCGACCAGCTGTTGGAAAATTTAGTTGTTTAGGTTTGTATAAACAAAAAGAATAAGGGGATTTACAACTAAAATTAAGTCATTTACAAGAAACACAAGCAAATTTACGACCCCCATAGCTACAACTGTTGAGATGACAAAAAATATATTTTAGCATTTAATTAGCCATCACTTTTAGTTTAGAGACCTTAATATTAATATAAGACTGATTTTAATGAAAAAATTGAACTATAAAATGAATCTTATATTAAGGACCGAAAAAGATACTTATAAGAGAAGGTAACCCATTTGACATATAAAATTATAAAATGTCTAAAAGTATTTAGAAATTTCAATATATATATGTATAAGAATTTTATCCTAAAGTACTGAAATTCCACGTCCACCGTTAGCTTCCCTTGTCAAGCACCGCCACTTGCCTAACAGGAAATGGTTGGTAAGGGTATAAAAACTGGGCTCCAAACCATGCAAGAGCTTTGGTAAATACACGTCAATACCTATGGATAAGCAACATAATATCGTCAATAATGTTGTTGAAAGGGTGAGAGATATCACAATCCCTAATGACCAACTTAATGACCTCAATACAATCCTCAAAAAAGAGCTGCATCGTCTTAGTTTATGGTGTTAATACCTACATATAGAATGTGTTTGGTAAAAATAGAAAAGCAGAGGGAGGAGTGGGGGAGGGATAATTATACGAAATGAAATTATGTATAAATATGTTCACCTTCGTAGGGTTTGAAAATAATATAGATTTGTGATATATCCTAATTTTATCATAATATTTAATATCATATTGAGGGATTTTGTCATTATTTTTGGGCCAAATAACATTTATTATGATTTAATTGAATTAAAAGTGAGTATGTGAAAATAAATCTTAAAAAGATATATTTGTTATAATATTGTGATTGCTCTTTAAAATTTAAATATTGAATGAAGATATTATAAGATATTGATTTAAATTGTAGGTCATTTTAAAAAATTTGAGATGAAGGATCAAAGAGTAAAGATACATAAGGATTAATGAAGAAAAAGAAATTCTACATGTGGCTCATGAGAATTGTAACAGAAATTTGGGGTACTTTCTGTAATATTAGCCCAGACTTTCAGTGAAGAAAATATCAGAAGGAATTACATAACAGGACCCAAAATTTCAAAATGTCAGTTTGGTCTAAAATTCCAAATTACATATAAGGGCCCCACAGTCTTCTTGAGGCAGACGGCCGACGGGGAATAATCAGCAGCGCAGTTACGGACGAGATAAAGAGGAAACACCTGCAAGCAGCTGTGAACGAGACAGAGAGAACAAGAATTGCTTCCTATCACCAATATCGTATCCATCCTTCTCTAATCAAGTCCTTTCACATCAGTTCCACAGATTCTTAGTGTCTTAAAGGAGTTGTGGTTGTAATAGACTCTATGAGAAGCTAAATTCTTTCTTGATTCTTAGGGATGGAAGATTGGTTTGAGCTCCAGAGATATATTTAGGGGGTTATTTATTTTAATTTTTTTATTTACTTATGTAACGGATTTCCTGAGTTAGAATTTTATGTTATGTGGTTAATTTACTAATATTGTGAGTTGTTTATCTTAATAGTAATTGAACAATTGTGATTTAGATTGGATTATGTGGTTTGAGATTTAAATTTCTATATTTTCTTTTTGGTTGAATGTGGTTGTACTATTTTTTCATAGTTTGAACAAGCATTATAACTGCCTGATCTTGTTTGAATATCTCAGTTGAGTGTTCATTGTATAGAAGAACAGGTTGTATAAATCCAATCTTAAATTGCACACTAAGTGGTATTGAATAGTGTATTAAGAATTAATTATCTAGCTAGAGTTCTAGGGATAATCACTAATTAATATTATTAGACTTAGCGAGTTGCTAGGTTTTGATTTTTGATTTAGTGAGTAGTTTAACTCCAAAATCATTTTGAGCCATGATAATCTATATTCTATTTTTCCAAAAAGCATTCACCATCAATTTGTTTAAATCAAATTCCATTAATTATCTCAACAAATTCTCAAAAACCCAAAAAATAGTAGTCTAGATTATTTTTCATTATTAAAAAAAGAAAATTCAATTTCCAACACATCTTAATGTTCTTATCACTTAGTTTAGCTTAAGAATTAAATAAAAGGTTTCTCAAAAGAACACGATCCAAATTATACCCTTCACCGCATAATTTAATTTATTTTGATTTAACCCAAACGACTAAATCAATTTATGATGACTAATAACAGAGATGATTACGTGAGGGAGTCATTTTGGCCAAAGAATCAAACACGCGGCACAATTTCATCGGCTTGTTTACGTCTTCATCTTGTCCACCAAATGCAAATGCCAAGTCAACTTCTCCCTACTAAGGGTGTTCAATTAGAGTTGGTAATTCGCATAAGCTTCCTCCTCAACTTTTTTATGAGTTTCTTATTATGCAGGGTCACAGTATAAGGATCTTTCAAAGGGTGCGTTATTTGTTCATATTCTACTGACGGAGCTTTAACTTAAATGTTTGTGGTTTGATGTGTTAGTTAACAAGGGTATCATAATTATTGTGTTGAGTCATTTTTATGTTCTATCTTACCCCTATCATCCAAAATATCTTAATTGTGTGATTCTAGTTCAAACTTAGAGAGTGTTTGGGAATAAGTTTTGGCGCCCAATAAACCTGACTTTGGGATAAAAAGCCCAAATCAAAACGCATCACGTTTTGGCTGTGTTTAGAATAGCGTTTTACAAAAAATAAAAAACCTAAAAACGTAACTTATTAAATAAGTTCAAGACACCCATTTTTTTTAAATAAGTTGTAGCTTATTTTTATATGCACCCTTTGAGCCCCACCGGCGTGCCTCCATGTTACCCACTTCCCCCGTCCGCACATCTTCTGCCATTTCATTCCACACCTTTTTTTGTACGGAAAAAAATTAAATATTGACTATATCCTTACATTTTGAGTTAAGGTGCAAATATATTCAGTAAGTTTTTAATTAGGAATAATGTTGTCTTAATTTTTTTGTTGGTTTAAAGTATCTTGAAAGAGTTAAAATAGAATAATATTATTTATTACCTTTAAAAATAGAATAATCTTCAACCCGTATGAATCACATTCGTGACATGATTAGAGATCGATTTATACGGGACATGTGATTTAATTAGTTATGTAATATTTTTATGTGAAATTATGTATTTTGGCATCACATTTTCTAACTTCAATTTTTCCACTAATTTTTAATTTTAAATATCTTATTTTGTTATAATTAACACAAAAGCAATAATGTAATTAACAATCCTAATAAGTTTTTATTTTTAAAAAAACACTGATATAATCGTCAATTCAAACAAGTTTTTACTTGCAAAAAATCACTTATTCAATCGCTCATACAAACATAAATCTCATTACAAAAACTTACTTTTTTATTAAGTCATTTTTAATAAATTAGAATCATAATAAGTCATTTTTCCTACCACTATCCCGAACACACACTTAAACCCCTTGATTTTATAAACCTGAAAATTGTTTGCTTAGTTGGTAATAAAGGTTGATCTAATTGGTAAAAAGATTCGTTCATAATCATAAAGTTATAGGTTCAAATCCCACTAATGTGAAGACCTTGATGGGTGATCTGTAACTAACTGTAAGTGCTCTTTGAGCCTGAAGGTATGTTCTGACCCTGATAAGCCTTGAGATCCAACTCATCTAAACTTTTAATGTATCAAACCAAAAAAAAATCGAATACTACACCCGGTCCTAAATGTAAGAAAAAAATAAATTTTTTTTGGAGAAATTAAAGAAGTTAAATAAGTTAATTAATCACTTCTTTAATCATATCGTATATTATGTATCCTTAAATTATATATTAATTTATTAGTTTAACTAATTAGTTTGAAGAAAAAAAATTAAAATATAAATATTTTAAAGTAATTTAATTAAATTCTTTAATTTCTCTAAAAAAAATCAACTTTATCTTATAATTAAGACCGAAGGGAATATAACATAAGAGTTGAATTCAAGTTTTGCTCTTCCCTATAGCTATAATGGCAGAAGGCTAGATATGCCTATTAAATACTCCTACGGTATTTAATATAAAATAAATTTAGAAAGTTAATCTTGATTCTAAATAGAAGATATAAATTTCATATTAGCTAATTATTTTCTAATTTGTCCCTATTGATGCTCCCTCAATAATAATTAAAGAGTAGAGGGAATGAGAAAATTAAGAAAGACGAGTAAGGAATTGTAGAAAATACTTATCATATTAACTAACATTCTTAATCTAATCAAATTAGGTAAATATATCTTATACTAAGGACCGAAGGAACTAGAGAGCAGTAAGATTTTGGAGCCGCTCAATATTTAAGCCGAGATACATCTCACAGTTGATTACAAAATACTAACCACCTCATTATTATGATGTACCCACTATAACGTTCCATACGGATCATTCTTTTTAGCATTCATTGGCAAGAGGAGACCAAAATGGTTGATTCTGCAGCTGCATGGAATGTAAAAACCAATCATTATGAAGTGAATGATGCTTCACACATTCTCTTCTGCCGCTGCTTCATCAGAACACCGCACAAGATGCTCTTTGATTTCAGCCTTAGAAGAAGTCACTGACTTGAAACTTTTCTTGGCAGGGTATACCACGTAATGTTGACATATGAAAACTATGTCAAAGAATATAGTTACCTGCAGCCATCAATTTTATTCAAAACACAGTCCAGATGAGTTTAATTACCTACACATAAAACATAATTACATTGTAAATGAGTTACCAAGTTTGAGACTTTTTCATACCAGAGAAAGCATCACTTTTCCTATATTCCCAGAGAAGTGGTTCCAAGAACCTGGACATGATACAACATTAATTCACAGAGCATGTTAATGTGTTTAACACTCAAAATCACTCACGCCACCTTGATCAAATGACTGTACAGCCATCTGTTCGCAGTTTGCCAAGCCTCCAGAAAAATCAAGCAGAATGTAACCAATGCTGAAGCCGTCTGTACTTTTTTTGCTGAAGTTCATGAATGCCTATACTCTCATTCATAACACAATCTGTTAACACCAGATGGATACATGAATAAAAAAACCAAATACATATTAGAATGAATTCTTCCTGGAAAGGAAATGAACCAACAAGACAATATATAAATTCTAACCTGAGGTATATATATTTTATTACTGTCATACATACTTGGATAGTGCTGCAGCATCATCAATTTTAAGACTAAGTTAGAAAGGACCTAATTCACAAATTTTTTATTATAAATTTTTTTATGAATCCAATATTTTAAATTAATTTGAAATCTTTCTGCATAAAAGCATACAGATACAAATAAGCAGAGTAAACATACTTGAAGGTGGACAAAAGCCAAAGCCAGGAGTGTGTAGGCAATGCTATGAAGAAACACATTGCAGCAGTAAGCCAAGCAACAGAGACAATTCCAATGGCAAGTCTGGAGACTTTCTGACTTCCACGCTATATGGAAAAGTTACTACGTTCAGGGCAATTCTTGAATTCAACCGATAAATAAAAAACAAGAAGAATAAACATTCCACTACTTACTTCAAAGATCACAACTTGAAACAATATAATTGTCTTTAACTTTACTCCATTTTAATATTTTCGGGGGACAATATTAAATCTACAAAAAACTTTCAAGATAACATTACTCCTTAGTTAAAACTTCTAAGACAAATTTGCATATTAACCTCTAAAAAATAAGCTATGATACACGTTATAAGTTTTATATTGATGATAATTAGGAGTTCAACGAGGATATCAATTCAAGTAGTTGAACCAAATTAAAGAAAGAAGATGACCAGTGAGGGAGGACATAGCCACTAATCTGCATTTTATTCAATTATTCCCAATTTTCAGCAGTCGCATGCCTTATCAGTTATCAGTTATCATCAATCATCACGCCTGTGGACCCTGTCCCCATCACATCTGGCGGCAATCTGGGGTGATTATGAGATGATAAAATAGTTATAAGAAGTTGAGAACATAGAAATTACAATAATATAACATTAGATTATGTGAGGGAGTTTGACCAAAGAATAATACAGATTCGCCATGACTTCATTAATAACAATGGTGACTACGCAAGCGAATCATTTTGGCCACGGAATCAAACACAACGCACAAGTTAAGCTTGTTTACATCTTAACCTAGTCCACAGAAATAAAATGGGTAGGGCATAAACAAAACGACTCAACAGCGACCCCACATTTTAAGCAATGGATTAATCATCGATCATGAATACGATTCCACGAAATACCAGTCTCCATCTTCTTCGACCTGGTAATGCTGCATCTGCAATCCCATCTCAGAAATGAAAGCCTCATCACATTCATTTATCACCCAATCACCCTCACAAAAACCGTTTTCGTCGTCATCGCCGCTAGGAAACAGATCAGCAAAGGAGTATGAATCCTTCGGACTCGCCGTATAATCACCGACGACCTCCTCATCACCTTCGTCTTCGGAGTCGTCAACCGCAAGATGGTCCAGCATCCGGGTCACGGATAGTCCAGATACATTGAAACCGGGTAGGGCTTTGCCGCCGACGTCGAAGGATTTGAGCCTGTGGACGCCTTTGGCCTTGTGCCTGGACTTGGAGGAGGGGGCGACGTGGCAGGCGTTGCAGCGGGGGAGGGTGCACTTGCCGGTGAACTTGGAGTGGTTGGTGGGTTTAGAAGGAACCTTGGGGAACAAACCGGCGGAGGGAGGGGATTCGAGCCGATTGACGAACCGGGTTTTGGGTCGGGGGTTAGGGGGTGGTGGTAGGATGGGGCAAGACCTTACCATTCCGTGTTGACGGCCCTCTCTCTTCATTGTTGTGGCCGTAGTGTGGGCCTCACAAAATTGACGTGAAAGAAATGGCGCATACTGGGTTGGCTTATATAGTCACAGGCAGAGGAATGCATACTTGGGAAGCAAGCAGCTTATTTTATTTATTGTAGGAATGGTTTTCGGCCATAGGACTTGCTCCCCAAGCATATTCTTCTTTTGTTTTTTCCTCGCTTAATCAGCATCCAGCAAACAAACTCAGTCGGTCAGTCCTCTATTTTGTTTTTTTAAATAAAAGGGGAAATTTCATTAATTTCATTCAGAGAGAACTATCCAAATGTAAGAGTAACTATGAAAGAGAACTTACTGCATTAATATAAGAACAGGGAAATCCATTAAAGTATTATCATCAGTAAGAGAAACATGTGTTAAAATACCTTCCACTGTTTAAGTATCATTAGCAAAAAAGCTGTGATTCCTAATTTCTCATGGCTTTTGGCAAAGAATACATATTTCAATCAGTTAAATGCTCATTAATCGTTACTTAGCCATATTCCACTATCCTTTCGAGAAAAGTTGATACACGTGTCAGCCGGAGGGATTTTCCCTTCTTACACATGAAGCTAAGAGACAAACATTAAAGAAATTATTAATATCTTTTATTCCCCCATAATAAAAACACATCATTCTTTCATCGCCGTTCCCGCTTTGTATCTTTCTTAGTTTGCAACGAGTATTCCTTTTAGGAGTCCTGGCCCCCAAAAAAAATTCCATTTAGGAGACCAAATCCTCACTCTTTGTGCTACTGATGATGAAAGTTTCAACATTGATGAGTGAAGAATCGTTGGATGTGTTAAAATGGTGCCATCTCTTCCTTTCTATTCAAAGTAATTATCAGTGCATCAAGGGGTGAGTAGGTCCTGGCTCGAATACGGTGCCTTCTATGTGGGAGTTAGACATGAAGTTGATGCTTAACTGTACTATTATTCACAAAACAATTGGATGATGAGAGGACTAGACATAGTGGACAAATTTATATTCCCCATGGGAACTTCGTTCATGCCAAGAGTTCAAGACCACCACCGCCACCCGTTATCTTCAATAACGCTAAATTGTACTGGTTATTGTAATGGTAGCTATATAAACCTGAACATTGCTTGTTTCATTGAGCTAATAAAAAATCGACCGAATATTACATAAGAGTTGAATTCAAGTGTTGCTCCTCCCCATAATGGCGGAAGGCTATGCCTTGGAGCTGCTTCATTTGGTACTTTGGTAGACAATATATTATGATATAAACACTATAACCTTCCATAGGGATCATTCTTTTTCTTTTTGGCCAAATCCCAGGGAATAGGAATGGATCATAAAGTTAAGAAATATATATACAGCATTCGCTGGTAAGAGGAGGCCAAAATGGTTGGCTCTCGTAAATGATGGTTCACACATTCTCTGATGCCGCTGGTTCATCAGAACGCCGCACAAGATGCTCTTTGATTTCATTCTCAGGTTCCTTTGAAGCCACTGATTTGAAATCTTTCGTCCCAGGATAAAGCACATAGTGTTGACATATGAAAAATATGTCAAACGATACACTTACCTGCAATCGTCAATTTCATTCAGAACACAATCTGGACGAGTTCAACTAAACCTAACCAAAATTTCATTGTTAATAAGTTACTAAGTTAGAGACTTTTCCATACCAGAGACAGTAACAGTTTTCCCATGTTCCCATAAAAGTTAACCCAAGAACCTGAAAATAATATAACATCTCAATTTACAGCATGTTAATGTAAAGAGTTACCCTAAAATCTAGACCCACAGAGGAGATCACAGACCTTGATCTATGGATTGCACAACCATCTGTCCATAGTTTGCAATGCCTCCAGACAAATCAAGCAAAATGTTACCAATGCTGAAGCCGTCCGTGCTTTTTCTCATGAAGTTCATGATGGCCTATATTCATTCATAACACAATTTATTAACATGCCAGATGGGTAGATAAATAAATGAAGGAATGCAAAATATAATAAATCTTTCTCGGAAGGAAAATGAAACAACAAAACATGAAATAAATTCTAACCTGAGGAACATATTTTATGATTGTCATACATACTTGGATTGTGCTGCAACGTCATCAATTTTAAGAGAAAGTTAGAAAGGACCTAATTCCCATTGGTATCATGGGCATAGAACGGTGAAAACAAATCAATATAGGAACCTTCATCATGATTCTAGGTCCAATGCTATTTAAGGATTAAGAGTGAATCAAGTGTGAAAAAATGGAAAATCAGGTGCAATCTCTCTGCATAAAAACACACAGATGCAAACAAGCATACTTGAAGATTGAGACAAGCCAAAGCCAGGAGTGTGTAGGCAATGCCATGAAGAAACAAACTGCAGCAGAAAGCAATATCACAGAGACAATTCCAATAGCAAGTTTGGAGACTTTCTGACTTCCACGCTACAAGGACAAGTTACCACGTTCAGGGAAATTCAGAATTGAACTAGTAAAGCAAAAACAGCAAGAATAAGTATTCCACTACTTACTTCATAGATCACAATTTGAAACAAGGTAATTGCAGTGAGCAGCACAGCATGGGCTGAGAAAGCAACATCATTTGCCGCCACAGGTATCATCTAAAATCAAGAGACACAATTATAAAACATCACCGTCAGTTAAATCCTCTGCCTACGAGGTTTCATTGACCTGATGCTACCACTCCAACGCAAACAAAAGTTGCAGCAACTTCAACTTTCGGATAAACCACACACCAACTTGCTACGCTTAAAAATTCCAAAAAATCAGACAAAGAGTAACCCCAATCTGTTAGAGATAGTTAAAGTAACCAATTTATGGAACGATTAAGTTAAAAATCTATTAAACATCTGCAGAGTTTGCCCAGGATAGTAATAGGAAAAAAGAATAACAGGGGACTCATATGTTTCATCAGAAGATTATGAGTAAATTAAACGTAAAACCAGCGGAATGGGCCCAAAAGAAGGGAGCAAAAGACACAGGAACCAGTGCTGATTTTTATTACACGGAGGTCATCAGTATCACAAAGGGTCTAAAAAAATAGGCCAAAAGTGCTTAGGGGTTCCACCCTTCACTATGCCATAGTATTACAATTCCTCAATATAGATTCTCTATTCAAGAACTTGGATCAAAGTACAGAACGGACCTCTCCATAACCGTATTCCTCGAAATACTGCTTCTGAACAGCGGGACTGAAGTACAGAGAGGCGTTGTAGATGAGATAGGAAGAGTGCTTAATCAGATTCAACAAGGCGAAATCAAAGTTGAGCCCCACAACACTGAGAAAACCAACCGAAAGAGTAATAGAATTTTAGGCAAGTCTGCTGAGAAAAGAACCGAACGTGAAACTTACGTTGTGGAGAATTACCTTTTCCGGCGAAAATTCAAGATGACTTGGGGATAGAAACTGATAGACCAGCAGGTGAAAGCTGTCCAACCCAGTACTTCGTAACTGAATTCTAGTGGGCCTGAATTCCAAGAAGCCATATCTGGCGCTAATCTTTCACCCTCCTCCGACGGAGAAGAAGCAGAAGACTGTCAGAGATGTAATTCTTCATCGACAAAATAAGGACTTAGGCGGTGACGTGCACGGCTTGCCGGCCCATATATTTTTTTAGGGGAAAATTCTAAAAACCTACACTCAAAATATAAAAAGGACAAATTAGTACATTGAAAATGAGAAAAGATGAATCAGGTGGGTGTCAGAAAAAGTGAGAAATCTGTTCTTTTGAAATTTCGGTCAAATTACGAAAATACCCTTCAGTACTCAATCACAATAACAACATAGGAGTTGTTAATGGCGAGGTAAGTGTTGTTATTGGCCCTGAAACTTGTTAAGTGTTGAAAGAAGAAATTAGAGTTGTTAATATCGAATCCGGAGTTGTTAATGGCGAGATAGGTGTTGTTATTGGTCCTAAAACTTATAAAATGTGAAAGAAGAAATTAGAGTTGTTAATATCGAATCCGGAGTTGTTAATGATAAGATATGTGTTGTTATTGACCCTGAAACTTCTAAAGTGTGAAAGAAGAAATTGGAGTTGTTAATGTCGAATCCGGTGTTGTTAATTAAGAGATAGATGTTGTTATTGGTCCTGAAATTTGTTAATTGTAAAAGAAGAATTGAAGTTGTTAATACCGAATCCAAAGTTGTTAATTACGATAATCATGTTGTTATTCTAAAGTGAGCATGAAGTGCTGAAGGGCATTTTCGTAATTTGGTTGAAATTTCAAAAGGACAGCTTCTTCACTTTTTCTGACACCCGCCTGATCTGTCTTGTCTCATTTTTAATGTACTAATTTATCTTTTTTATATTTTGAATGTGGTTTTTTAGAATTTTGCCCTTTATTTAATTTATTTATGCTTTACTTGGATTCTTAAGCGTTGAGCTCCAAAAACAAAGGGAAACCAATAGCTTCGTAACCAACCTGATGTAACAGTTATTTACTTTTTTAAAAAACAATTTGAGACGCGACAGTAGATCCAATTATTTCTCTTCCCCTACCAGAAATAAAAAGGTCAAAAAAGATTTTGTATTCAATAATTAATCAATGACACGTTCAAAAAGACATTTAAAAATAAGAAAAGATAAATTGGTGTTGTGAATTTATAAAATCCTAGATCAAAACTGAAATAGTAATATTGAATTTCTAATTCTGACAAAATGTTCAAATTACCCCTAGTTCAGTTGTGAAACATAAAAATAAAGTTATTAATGTAAATATAATATTGTTACTATAGATACAACTGTTGTTATTGGCTCCAGAAACGTATGCCCTCAAAATTATCTCTAGTTTTTTATATTTGAAGTTTTAAAACATGAAAATAAAATCGTCAATGTAAAATATGATGTTGTTAATATAAATACGGATATTGTTATTGACCTTTGAAACTTGTGCCCTCAAAATTATCTCTAATTTTTGGGATATAAAGTTGTAAAATATGAAAGTAAAATCATTAATGTATAATCTGATATTGTCAATATAATTACAGATGTTTTTATTAACCCATAAAACTTATGCCCTCAATTCAAAACATTTTGATCATTTGGTCAGAATTAGAAATCTCATATTTCTATTTCAATTCTTACTTGAGATTTGATAAATTTGTATCATTAATTTATCTTTTTCTATTTTTAATTGTTTTTTTTTTTTGGAATTTTCCCACATAATTTAAAGGATTCCTCAAGTGGTGAAAATAAATTAAAGATGCTAATCAGTGAGATGTACTTGGATTAATTAGTTGCTAATCATGTCACGGGTGACATAAACGGGTTTTATGGAAGTGGGACCATGAAAGAATTTGCTTACCTAAGAATCCATATAGTTAGTTTGCTTGCACAACAATTTACTAATTGAATATTGAATAATCACTTCACTTGATTAAGTAATTAGAAAAAAACGTCACACCAAGTTATTCTTTTTTAACCCCAAATAAAGCTCTGAGAAAAGTATTTTATAGATGTACGCACATGTGTTTTTGTTCGACTATAATTGAAATGGAAGATCAAATACATATCCATTAAAATAGAAGCAGGTCAAATGGCATTACCTCGCATTTTCGTGGAATGAATTAAATTTGAACATCATCAAATCATGTGTGTAGTGTGCGTCTGTGCCTATATAAACGATGATCGGCCAAAAAAAAAGAGTGCCTATATAAACGATGGGTACAGCCTAATTTTTCATATTTCATATAGGTAGAGTTAGAGTAGGGAAATCGAGCCGAGTTTGTCAGGTCAACCCGTTTAGGCCTGAGCTCATCAAGGGTCAAGCTTATAATTTAGAGCCTCCAAAAAGAGTCGGACCTAAAAGGATTAGCCCTATAGAGTCGTGGGCCCCGTAAAGCCGCCCCTTTTAGGCCGTTTAACATTTTTTTTTAGAATAAGGCTTTTTTTTTATACTGAGAAAAATTACATAACAGCTACCCTACAGAAAACTACTGGGGACCAAGTCCCAACTTCTCATCTTGCAACATCGCCCGAAACTGTAGTGGGCAAACATCAAAAAATACTGATGTAGAAAGTCCCTCTTTAGCCAGCGCATCTACTACTTTGTTCTGCTCTCTGGGAATGTGGGTAACCTTTAAGTCCCAAGCATATTTCTTAAATGATTGTATTTGTAGGAAAACGGTGCTGCATCTGTTATCTGCGATTACTCCATGCATCATATCAACTAGATTCGAAGCGTTGGATTCCAATACTACTTGCCTAAGCCCAAGATCCCAAGCCAGCTTGAGACCTTTGAAGATAGCTCAATCCTCTGCCTCCATCACGCTATAGGTACCGAAGAAATAAGAAAATCCCACCACCCAGTTTCCATCATGGTCACGTATCACTCCTCCACATCCCGCTCTACTTCCTGTTCTAGTAACAGCACCATCCACATTTAGCTTGATCCATTCTCTGGCCACCGAGTAAGATGTTAAGACTCCATCAAAATCTTGCGTATGGGTATAGCTTTGCCACACATTACAAATGACTGCTGCCGGCTGAGGTGGCTTTGTAAAATCAGTCTCGAAAATAGTTTTGTTCTGCCAGAGCCATAGCTTCCACACAGCTACACCCCAAATGCTCTACCAATTCCCGTCATTGTTAATGCTCAAATCTCGCTTCAGATTCAGTGAAAACTAGTCTCGTAACTGGGTTGAAAAGAAGCTGGAGACGTGTGTATGTTTCACTAATGACTTCCAGAGATCCTTTGCATATCTGCAGTCTCGAAGAATGTGCAACACTGATTCATCCTCAAAATTACAGAATGAGCATGTTGCCGAAACCGCTGCCCATTTGCTTCTGCCAGATCCTCTGTACCTTCGAAAATCTTTCTGACAAATTCACATACGAAGCTCCCACCTTATTCCAATTAGCTTGAAAAAATACTGGTGGGAATCCATCAAATCCTGGTGCTTTATATGGCCACATTCCAAACATAGCTCTTCGGATTTCTTCATCTGTTGGCATCCTATTTAAGTCCAAGAGAGCTTGTGGCTCTATTCTAGGAAAACCAGTATCAGTTCTTAAAACGGCGATATTTCCAATCTCTTCCTGATATAGATTCTTGAAATAGGAAACTACCATCTGCATTAATGCTTCCTCCTGCTCCACCCAGTTCCCCTGTGAATCCTTGAGCATTAGGATTCTATTTCTTCTTTTGCGCATGGTTGCCTTAAGGTGGTAATACCTCGTATTGCGATCACCTTTTGTTAACCATTTGGTACGGGATTTTTGGAACCATTTAATTTCTTCTATTTTCAACAAATGATTAAGCTCCGTATGCAATTCTTTCTCTAGGCAGCATAAGAAAGACGATCTGGGGTAATTAACCGACTGTTGAATACCGTTCAAGCGGGCTAGAATGATCCTCTTCTTTTTCTCCACAGCTCCAAACGAGGACTTGTTCCATAATATCAAGGCTTCCTGGGCTTCATTTAATTTTTTAGAAATCGAATTTCCAGACCAATAGCTATTGAGAACAGAACCAAAGTCTTCATGTGTTAGCCACATCGCTTCAAAGCGGAAAGGCTTTTGTCCAACACCTGTATTTCCACTACAAGGAAATTGCAATAATAATGGATTATGGTCTGAATAAGTAGTTCGAGGAAGTACCTTAACATAGCAATCCTGTAGTGCAGCAAGAAAGCTTGAGTTCGCTAATGCTCTATCCAATCTCTCATAAAGCCGAGCATAACCAGCCAACTGAAGTCCTTTCCAAGTGTATTTAGATCCTTGGTAACCCATGTCAGTTAACCCACAATCCATTATTCTGTCATTGAACCAATCCATCCTAGAATAGCAGCACCAAACTCCACCCGTGCGTTCAAGAGGAGAGGAAATATCATTAAAATCACCCACACCACCCATGGCATTCTCATCGTGTCTGCTATCATTTTCAACTTTCCCCATAGAGCTTGACGATAGTTTAAGTGTGGTATAGCATACACCATGGTCAGACAAAATGGCTCCTTCCCTTCTAACTCACACTCAAGATGAATAAATTGTTTATTACCTTCTATTACTTTCACCTTAATTCGGTCACTTCTCCATAATGCTACTATACCTCCCGATCTTCCTTCGCTGGGAACTAGCGTCAGCGCGTCGAATCCCCAATTCTGAATTGGACGAAATGGGTTATCCTTATCTGTCCGTGTTTCACTTAATACAATCATACTGGGCTTCACACCATTACATACTATCTTTATATTTTGAAGAAGTCTCCTATTGGAGGCCCTTCTTGCATTCCAATACATTAGACTATCCATAAACATTAATTTATAAATAAGAAAGACCCAAAAACGAGCCCAACTTACAACTCTGTAGCGATCTGGGTTCTAGCTCTATTACCACTTCTCTAGCCCCCTTCTCTTCTTCTTCCATAGCACTAGAGCTCGTATCTAACAGCCCAGTACCTTTTTCGCCAAGATCCACTTCCCTGGGTCCAAGTAACAATTCGGTGTTTAGGCCACAAACGAGTTTGACCCATTATCCTGAGACTCCCCAATCTGATATTCTCTCAAACTCTGTTCCTCCATTTTGTCATCTTTGGGTTGCTCGACATTTTCTCTCCTCCCGCTATTTTCATCCCCTATTATCATCAAATTCTCCTCCTCTTGTACTTTGTTTCTCATATCTCGTGATCTTTTCTCTGCTTTCCTCCGCAAGTCCTCCTCTTCTAATTTCTCTTTTGCTATTTTCATTATCTCTCAGTCCGTACTCCCCCTCTCCTTACGCTGTACCAGAGGTCCTTTTTTAAAATTCTGTTGTGGCCGTACATAGGTAGTGCGCTTTGGTTGAGCATGTCGCTCCTCCTCCAGATGTACTATTGTACCCGCCACCACCTCGTTACACCTCCCTTTTAATTCTATTTCTTCCACATCAAACAATACCCCAAATCTTGACCCCTGTTTCCCCGATGTCGGAGTGCCACCCTTCTCCTCCGTGCTGTCTCTTGACCGTCTCTGCCTCTTTGGTTTTTGAACCACTTTCCAGACATCTGAGGTAGCTCCAGGACCCGGCACTATGGATTTTTCTGCATTGTGGTCTTTATTATTATTAGCTCAACTGTTACATTGCTCTATCTTTTTCTTCGGGCAAGCTTCCATACAATGGCCGTAGACTCCACAATTTGTACACAGCATATACAGACCTTCATATTCCAAATAGTAATCTTCTCCGTCAAGCTTGAATCCTGACATTAGATGCTTCCCTAGATCCACTAACACACATATGCGAGCGTAATGACCTCACAACTGGCAAGATGTGTTAACATCTACTTTAATGGTTTCTCCAATTCTATTCCCTATCATTGTCAAAGCTTCTCTATCATAGTATTCAAGGAAAACATTTGGTAACCGTACCCAAACCGCGACCTTGTCAATCTTTGCTCTAGCTGGAATGAAATTTGGTTCCTATGGTCGGACAATTAAGTAATGATCATACACCATCCATGGACCTCCTGTTAAAGCACGAACATAATCTGCCCTGTTCGACAACTTCACCACAAAGTAGCCATACCCAATATTAATCAGACTGATGATGCCTCTCTTTGCCCATAATGTTTGAAGGCGTGAGAGTAAAGCCTTGTACCCAATATTCCTGTTGAGCAGCTTTACTATAACTGCTTTCCTCTAGGCTCGATACAAGCGTTTCTTCATTTTCTCAGAGAAAGAAAATGTAGGAAAGTTCCTTTCTGGATCTTCAATAGTCTTGCACCATGGTTCGCTTTCCTGCTGTTTCTGGAGATCCTCCGACATCTTCTCATCAGACAACTCTTCTACCTCATTTCCTTCTTCATCCTCCACGCTATCGTTCTCCCTGTCAACTCCTTTCAGTTTCTCGACAAACGATGGTCCTCCTTTACTATAAGCACTTCCTACAGTTTCCAACTTTGGCCATGCTTGCTGCATATCAATCTCCTTGCTCACTTTTATTCCATTCTTTATTTTCTTCAAGCTACGCATAAGTAAGTCATCTTCTTCTGGAGACAAGGGAACCAGCAATGTGTTTTCCGACGAGAGCATATTCTTTGATACTCAAACTAGCTTTGCTTATGAATTAGAGCCTCCAAAAGAAGTCAGGCCTAAAAGGGCCAGCCCTGTAAGGCCATGGACCTTGTAGGGCCGTCCCTTTTAGGCCCGTTTAACTTTCTTTTTTTTTAGAAGAAGGCTAACTCAATATTCAAACTAGCTTTGTTAGTGATGATTGATAATGGATGTTATATTGTGCTTGAATATATGTTTTCCTATTTCATCTACTCCCAAAATTTTTATAACTTCCTGATAATTCTTCGAGGTGATGAATTATTTTCAAATGAACAGGATGCAGTATGTTTTTGTGCTAGGTAGAATATGTTGGTCTTATGATAAAAGCTGAAGAGAGCATACTAACAAAAACAACACGGACAAGAACAATACGGAGGGAGTATATATTGAGTTCAATTGAGAAGAGATTCTGTTCAAGATCAATTCTGGACGTTAGAGTCTCAAAATAGACCATGGTCAACGGTTAAATTTCAATACTTCTATCTATAACATGGCATTCCCCAAAAATGAAGAAAAGTATTAAAATACCAGTCCTGTTAAATTCCCCAAATCATATGTAGAGGGAGACAATATTCCAACACTTCAATTTAATTTGTTCTGAAACACATGTTCAGGAACATTCTATTTAATTTGTTCCATAATGGTTTAATTTGTTTATTTTATCATTTATGATTATGGTTTTTTTTTGGTTGAATATTAACTTTGATTTGATGATAGGTAGCATATATAATGTCTTCCTCACCAAAAAAAAAAAAACTTAAGGGGAGCTTAAAATATCTAATAAATTAAAGATATTGATACGGATATCATGTCACTGTGCTGAAGGCATCACAGCTTGAGAACAAAAAAAGTGCATAAAGAAAGGAGCGAAGATGATAACCAAATCCTCAATCGGCAGAGAATTTTGTGCATATAGCAGCTGGACCACCACGCACCTGATTACCCCAAGATATCATGCGAAATTGTAGAAACCATTATTGTAATAAAATAATAAATGCTTTAAAAAAATAAAATAAAGTGACTACTTCATATAGAAAAGATTTCAAGTTTTGATCTTCATTATAATAATGGCAGTGACACGAGTTTTCTCTAGCTGGTCAATGCTTCAGCTTCCATACATCTCACATTAAAAAAAAATACAAACAGACAAAAAGTAACCACTTCAACTGGTGGAGATAGTGCTATACATTGTGATACTAGGTTACTAACACTGAGACGTGTGTGCTAGGGATGATGCTTGAATAATGAATATATATACACATACAGCATTCATAAAGAGAGACACCAAAATTGATGCTTCTGCTTTTATATGGAACATGTAAAAAAATAAAAACCACTTGAGATCAAAGTTGATGCTTCTACACGTTGTCCGCTGTCGGTGGTTCATCGGAACACGGCAAAAGATGCTGTTTGATATCATCCTCAGGCTCCACAAAAGCCTCAGTTTTCTTGGCAGCAGCATATAATACGAAATGCTGGGTGATGAATAACGAGTCAAAGAATACAGTAATCTGCAAACCCAATTCGTATATAAGTTAATAAGCCATAACCCAAAAGTAAATGAGCCACAACCAACAAGTATGAGGAGACATTTTTACATACCAGAGAGAGCATCGCTTTTCCTATATTCCCATAGAAGTTGTTCAATGAACCTTGATCTATTGACTGCACAACCATCTGTCCGGAGCTTGCTATGGCTCCAGAAAGATCAAGAAGAATGTTTATAATGCTGAAGCCATCCGTACTTTTCCTCTTGAAGTTCATGATTGCCTGTTTTCATTCATACCACAATCTATCAGGTGCATAGTTCATTAACCGAAAGAAATGCAAATTTCCAGGAATAGATTCTAACCTGAGGAATGTATTTGACAACTGTGAGAAATACTTGGAGTGTGCTGCAACATCATCAATTACAACACAAAAGTTAGAATGAAGAAGATATATAGTTCACATTTGGGCATCACAGATTAAGGATGCCAAATAACCGATAGAGAAGAGTGAACGTACTTGAGGTTGTATAGAAAGTGAAGCCACGAGTGTGTAGGCAAAGCTAAGGAGAAACAAACTGCATCGGTAAGCAATACTACTGACACAATTCCTATGGCAACTTTGGACAGTTTCTGAGTCCCTCGCTGCATGCACAAATTATTGCGTTCAGTCCAATTCGGAACTTGACCCATAAAGAGAAAACAGAACAACAATAATAGTAAATTCCACTGCTTACGTCATAGATCAAAATTTGTAACGCAAGAACTAGAGTCAATAGCACGGCATGGGCGGAGAAAGCAACATCATTTGCAGCCACAGGTATCATCTAATTAAATCAAGAGGCATATATACACACGTCAGTTAAATCCTCTGCATATTAAACAGAGCATTACGAGTAAATTAAATAGGAAGCCAGCGCACTGGCCCCAAAACTATTACTCAAAATGGATTCTCTATTCAAGAATATAGAACAGACCTCTCCATCACCGAATTGCTCAAAATACTGCTGCTGAACAGTGGGACTGAAGTAAATAGAGGCGTTGTAGATGAGATAGGAAGAGTGCTTTGTCAGATTCAACAGCACGAAATCAAAGTTGAGCCCCACCACGCTGAGAAAACCAGCCCCAAAAAAACAAGGATGGGAATTAGCGAGGTCAGTTTTGAAAATAATGGAGAAAATGCAAGGTTGAAGATGAGAAATTATTTTCTGGGATACCTTTTCCTGCGATAATTTAAGAAAACTTGAGGGTAGAAACTGATAGACCAGAAGGAAAAACCAAGCCACCCCAAAAATTCGTAGGTGAGTTCGAGTGGAGTTGAATTCCACGAAGCCATATCTGGCTCTGCTCTTCCCGTTCCTTCGCCGGAGAAGTAACAAAAGAATCTCGAAGATTCAGTGGTCCGTCGACCCAATCTTAAGGATGTTTATATATATATAAATACTTTTGTTGACGCTTGTCTGATCGGCTAGTGCATGAAAAAACAGAGCCTTGCCAAAATTCCAAGAAACGTAATATTAGCCTCAGTCACAGAGGAAGAGGACCAATGGGCAAGCACATAAGCATCCACAAGGCTGTACTGGCTGAGATAAAAGCAATTTGCGTCTATTTATAGGACTTAGATAAGCAAGACAAAAGATCACCGTTAGTCCCTTACCCACCTTATCAACTTGATTTCCTGAAATTAAAAAAAAAAAAAAAAATCCTTGTACCTTGACCCTTTTCTTTTTTTGTTTTTTTTTAATGAAAACCCACCAGTTCCCTCTGTGGCTGGTCTCGGTCTCTGTCTTTTGTCATTGCCATCGTCATGATCGCCCACCTCCGTTTTCAAAAAGTGATTATTCATTTTTAATTTGACCAACCAGTTTTTGAACCAATTATATATGTTTCGTTGGTCACTGTTAGTCCCATACGCACCTTATCAACTTGATTTCCTTAAATTTTTTTTTAAAAAAAAAATCCTGGGACCTTGACCCTTTTCTTTTTGGTTCTTTTTTGTTTTTTCTTAAGGAAACCCCACTAGATTCCTTTGTGGCTGCTTCAGTCTCAGTCTTTTGTCATTGCCATCGTCATGATCGCCTCCCACGTTTTTTCAAAAAGTGATTATACATTTTTAATTGGGAAAATTATGAAAAAAGATCTCACCAGCAACTTATTTATCAAATGGGACCTTCGCGTGCAGATAATCTTCCACATATGTAGAATATCTTCCTTGGTGTGCAGATGATCTTCCCTGTGTGCAAACTTCTTCCCTATACGTGTGCAGAAATCTTCCCTGCGTATGCAGATATCTTCCCTCTGTATGCAGATATCTTCCCTTCGTGTGCAAATAATCTTTCCAGGTCCCATTTGGCAAATAAGTTGCTGGTGAGGTCTTTTTTAGCAATTCTCCCTTTTTAATTGGGAATATTGTGAAAAAATCTCTCATTAGCAACTTATTTGTTAAATAGGACCTTTACGTGCAGATTATCTTCCACGTGTGCAGAATATCTTTCCTGATGTACAGATGATCTTCCCTGTGTACAAAATTCTTCCCTATACGTGTGCAAAAATCTCCCCTACATGTGCAGATATCTCCCCTCCGTGTACAGATATCTTCCTTCCATGTGTAAGATATCTTTTCATGTCCCATTTAGTAAATAAGTTATCCATAAGATCTTTTTTAACAATTCTCCCTTTTTCATTTGACCATCTAGTTTTTGAACCAATTATATATGTTTAGTTGTTTATAGTTATTGGAAAAAAAAATGTCTGAAGCGGTATTGGGAGAAAGTGTAATAACGCATGTGAGGCTGCGCGTGCTATTATCATTATTCATGCTCCTTCCTTCCATCGTTAATATAAGGTATATTTAAATAATTTGATTATATTAAAAAAATTAGTTAAATTGATTAATATGATATATATTTTCTAAAATACCTTAATCATCTTCGTTAATTCTTTAATTCTTTTTCCTACTTGATTATTATTGAACGAGCATCAATAGAGGGTAAATTATAAAAAAATTAATAAATATGAAAACTTTATCTTATATTTAGGATCAATATCAACTCCTAAATATGCCTTTTATTAAGGATTGGAGAATTAAGTTATAAGCCAGGCTTGTTAATAATAAAGAATTAAGGGAAAATTATAATTAGATCTCAGATACAACCAAATAGTCAATTAAAAAATCAAAATTGTATTTAAGTCCCATAAAAATTTTTTATAATAAATTTCAATTTCACTGACAAATTCATAGACGTCCATTGATAAGTCCAAACGCGTCCACTGATAAGCCCATAGGTGTCCATTGACAAGTCCATAGGGCTTTGACAAGTGAAATTTATTACAAAAAAATTCTCATGAGATTTAAATATAATTTTAAGATTTTAAGGGGTCATTTTATCATATTTTCTCTTATCCAAGACCAAAATACAATTTTCCCAAGAATTAACACAGCATGACAACACAGAAATTCAACTTTGTCTGCGTCTTTTCCCCAAAACGAAAACGCAGGGAAGTTGCATGAACTTCGAATAATACGACAGCCCAACCCCGTTTTTTGGATTATTTCATGGGAGATGGTTACAGTTTGGACTTTGGAACCAAAATATGGAATTATTTAGTTTCTGCTACTGACGACGACTCCAGCTCTGACGACGGAACGCTGGCTAAGCTAATACTTTCTTCGGTTCTAATTATACAATAATATTTGAGAGTTGATTTTGGTCCTAATTATATAATAAAATTTTAAATTTTATCAATTTCTTCCTAAAATACCCCCTATTGATACTTTCTCAATAATAATTAAGCACATTAATAATTTAATAAGAGTAGATCGGAAGTTGTTGAGGGAGATTGACAACGCCGGATTGTGTAAGAGTTTGGAGAAGTCTTGTGTGAGGCAAGAGAGATACAAGAAAAAACAGAAAATCAACGTAATTGAATGTCATTTTAAATTTTAAATAAGAATATTTTAAGAAAATAAATATGATTAACTAATTTAACTACTATCATTAATTTCTTTAAAATTAAATAAATAAATCATATAATTAGAACAAAAAAGAGTAATTAATTTTAAGATAGATGCCAAACCAATTTGCCCTTTGTCCATCGCCTTCCTCCCGCCTTCGGAGCCATCAGCGGAAATTAAAGAATACTCCCTCCGGTCCTAATTATAAGATAAAGTTGACTTTTTTTGAGAAATTAAGGAAGCCAATTAAATTACTTTAGAGTATTTATATTTTTAGTATCCTTAGACTATATATTAGTTTATTAGTCAAATTAATTAGTTTGGAGAAAAAAATAAAAATATAAACACTCTAAAGTAATTAAATTGGCTTCCTTAATTTCTCCAAAAAAGTCAACTTTGTCTTATAATTAGGACCGGAGGGAGTAATATTTTTTTGGCCAGACGGTCAATTTTATTAATAATAAAAAAATAGACATTACAAACACTAATAACTAAAACCAATTAAAACTCCAAAAGTCCTAAACATACAACCTACCACACGTAAAACTCACCAAAATCCTAAAAAGACACAATATCACTCTATAAAGGGGAACTACAGGATACTAATTTTTTAGCATATCAGTATCAATTAGACATTAGCCAACACCGCTTCTCTTGTCCAAACCATCATGCGATTTTTCATTAGGATTTCTCTAACCTTAAACATCACCAAGCAAAATTTTCTTTAAAAGAGATGATGCTTCAACAAGCCATTGCTTATGACATACTTCCTCCGGTCCTAATTATAAGATAAATTTGATTTTTTTGGAGAAATTAAGGAAGCCAACCCTGGAACCGGGCCGTCCGAGCAACCGACTAATCCCCCCGCTGATTTGTAGGTGCTGATTTGTAGGTACCTCGATGGATAGAACAACTGGCCAGGAGATTTAACGCTGTTCCATGCCCAAGGCTAGGAATCGAACCCCCGACCAAGGTTAAGGGTGGAAGAGCCCTTACCGCTCTACCACATGCTCCTGGTTGAAGGGAGTATCTCTTTAACACTAACTGCTGTCAAAAAATTTGCAACCTTATTACCTTGTCTTCTCATTAGGGCAAACTTCAAGCCTTAAAATTTTCAAATCTAACAATTCCTGAACTAAATCCAAGCACTGCAATCACATACTTTCTGTTTCGGAAATTAAAGAATAATTAGACATACAATGACTGCACGGCTAGTTAATTATTAATTATCAATAATAAATTGTCGATGTATACGCTGATGAGCCCTGAATTGTCTTATTGGCTCCATTTAAGCAAGGGATACGTCTTCTTTAATTTTTTGTAAGATCTACGACTACGAGTGATTCTTATGGTTCTTTTTTTCCCCAACATTATGGGTATTATTTATATTGGTTAGCATGTGTTATATTTTATATAAATAAGTTTAACATAACTTAAAAACTCACTAAAAGCCAAAAACTAATTTTATTAAGATATGGCTAAATGCTAATTAAGAGAGAAAAATATATATGTACAAAATTAAAAATTGAAAGAAAAAAAAGGAATATGCAAAATGATTTTCCCTAATTTTTACAGTCAATATACTAATTGTTAATGTGACTTAATTTATTTATTTGGGATAATCCCAATTAAATTCGACTGTAATATCAAATTCTAAATTCAAGTCAAGAGGTGGAATTTGAGATTTCTCAATTATGGTTAATAAATTCTTAATCAAACTAAAAGGTTAAATTAAGGATTTCGTTATCATATAAATTTACCTCAATGCCCTTTAATGTTCAATAGGACTTTCCCCCCTGTCAATCACAATTCCCCACTTCTTTCTCACCATCTCCCTGATCATCGCCATCAATACTCAGAATCTACAGGTAAGTTCATTGTTCAGATCCATTCTCGGTCAATAACAGTGGAAATATATGTTCCTGTGTCAGGAATGCCAGTGTCTATTGTATCCCACAATGACGTCTCTAATTCCTTTAAATTATTCTGCACCGTCAAATCGTGATTTTTCTGCCGTGATATATGGTTTTAAAATTAATTTAATGATTATTCTAATTTATGAAACCCATAATCCCAATGATAGTATGAATATACGACCTCTAGGGATGAAGCCCATGTGATTTACTACATTTTGGGTCCGTTTGGAAATCCGTTTGAGTCTAAAAAAAAGCTCATCTGGAGATTAAAAGATCCAAAAGCCTATTTAGTATGTTTGGGAAAGCTTTTAGGTTGACTGAACTTTTAAAAAAATTTAAACTTTTATGAGAAGCTCATCTAAATTATTTCTCCCCAAGTCCGAGTACTCCAATTCCTTCCTTCTCGCACAATGAGCTCCATAAACCTGAAAAAGGACCCCACAGTTTGACTTCAGCAACAATGAAAAAGAAAGTAGCTTGGGCCCACCACATTATTATTGATTCATTTAATCCAAATGATCTATTTATGACCTCTGTATGGCAAAAACAAAAAATCTATGGCTTCTGAAGTTAAAGACCAAGCCCTTGAGATGATAAAAGAAAAGAAGGAAAGAAAAAAATGGAAGAGGAAAATATAAATTCAAAAAGGTGAATGAGGAAATATATCTAGTCAAGATACTAATAATCTGATTGATGTCATATTCACATCTACTATCCGTAGATTATCTTCAACACAAATGAATCATGTTCGTGACACAATCAGTGATCAACTTGTTAGAGATAGATGATCCAATAATGAGATATTTCATATATGGATTCTAATTTAAATATAAATTTATTCTTTTTTAATTAAATACTTTCGTGTATTTTTCTTCTTCTTTTCAATAATAATTGCATCTTTTTTATTTTATCAATTTTTTTAAAAAAAAATTTCATTTCGATTATCACAATATATACAACTAATATATATATAGTATTCAATAAGATTCATGCCCTTTTCAGTCATTTTTCATCTAAACGGGCTTTTCAAACGCTAATTCAAACAGGTTTCAGGTTAGAAAAAAAGTCACTTCTGTCACCGCCAATCCAAACACAAATCATATCTCCAATCTAACTTTTTTTCTATATAACTTTTGCAAAAGCCCATCTGCAAAAAAAGTTCCTTCTCCACCTCTAATCCAAACAGGCACTCTCTATGGTGAAGAAGTTGTTCTGCGCGTACTCTTTCGGCGAGACATACTTATGTATTTCAGCAACGTCACCTTATCTATATTCTAACTAATTAAAATGAAATAATTCATCTTATTTTAAGTTACATGACATACGAGTCATATGACAAAATTTAAATTTTATAATTTTTGGGATGATGGAAGGGAATTACTTTTTTTGTTTTTCTAAATTAAGTTTATGTTTTTTAAAATCATAAAATTCGAATTTATCTGATGACTCGTCTGCCATATAAAATTAAAATAAGATGAGTTGTTGCATTTTAATTAATAAGAATACAGATGAGATGACGTTTCTGAAATATGTAAGTATTTCTCCTCTTTCGGCTCCCTCAATCTCTCACAAAAAATCGACAAATTATGGTTCAACTTCAATGTCTTTTAGTGCCTATTTGGTTGATGGAATCAGATGTGATGTGATGGAATGAAATGCAATGTAATGAGAATGTAATGTAATGATAATTAATTAAATTTGTTTAATTCATCATTAAAGAAAGATGATGCATATGTATAAAAATGTTCAGTTAAATTACATTGAATATGAGAATAATCAAGGTATTAAAACTCGGACCGGGCACTGAACCGGTCGAGACAGTGGGTCAAGGGTTAGTGGGTCAGACCGGAGTCGACCCGGGGGTCAGACCGGAGTCAACCCGGGAGTCAGACAATTTGAGGATTAAAAAAAATTCCATAGAGGTTAATGAGCATCATAGTATCATATTGTAATCCAATAACATCAAAAGCAATAATCAAAACAAACTCATAGTAATAGAGGTTTTTTCCACCCATAATCCTTTAAATACTTAACTAATCATCAATTAACTCCATAATCTTCATTAACAGCATTCAAATCTGCAGGTATTGCAACATCAGGAGGTGTAGCTGAAGGAGGAAAGCCAAAAGTACTAGGACCAACATCATCATCAACATTCAAACATGGAAGTTCAGGAATGGCCACATATTCATCACCTACATATAAAATATTGAAATGAATTAAATTCTTCATATTCATAGTTTTGTGAAGAAGAAAACATAATTATGTACTATTATATAAGAATATAATCTTAATAAACCATTAAACCTTCATAATTCCTTGTAAGTTCTTCAAGTTCAGAATGTGCCACATCTGGATTATCAAACTCAGGAGTTGGATCATCTTCAACAATCCAAAAGTCTACTTTATCTATTGATTCAAAATCAATCGGATCGTAACTTTCCTTCTTCTTTGCCAATGTATCCCTTTAATGCCGAAATGAAAGAAGTTCAACATTAGTAAAAGGCATATTAAATAAGTTCTATAAAAGCAAATTAAGTCATAAATTTTAAGATTACCTATACTTTAACTTCAGATTGTAATTTGTGAAAACCAAGTCATTGAGCCTTTGATGCTCCAAACGGTTTCTTCTTTTTGTGTGGATGCGCTCAAATAAACTCCAGTTTCTTTCACAACCAGAAGAAGAAGAAGTTTGGCTAAGTAGACGAATAGCAATCTGTTGCAACTCCGGAATTGAACCACCATAGTAGATCCACCACTCATCTACATTAAATAAACGCCATTCAGTTAAACATAGTATGAAATATTGAATATGTATTAATATGTTCATAAAAATTAAATTTTCTTACAAGGATTTAGTTTTTGGGCAGCTTTTTCACATGAAACCTTATTAAAGGATTCTTTACGATCACGGTAGACACTCATTTGCTGCATCAGTGTGACATAACGATCCATATCATCATGTGAATGTGCCTCCAACACATCGATCAAAGATTGCATTAATTTATTCCTTGTAGCAAGTTCTGCATTGTAGAAGAAGGCAGGATTCAAAAGATAAGCTGCTGCATGAAGCTCACTCTTTAAATGTTTATCCCATCGAGCCTGAATAATGCTAGTGTATGGCTTGTACAGCTCCTCCTTATTCTGAAACATCTCCTTGATTGCTGTTTTAGCCCTTTGCATGCCTTAATAGACATAAGGCATGGAAGGCTTGCCATCAGAATCAACAATCCTCAATAATTTAATAATCGGGGAAACAATCTTGACAATTTGAAAACATTCGTTCCAAAACCGATTATCAAGGATGATTGCACAAAATGTTTTCCCAGGCTCACTGTTAGCCAATTTGTGTTGCACAAAATGCTGATCAATAACTAGAGCTTGTAAGTCATGTTTATGCAAAAAAATGCTATGCAAGGTAATAAATGTGGTGGCAAACCTTGTAGCACCAGGACGTACAATTTCCTTCCAACCAGGTCTTTTCCGTAACCATGATAAGAAGACCATATGATTATAAGCAAAGATAGAGATTTTAGATGCCTTTTTTGCAAGATCAGACACATAAGGCATTGAAGCAATATCTTTCAAAACAAGATTCAAACAGTGAGCTGCACAGGGAGACCAATAAATGGTTTTATACTTCTCTTTAATCAGTCTGCCGCATGCTACATAGTTAGCGGCATTATCAGTCACCACATGGACTATATTCTCAGGGCCAATCCACTCAATAACTTCATTGAACAAAGAAAATAAAGTTTTTGCATCTTTAACTACATCTGAGGCATCAACTGATTTCACAAACACCATGCCTTGCACTGAATATACTAAGAAATTAATCAAAGTACGTTGTCGAACGTCAGTCCAGCCATCAGCCATTAGTGTACAGCCATTTTCTTTCCACTTAGCTCGATAACTATCAATCAATAACTGACACTCTTTTTTACGGTCTTGCAACAAGGTAACTCTATACTCATGAGCACTAGGGGCCTTAAACCCAGGACCAATGGCAGCAATAGCATCAACGGCTTTTTGAAACAAAGGGCAATTCAATGCATTAAACGGAATGCAATTCACATAAGCCCAATCAGCAATAACAACCTTAGCAGCATGTTGTGCTTCTTTACTTGCCCAAGCACTTTTGATGCTTGGTTGAGCACCCGGGGTTGTTCTAGATGCAAAATACTTGTCAAGCTTCCCAACCCCAGTTGCTTTCCTCTTTGTGCCAATACTCTCATTGGATGTCCTAAGTGGATGTGAAGCTATTGGCTCTTCAATTTCCATATCATCAATCTCTTCTACATCGTCACTAGCAATAGGTTTTTTCTTTGCACCCTCTATCAACGATTCTTTCATTCTAGCTCGTATATCATGAGATACTTTCTTACAAGAAGACACCTGACCACTTACACCAGCTAGATGTTGCTTTAACCTATTAATTCCACCTCCCCTATAACTTGATGCACACAAGAGGCAAGTAAAAACATTAACTTTCCCCTCTTTTTTGACAGACACATATTGCCAAGCAGGATTAGTTTTTTTGACACTTCCTGTTGACTCTGTGGGATTAGAGACATTTGGGTTAAGGGGGTTGCTAGACTCTTCTGTAGGGGCAGTGGTGGTGGGGGGATTATCACTTCCTTCACCACTTCTGACATCCATGAGCAAATAAGGTGGCAAATCCAAATACAGGGTCTTTTCAATCAACAATTGAAAGCAAACAAGAAACACCGAGTTCACTGTAAATTGCAAGAAACACACATCTTATATCATTTTGACATTTTCAGAAACAAGAATTCCAGAATTCTCTTCAATAATTCAATGAATTTTCTAGCAAACATACTATACCGTATTAATCCAATCCTAAAGCTCACTGTTCTACCAACATTTTATTAAAACCTCTAGACATTTCCTTTGTATGATTTAATAATTTAGAGTACTTTCCTCATGTCACAGCATATATATATACATGAGCATCAAAATAGATATATACACCAGATATATACAGCATATATATATACACGGATATAATCTTTCTTTAAAATTGGAAATTTTCCAGCATCAAAATATCATAC
Organism: Inga oerstediana; assembly: GCA_963210345.1. NCBI lineage: Eukaryota > Viridiplantae > Streptophyta > Magnoliopsida > Fabales > Fabaceae > Inga > Inga oerstediana. The sequence goes on from OY723403.1 coordinate 12,729,532, forward strand.
AAACAATCTTATTAGAAACTTCAATCATACTATGATTCAATCATCCCATATATTTTTCTCAAGCACCCAAATGGCCAAATCACGATCTTCACCCCCCAAACCAAATTTTGAAGCATAATCTTTTTGAAGAACACAGACCAATGAGTTTTCAGTTTCACTTCTCCATTAATAATGCAATAAACTACTCCCTTTCGCTCAAAAAAATTTAATACATACCAGAAAGCCACGGAAACCACCGGAGCTGAACAGAAAATAGAAGAAGAAACGGTGAGCCACGGCGGATCGGCGGAGCAGCGGAGCGGCGGAGCGGACGAGCAGCGTCGATACTGATCTGGGATTTGAGGGAGTGCGTCGCTGAGTGGAGAAGAAGCAGAGGCCAGAGACTCTAGGGCAAAAGCTTCTTCGACCGAGAACGAGGAACGAGGGAGCCGGTTCAGAAGAATGAGAATGCTGAGCTGATGAATCGATGATGGATGATGGATCAGTTCGATTTTTTTTTTTTAAAAAAAAAAAAACCCTCAAAACGGCGTCGTTTCATACGCTGGAGAGGAAAAAAATTTTGACCCGGCCGACCCGCGCAGCTCGGCGGGTCATCCGGGTCGATACCAGGTTGATCCGGTTCTATCCGGGTCAGACCGGGTCGCTACAGTAGCGACCCAGTGACTAAACCGGACCGGCCAACTGTCCGATTCGCCGGGTTCCGGTCCGAACCGGCCGGTCCGGTCCGGTTTCAATAACCATGAGAATAATATAGTAAGAGATAAAATTACCCTTAACTATAAATATGAGTATAATGTGCACGTTGGATTCATGGCAATTTTTTCAATTTATATAGTATACATTGAGCTCATAATAATATTTAATGGTGGAAATATTATGCAGCATACATGTTTGGTTCATGGTAATTTTTTAATATTTAATGGTGGGACTATTATTTAATGGGATATTTTAATATTTTTAAGATTGAATATAATTTTTTAATAGGGGAATATTTTTTAAAATTTTATGTTATTAATTAATTTTTTAATATTTAATGGTGGTAGTTATTTAATATTTAATAGCTCTTATGGATGGGCACTTTGATCAATTTAAAAAATTATAATAGCAATAATATATTTTTCATTTGATTACATGATGTTTGCATTCTCATTTATTAGTCTTAGAAGTGCAATTCTGATTTCATCAAATGATGTAATCATTATTATAAAATATAATCATCTTTATTTTACATAAACCCAATCAAATACTATAATCAATTTATTATATTAGGATTTCGTGTAATTCTCTTCCATAAAATTGAATCAAATGAGTTATTAATGGTTTTAGAGAGTTGCAGTTTACCTTCATTTCTTCACTTGTCAGTGACCACACGTAGGAGCCCAAGCTAACTCTGTTCTTTGTTTTATCCTTCATTCACAACGAAGTACAAATGGAAGAACGTTGCAGAGAAATATATTTAGGAGTGTGGATTAAAGGGATGAACACACACACGGAAAAGAAGAACATTGCAGAGAAATATATTCAGGAGGGTGGTGTTGGAATTGATCTGATCATCAGGAGACAAAACCGAAGAATGACTTAACTTTGGTATTAATATGTGTATATCTATGTCTGATTTTAATAAACTAGAAATAGGCTTATTTAAAACTCATATGAAGGATATTCTAGTCTTTTAATAACATTTAAAAATCTTTAATTAGGCCTTATAGCCTAATTAGAAATTTGTTAAAAGTGTTGGCCTAAATTTAGATTTTAGTAATTTAACTGGATTTAGTGCCCGTTTGGATTAGCGGTAGAAGCTGCCTTTTCAATGTGATTTAAGGTTTACTTGCAAGGAAGCTGCCATGGGATATATTTTAAATATTTAAAATTATTTAATATTAATTATAAAATGGGACAAATTACATTCAAATCCTACGTAAGAGAAAAAAAATGAAAAAAAGGTCTATGAAGTTGTCAATGAATACCCCTTGATTTGTCATTAATAATTTTAAGGACCATTTTTTCATTTTTTTTTCCCCTTATGAGACTTAAATATAATTATCCCTTGTATAATCAACACATGTTGTAAACACATACAAGTGCGTGTGTCTGTCAATTGGAATTGATTGGATTGGAACTTAGAGTGAAATTGCAAAAACTGAAGTTTGTGCAGCGGCAGGCGCATGTTATTTTTTATATTATTATTTTATATTCAATTTGGGTTTACGGTTAATACAAGTGTATCTTTTGGAAGAAGAACTCGAACCCCAACAAAATCTAACGGGCCTTACGGTGCAATCATGAAGCTCCCCTCCCAGAAACCCACAAGTAAATATATGATGTAAAATGCATCATTTAGAAATCTAAAGTTGGCTGCATTATTTTGCTTTGCGATCTTTGTTTTTGTTTTAATTATCGTTGGATTTATATATATGTATATATATAATAAAGTTAAGATGAATTGGGTTCAGAGGTTTATTAGGGTAGTTATTCTCTCATTTATTGAATTATTAGTCAATATCTTAATTCAGATTTGAAAGAAATCACATATTAAATAGATATATTTTTTTAAAAAAGTAATTAATATAATAAATAAAAGTAGACAGTATTGTATATTTCATCATCAAGAATAAATGTCACGGGTCTAACTTCCCACAAGGGAAGTCTGCGATTTTTCAAATCAAGGAGCATGGGAGGCTTTGACCTATCAAAAGCGAAAATAATAAAGGGCGCTAAGCCATTCCCCCAAATATAGCCCAACTTTTATAATAGATTCATGTAGCCGATTTTCTAAGGGCCCTTTGATGGAAATAATAGGTTGTAAAGGAAGGGAAGGGTATGGAAAATTTCTGACCACCAACATGTTTTGATATGCACAATGAAAAATGATTTAATGAGAAACTTTATGTTTAGTAAGTTAAAAATGATGACTAGGAAAAGCATGCAAATATTAATGTACTAAAAATCTCTACACAGATGGCACGGGTCTTGTGGCTTCAGCTACGTTGAGTTTATCCCAAAAATCTTTCTCACATATTTTCTTACAGCAACTCACATTATGATGCAGACACTGTGACGTATGACAGGGATGATGCTTGTTGAATCTATATACATACAACATTCATTTAAGGAAACCACAATTGATGGTTCTCCTTTTGTATGGAATATTGGAATGTGAAAATAAAAAACATTTCAGATTCCAAAAAATGATGAAGCAGAGCAATGCTTCTACACTTTGTCCGCCGTTCGTGGTTCACTGGAACACGGCAAAAGATGCTGTTTGATATCATCATCCTCAGGCTCCACAAAAGCATCTGCTTTACAAGTTTTCTCGGCAGCATATAATACGAAATGCTGAGTGATGAATAATGAGTCAAAGAATACAGTAATCTGCAAACCCAATTCGTATGTAAGTTAATAAGCCATGAGCCCAAGTAAATATCTGAGTGACGACCAACAAGTATGAGGAGACATTTTTACATTCCAGAGAGAGCATCACTTTTCCTATATTCCCATAGAAGTTGTTCAATGAACCTTGATCGATTGACTGCACAACCATCTGTCCGTTGCCTGCTGTGGCTCCAGAAAGATCAAGCAGAATGTTTGTAATGCTGAAGCCATCCGTACTTTTCCTCTTGAAGTTCATGATTGCCAGTTTTTATTCACACCACACAATCTATCAGGTTGGATAGTTCAGTAACCCAAAGAAATGCAAATTTCTATGAGTAGATTATAACCTAAGGAATGTATTTGACAACTGTGAGGTATGCTTGGAGTGTGCTGCAACATCATCAATTTCAACACAAAAGTTAGAATGGTGAAGATCTATAGTTCACATTTGGGCATCACAGATTATGGATGCCAAATAATGAAAGAGAAGAGTGAACGTACTTGAGGTTGTAGAGAAAGCGAAGCCACGAGTGTGTAGGCACGGCTAAGAAGAAACACACAGCGTCGCTAAGCAATTCTTCTGAAACAATTCCTATGGCAACTTTGGACAGTTTCTGAGTTCCTCGCTGTAAGCACAAATTACAGCGTTCAGGGCAATTCCGAACTTGACCAATAAGAGAGAAAACACAACAATAATAGTAAATTACATTACTTACGTCATAGATTAAAATTTGGAACGCAAGAACTAGAGTCAATAGCACGGCATGGGCGGAGAAAGCAACATCATTTGCAGCCACAGGTATCATCTAATTAAATCAAGAGGCATATATACACATGTCAGTTAAATCCTCTGCATATTAAACAGAACATTATGACTAAATTAAACAGGAAACCAGAGTTCTGGCCAGAAAGCTATTACTCAATATGGATTCTCTATTCAAGAATATAGAACAGACCTCTCCATCACCAAATTGCTCAAAATACTGCTGCTTGTTAGACGCAGTCAACAATGGTGTTCCTTGCCGACATGAAGCTAACGTAGAAAGTCTTAGAGTTAGGGAGAGTTAGGAACGGCGTGTCTGTTTCATACGTTTGAGTTTGTATATATATAGACCATATGTAACATTGAAATAGATATAAGATTTCACCTTAGTACATGGCATCAGAGCCTGTTTAGAACTTATCTGAAATTTCCGGCCAACCTCCATAATTTCCGGTGAGCTTTCTTGTGTATTCCGGTGAGGCTTCAGATCTCCAGTCACCATCACTCTAACACATACACGCGCCAGCTCAGCAGGACCGCCGCCTCCAGATCGGTCAGACCTCCAAGTCCGACGGCCTTCCGACTGCGCGTGACGTCTCACGCGCCGCCACCATCTCCGGCCACCGTTGGCGATGTGGTTTGCAGCGCTCCGATCGACTGAGCCTCCTCTTCCTCCTCCTGAAATCTCTTGGTCATCCGACACCATTTGATTTTTTGCACTTTGCTCTTCGCATCCGATTTCAACATCCGTGAATCGCAATCTGTTACTAACTTCAGCATTTGAAGTCAGTATTTTTGTCCGTGGGCCCACCCTTGCCATTAATTGAGGTACTATAAAGATATATATATTTATTGGCTTCTGTCCGTGCGGGTTCAGTGGGTTGCAACCTTCTTTTTTTTAAGTTAATCTAGCTTAATTTGTGGAGTATCGTGACTATTCCTACTCATTTGGTAATCTTGTGATTTTTTGTGCGAATTGTTCGTGTACTACTATTCATTATAGCTGATTCTAAAAATTCCGATATGTTGCCTATGTCTGCGAGGATTACTGCTTCACAGTTAAATTGGACAAATTATAGTGATTGGAACAAAACTGTTAACGTTTATATTTTGGGGATTGCAATGAAAACCCATTTAACTGCGGATCCTCCTTCTGGTGATGAAACCAAACTGTTGACTTGGAAAAGGGCAGATGCTCAACTTCTGTTTCAAATTCGAAATTCTATTGAACCACGGATCCTGTCTTCTGTTAGCCATTGTAACACTGTCAAAGAGATTATGAACTATCTTGAGTTTATGTTTTCTAACAAAGGAAATATTACTCGGATTCATGAAGTCTGTAAAGGTTTTTACCATTCTCAACAGCAAGACCGATCATTGAAAGATTTCTTCTTGGATTTCAAGAGGATGTATGAAGAAATGAAGGTTGTTATGTCTCCACAGGCAGATCTCTCAACTCGTATCAAGAACTTGGAACTTCAGGCTATCATAAGTTTCCTTGAAGCTCTCAATTCGTCTTATGAGACTATTCGGTCTCAGATTCTGTCTAGTCAAGAGCTTCCTTCTCTTGAAGATGTTTTTTCCCGCGTTCTTCGTGCTGAGAGCTTGATTCAATTTTCTGTTGATCCCACTGCAAGTGCTCTAGCTGGGCGTGGTCCCTTTGATAACAGGAATTATAGGTACAGACAAAACAATCATCCTCCGACATTACCTTCTGGCAGTATTACCTGCAATTATTGCAAAGAACCTGGACATATTAAGAAAAATTGTCGAAAATTGCAAAATAAACAGCAGCGTGATCAACAGCGTGGCCTTGCTCATATTGCCCAGACACCTGGTACCTCTGATTCTGGATCTTCCTCTGCAGGGGCCTTAGCCACAGGTACTCTATCCTCTGGTCTTACTACTGCTTCAACTCAGTGGGTCATTGATTCTGGTGCCACCGATCACATGACAGGTAATCATCACTTATTCTCTTCATATACCCCCAATGACCACCCTTCATCCATCTTTGTCGCTAATGGTTCTCCCGTCCATGTTACTGGCTCCGGCATTGTTCAACCTACCGCATCCCTCTCATTATCTTCTGTTCTTAACGTTCCTGATCTCACCTTTAACCTTTTATCTCCAAGTAAACTCACTCGTCAATTGAACTGTTTTATCTCACTCTTCCCTGACTATTGTTTAATTCAGGATCTATCGACGAAGCAGATTATTGGTAAAGGCTATGAATCTGGTGGACATTACATCCTTGATGATCAGGTGCCACGTTCTGTTGCTTGTTCTGGTGGGTCGTCTCTCTTTGAAGTTCATTGTCGTTTAGGTCATATGTCGTTGTCCTCTCTCCGAAAATTGTATCCTCAGTTTTCTACTGTGTCTACTTTAAATTGTGAGTCATGTCAATTTGCCAAACACCATTGTGTTCATTTGGCACCTCGTGTCAATAAACGGGCTGCGTCCCCCTTTGAGTTAGTACATTCTGATGTTTGGGGTCCTTGTTCAGTTCTGTCTCAAACTGGTTATCGTTATTTTGTCACTTTCGTTGATGATTTTTTCGCGAACCACCTGGCTTTACTTAATGAAACAACGGTCTGAGTTGTTTACTCATTTTCGTCATTTCTTTGCTGAAATTCAAACCCAGTTTAATACACCTGTGAAAATCTTACGAAGTGATAATGCAAAAGAATATTTTTCCTCACCATTCACTGATTTCATGCAAAGTCATGGTATTCTTCATCAATCCTCTTGTGTTGATACCCCTGCTCAAAATGGTGTTGCTAAAAGAAAGAATCGACATCTCTTAGAAACTGCCCGAGCTCTCATGTTTCATTCCTCTGCCCCTAAACGTATTTGGGCTGATGCTGTCTCTACGGCTTGTTTTCTCATCAATCGCATGCCTTCAGCTGTTCTTGGTGGGGATATTCCATATTTCGTTCTGTTTCCTACCTCTAAGCTATTTCCTGTCGATCCTAAAATCTTTGGCTGTGTTTGTTTTGTTCGAGATGTCCGTCCTAGTGTTAGCAAACTTGATCCCAAGTCCCTAAGATGTGTTTTTCTTGGCTATTCTAGAATTCAGAAAGGTTATCGGTGTTACTCTCCAGATCTCTGTCGTTATCTTGTGTCCACCGATATTATGTTCCATGAGTCCTCTTCTTTCTTCAAGACTTTGTCCGTCTCTAAGTCTCTCTCTGTCATGGAAAATTCAGATGATATCCTGGTTTATCCTGTTCTTCTCTCACCAGTACAAGCTGCTGTTCCAGAACCTGAAATCATCAATGATACTGATGCTCCTAATGATTCACCGTCTCCACCTACTGCTTCGCCAATGGATTCTGTTGATGTCTCCCTCGTTCCTGCCTCTGCTTCCGCCGATCCCCCTATTGATGTTAATGAACCACTTGTACCTGATTCTATTGTTGATACTTCTGATAACCAACCCATTGCACTTCGTAAAGGTACACGTCCACATTTCACTCCCAAACGATATGCTGACTGTATCTACCCTATCTCATCATTTGTCTCTTATCGGTCTTTATCAACTGTTTCATCTTCTCTTGTGGCCACCCTTGATTCCATTTCCATACCTACTAACCTTCACCAAGCTCTATCTCATCCTGGTTGGCGTGCCGCCATGGAAGAAGAACTCTTAGCATTGGAAACAGCTGGTACCTGGACTCTTGTTGATCTCCCTCCTAGCAAGAAAGCCATTGGATGTAAATGGGTATTTGTTGTTAAGACTAAGGCTGATGGTTCCTTGGAACGACTGAAAGCACGCCTTGTTGCCAAAGGATATGCACAAACTTATGGTCTTGATTACTCAGAGACTTTCTCTCCTGTAGCCAAACTCACTTCAGTACGTCTTCTTGTTTCTTTGGCAGCAACTTATCATTGGGATCTGCATCAATTAGATGTCAAAAATGCTTTTCTAAATGGCGATCTTCTGGAAGAAGTTTATATCGAGCAACCACCAGGGTTTGTTGCTCAGAGGGAGAATAGGAAAGTGTGCTATCTGCAGAAATCACTGTATGGTCTAAAGCAAAGTCCTCGAGCCTGGTTTGATAAATTCTGTAATGTGGTCAAGAAGTTTGGGTTACGTCAAAGCAAGTGTGATCACTCTGTGTTCTACCAACAATCTGACGCAGGCATAATTCTTCTCGTAGTATATGTTGATGATATTGTGATTACAGGAAGTAATTGCTCTGGAATCTCAGAACTTAAAATTTTCCTGAACTCTCACTTCCAAACAAAAGATTTGGGATCATTAAAGTACTTCCTTGGTATTGAGGTTTTGAGAAGTAAGAAAGGTACTCTTTTGACTCAAAGAAAGTATGTTCTCGATCTCTTAAAGGAGACTGGAAAACTTGGAGCTGCACCAAGCAGCATCCCCATGATTCCAAATCCCTTCCTAGATCTTGATGCTAGTATGTTTAATAAGCTTCCTGATGATTTAAAGAAGAAGATTGATCCAGAGAAATTAAAGCCATTTCCATTTCCTGAGAGATATAGAAGACTTATTGGGAAACTGAATTATCTAACAGTAACTCGTCCTGATATAACCTTCTCAGTTAGTAGGCTCAGCCAATTCATGGCATCACCAACAGTGGCACAATGGGAAGCTTTAGAACATATCTTGCATTATTTGAAAGGTTCTCCAGGTCTTGGTATTCTTTATACAGATTATGGGCACACTAAAGTCGAGTGTTTCTGTGATACAGATCATGCAGGATCTAAAGCCACAAGACGATCCACTACTGGTTGTTGTGTGTTTGTTGGTGGAAATTTGATATCTTGGAGAAGTAAGAAGCAATTAGTTGTTTCAAAATCAAGTGCAGAAGCAGAATACAGAGCCATGTCACAGTCAATACAAGAAATTGTGTGGGTATTTCAACTCTTGAAGGAAATTGGCATTACCACGATATTGCCTGCTAAACTATGGTGTGACAATAAAGCAGCACTTCATATAGCTTCAAATTCTGTGTTCCATGAACGAACAAAACATATTGAAATTGATTGTCATTTTATTCGTGATAAGATCAAAAAAAATATTGTATCTACAGGACACATACGATCTGACGATCAACTGGCAGATCTTCTGACAAAAGCCTTAAATGGGACACGGGTTAAATATCTTTATAACAAGTTGGGCATGATTAATATATATGCTCCAACTTGAGGGGGAGTGTTAGACGTAGTCAACAATGGTGTTCCTTGCCGACATGAAGCTAACGTAGAAAGTCTTAGAGTTAGGGAGAGTTAGGAACGGCGTTACGGCGTGTCTGTTTCATACGTTTGAGTTTGTATATATATATACCATATGTAACATTGAAATAGATATAATATTTCACCTTCGTACACTGCTGAACAGTGGGACTGAAGTAAATAGAGGCGTTGTAGATGAGATAGGAAGAGAGCTTCGTCAGGTTCAACAGCACGAAATCAAAGTTGAGCCCACCAGGCTGAGAAAACCAACCCAAAACAACAATGATGGAAATTAGCGATGACAGTATTGAAAATAGTGGAGAAAAATGCAAGGTTGAAGAAGATCATAAATTTGTTTGTGGGTATACGTTTTCCTGGGATAATGTAAGAAAAGTTGAGGGTGGAAACTGATAGACCATGCGGAGAGACCAAACCACACCAAAAATTGGAACGCTATTTCCGAGGGAGCTGAATTCCACGAAGCCATATCTCTCTGTGCTCTTTCCCGTTCCTTCGCCGGAGAAGAAGCAACATAATGTCGGGGATTCAGTGATCCGTCGACCCAATCTTAAAGATGTCTATATACACTTGTCTTGATGCTTTGACCAATCGGCTTGTGTCTGAAGAAACAGAGCCTTGCCGGTTGGGTCTTTTTTAATTTTTTGCTAGATCTATAAGCGTTGTTTAGGAGTATATTATTTATAACCTATGTATTGGTTATATTTTTATGAATAAGATTAACATGCAACTAAAAGTCAGTGAAAGCCAAAACTAATTTGAACAGATGTGGCTAGACGCCACGCCAATACGAGGAATGAGTGTTGAACTCAGCTTCTCTTGATTTACGTGCTACGAGTAATATATATAATTTTTTTGAAAACTGATTTTTTAATGCTAATTTATTCAGTCATTTTTGTAATGTTTACCCGCAGCCTGCAGGTAAGCTGCCAGGGTCACATGTATATTGATCTCAAGTATTAATCAGTATTAATTATTGCATCAGCACATGTTGCAAATGCGTATATTGCAATTAGAATTGATTGAACGGATTGGAATTTATATTGAAGTTGCAAATTAAAAATAGAAGTGTGTGAATCAGCGGGTTGTGTGTTGCTCCGTGCTTACAATTTATTTCCAACGAGGAAGCTTCCCCGGCAGAAGCACGCAAGCTATATTATGATAGCTAGTTAATAAATACTAATAACGATGCATGATTCGAAATTTTATTAAGTTGGTTGCATTTTTATCCTCTGATATCTTTCTTCTGCACTAATTTTTATTTGTTTTAATCAATTATATTGTGGTATTCTCATGCTGGCTAAAAAATTTTATTTATTTATTTTTAGGCACGAGGTAGCTGCAGGCTACGGACATTGTTGCCAGCAGATCTCAGCAGTTAGCCGCCCTGACCGAACAATTCTCTTTTTAAACTGTTTTACAGTATATTCTATAAATAAGGAAAAAAATTAAAAATAATTAAAATATGTTTTGGAATTAAAAATAACTTAGGGCTATATGATCTCAACTAATTACTAGCTTAAATCGTGATCTAGGCCATTTTGATTGTGAGAATGATTGCCCTGCCAATCAATTTAAGTGAAGAGTCTACAACTCAACCTATTAATAATATTTCATAGAAGATGTTTTGAAAGTTGTCTTTTCATGTCAAAATTTCTCTTACTTATTTGAAAATTACTTCATGGAGCCTTCCCTGATATAGATATTCTTTAAAAAACATCATATGAATATTAATGGCTACTGTCAATTTGATTGTGGCATGGATGAAACTTTGAATCATATCTTCTTACAATATCCTTTAGCAAAAGATGTATGGTTTGGTTTGCTAGGTATAAGAATTTCTTTGTTGGGTTCCTCTGCTTTGTTGTCTTGGTTCAAGGAAGCCCTCCTCCTCCTTCATCAATCTAATGAATCAAGTCTCTTACATATGATAATTTTGACAAATACATGTTCTATGGTCAAATAGAAACATAGTGCAGCATTACAGGAAAAGACCAACCCCCGATATGACCATTAAGGAAGTCAAGGGTATTCATTCTATGGCAAAACTGGCTGAATAAGTTTCGATGAATAATATAATCATCAAAACAACATCCTTTTTAATTAATTATGTGAATGCTATTGTTTTAGCTCAATGGAATATCATTATGCACCACTTTAAGAAGATGAATGGTCACTTATGTGAATGCTATATGTGCCAGCAAGGAACTCCTTTTATTCAATTTTTATGGAAGAATATAGGAAATCTAAGTTCAACCTTTCAAGCTAGATGTTTGAGAGCGGCTCTACTTTAAATTATTAACTCTCAACTTCATGAAACACTAGGTGTCATCATTTGGTTATAACACGTGTTAACAAAGCATTATTCATATTTCCACTGGACCAGTATTCGGCAAATAGCATTACTTGGTATGAAATATTAACTCTCAAAGGATTTTCATTTACAATCTGCTCATGTTATTCCACAATCTGTTTCTTTTACTTATTTTCGTCAATTTGAGTGTTGTATTTTCTTTGGTACTTAGTAGACTTTTTTATTTAAGTAATGTCATTTTGTCTTTTTATCCAAAAAAAAAAAGAAAAGAAAAAAAGAAGCCAACCAAGACAGAGGAAGAAGAGAGGTAACTCGTTGGAAAGTATGCATTCAATTTGAGTTGTATGCATATAACTTGCATACAGTTCCAGTTTATGCGTATATCTTACAAGTTATGTCCATGCACTTTAAGTTGTATGCAAGTTATATTCATATAATTTGCATCCAGCTTGCGACTTGTATGCAATTTATATTAAATTTTTTAAAAATATTTTTATTTTTAAATTAGTGGATTTGATTAATAAATATTGTTAAGGGTAACACAATCATTTGCATACTTTTTTCCTACCTGTTTTATTATAACTAACCCATCAATATAAGTTGTCCCCATCAAATTATTTTCCACTTTAATGCATACCAAATATGTCATTGATGATAAAAACTTTTCATTCACTTCCTTTTACCAAACATGTCAACAATTGAAAATTTCCACTGACTTCCTTTCCTTTTTATTCCTTCTTCTTTGTTTCCATCACAATTAATTCTTCGTACCAAACATTTGGAGCCTTTACTCAAATGGAACTGATTTCCCTACTAAGTATAGGGAGAGTTAATTAGATCCTAACGGTCCATATATGTTTTTAAATGTTATATTTAAAAAAAAAAACTATTTTAATTGGCACATATAATCTAAAATCAAGATAATCAATTAACTATTATTTTTTTATTTAAAAAATTATTATTAAAAAAAATTAAACATGGACCATCTAGGTCTAATTATTTCCTCTTGTGCTTAGCACGGTTCTGTACCCAATCATGTGAGACCCAACTTATCCTAAAACACAAACAGACACAAGCCGCATCGATCTGTGCCTAATATTAGATCAGGACTGAATGCTTAAATAAATGTTCCCATTAATTAAATAGTAATAACTCACAATTAGTTTAACAAATTTAGATCTAACATAGTAATATCCATTTCTCAAACGTCAAGAAAGCTCTCACAAGACTTGCGGCGTCAGAATTTCCGATAACATTATATTAGGGACTTATCTTGTAATGGTTAGGAATCCTTGACCTAAAATAATAATTTAGGCCATTATTTCAATAAATCATTCAACTGTAGTCCCACAAACGTTTCACCCCCTCTAGTTGGCAATCCAAAACTTTAGATTCTCTAATGGGCAATGGCCCTGCTCTTCCCCGTTTCTTCGCCGGAGAAGAAGCTAAAGATTTTTCTATTTGCGAATTATGAGTTTATAACGTTCATTAAATTGACATTTTGATATCATCGTCTCAATTTTAAAAGGGTCACGCAATAGTATAATATTCAAAGGATATAATAAATTATCAACAACATCTCTGTTCAGTAAAACACTCCTGAGTCCTGACATTTCCAACTTCAAAATTTATTTTTTTCTTATTAAAAGTTCAACCCGCACCTAATAATTAATTAATGTAATTTCAACATTGCTTCCTCCGCCTTAGTTTTTATCTTTTTTCTACTTAAATCCACACCAAGTTTCCTTGCGGCTCTGGTTCCCTCCTTTGTAAATGTTATGATGCTATCCCCTTCATATACTCAACTCATTATACATTATGATACAAAAAATGTAACGTATTATATTATAAGGATGATGCTTGAATTTATATACAGCGTTAATAACATGAAGAATCATAGAGACCATCCTTTTCAAAATATACACATCATTCATTCATTTATAAGAAGAAACCAGAGAATTGATGGCTCTCCTGGTGTCTGGCATGTAAAAAACCATCCCAGATTTTCAATGCAGGGCTTCACCCAAAAAAAATCATGAAGCATGGCTTGCTCTTACACATTCTCCACCGTTCTTGGCTCATCGGCGGCACTCGGCACCAGATGCTCTTTGATTTCATCCTCAGGTTCAACTAAAGCCACCGTTTTATAAGCTTTCTTGGCTGGATATAACACAAAATGCTGAGTGATGAAGAATGTGTCAAAGAATACAGTCACCTGCAAACCCAATTGGTATTAGTGAATAAGCCATATATAAAAGCCAAAGTAAATGAGTCACAATGAACAAGTATGAGGAATTTTTGCATACCAGAGAGAGCATGAGTTTTCCTATATTGCCATAGAAGTTGTTCCATGAACCTTGATCCAGTGACTGAACAACCATCTGGCCGTAGTTTGCGATGCCGCCAGAAAGATCAAGAAGAATGTTAATGATGCTGAAGCCATCCGTACTTTTTCTCTTGAAGTTCATGATTGCCTGTTTTTTCATTCATACCACAATCTAATCAGATAGATAGTTCAATAACTGAAAGAAATGCAAATTCTTTCTTCAAAGGGAAATGAATAAGCACAAGTCGGAATAGATTTTAACCTGGGGAATATATTTTACAACTGTCATGCATACTTGGATTGTGCTGCAACATCATAAATTTCAACAGAGTTAGAATGAAGAAGATCATTCACATTTGGGCTGAATAGAGCTACCACCCTAAGTACAAAATACAGGGTTTCAACTAAAACATAATAGATAGGCAACAAACTAATTAAGGATTAACAATACTGAATCAGGTGTTTTAACCCTATTAACTGCACGTATCCCACCCATTCTTTCATTGAAGCATCTTATCAATGACAAAACAACAAAAGATAAATAGATATTTAAACATCAAAAGTAGGGCAGGGCGACGGTAAATCATAATTCTACTTAACCACAGAAAGAACTTAATCATCAGAGAGTAGAGCAAAGTGCAGAATGAACATACTTGAAGACGGAGACAAGCCAAAACCAGGAGCGAGTAGGCAAAGCTAAGGAGAAACAGATTGCAGCAGTAAGCCATACTACTGACACAATTCCAATTGAAAAGAAGGATATTTTCTGAGTTCCTCGCTATATGGACAACAAGTAACAGAGTTCAGGGCATTTAGGAATTTAACCAATGAAGGAAAAACGACAATAACAACAATAAATTCCAGTACTCACATCAAAGATTAAAATTTGGAACAAGATAACTAGAGTCATAAACACAGCATGGGCTGAGAAAGCTACATCATTTGCAGCCACTGGTATCATCTAAAATCAACACACACAAACACATGTGTCAGTTAAATCCTCTGCATTCAAGGTTTCATCAAGCTTGATGCTGGCTATCCAACAACACGCAGATTGCGGCAAACAAAAGTAGAACCAACTTCAAACATTCGGAAAAGTTCCTGCTAAGATTACCACCTACTTTTTCATCACTGTCCCAGAAACAACATAAAGTAATCATGATTAAAATTTATACATACTCAAAGAACACACAAACTAGCTACACTTAAAATTCCACTAAAATCAAACGTCGGCAGAATTTGCTCAGAAAAAGAAAAACAGGGGACTTTTAAACTAGATATAGGTCATTTCTATGATCAGGGTATAAAAAATGAGTTATGATAATTAGATTTAGGAGCTTCACTTTATATAGTGTTACTGTTACTCAATAAAGATCCTCTATTCAAGAACATGGATCAAAGTATATATAGAACGGACCTCTCCGTAACCGAATTCCTCTAAATACTGCTCCTGAACAGCTCTACTGAAGTACATAGAGGCGTTGTAGATCAGATAAGAAGAGTGCTTCGTCAGGTTCAACAACACGTAATCAAAGTTGAGCCCCACCACACTAAGAAAACCAACCCAAAAATTACAAGGATGAAAATTAGCCATCACTAAGTTGAAAAATAGTGAAGAAAATACAAGGTTGAAAAAGATGAAACCTTTTTTCCCCCGAGTATACCTTTTCCTGCGATAGTTTAAGAAAGCTTGAGGGTAGAAACTGATAGACCAGCAAGCAAAAGTGAACCACCCCAAAAATTCATAAGTGAGTTCGAGTGGAGCCGAGTTCCAGGAAGCCATATCTGGCTCTGCTCTTTCCCGTTCCTTCGCCGGAGAAGAAGCAAAAGAATATCGGAGACTCAGTGCTCCGTCGACCCAATCTTAAGGATGTTTGTGTGTGTGTCCCGATGAAAAGGGGGGGAAAAACCAGAGGCTTGCCTATATTCCAAGCAACGTAATTTTTCCCGTCAATCTCAGAAGAAGAGGACCAATGGGCGAGCAGATAAGCATCCACAAAAGTTGCTTCGTAGGATCCAAGCAATTTGCATTTGCTCTTATTTATATAATTTAGATGACATATACCTGCTACTCCCATACCTTGTCAGCAACAATGCCCTTCATTTCATGGGGAAGAAAACGAAATTAAATGAAATGAAATAAAATAAAACACAACATTCCTTGTAATTGTAAACTGTAAAGTTCCGACTCCAAATTTTCGGCTTAAATAAATGTTTGGCCCACACATACGTGATCACTGTGATTTTAACTGCGACCATTCCCCCTTGGTTTTTTTTTTTCAATTAAACCCCACCACTTTCCTTGTGGCTCTGCAATTGACCCATTGTTATGCATTTATGATCCCCGCCATATTTCCAAAAGTCATTAGACATTATTAATTTGACTGACATTTAGTTATTTATATTTATTTAATTAAAAGATGTATGAAGAACTATTGGGAGAAAGTCTTGATAAAAAATGTATAACATGGGTTCGGTTGCGTGTGCTATTTTATTTTTTTAATAAAACAGGTGTTAACTGTTAACAATAGATCTACCTTTACTCTAATCCATCAGTCAATAAAGAATTAATGCAATAAATTATTGGAACCTGTTTTGGTGTTTATTATCAGGATGAGGTAGATGTGCATCAAAATACAATTTTGTGCGTATTTGGAAGAGCTTATTTTTGGGCAATAAGTGCTTATAATTCGTGATTCACGGTATACGAGGTAAGTATGTGAGAGGAGTTTTTTCTCGGCTTGCGTAATAAGTGCGTTTTGACTGTTCAAAACGCTGAAACAAACACAGCCTTTAACGATTCATATATATATTTAGAATTTTCGGCTTGTCTTGGTATTATACACGGAAATGAAATTCAAACAATACGTCAGTAGAACCACGTTCTGGAGAATTATAGGAGAGAATTACAGTTAGGGACCAAAATATGAAATTAATTTTAAATTTGGATAGAAAAACTAAATATAAGTTTTGGTAAAAGACCAAATCCTAATAAATTTAGAATTAGTCTAGCGGTATAAGGCTCCGCTAAATCCCTTTGGATCTCTAATTTCAGTCTTAAGAGAAGAGTCACACTTGTATTGGGAGGGATAATCTCAAACCCCGATCCGGATATCATATGATGATAATAAAAAAAATAATAAAAGACTAAATGCTTACCAAAATCTGTGTTATCATCAAATAAAGTATTTTGTTAAAATTTTATAATCTTTTATTTTTGAACTAAAATTAGATTCATGCCTTGATGCGATGCCAGACTGTATCATAAACCAGAAATGTCCATACATAAACCAGATCACCTTCTTCTTCGGATCCATCAACGAGGAATATGTTAAAGGAAATCTAATGATTCCATATGTAAATTATCAAAAATAAATTATTTTACATTTGATGGGTCCTGAATGGTCCTATTGAAACGGTGTCCTCGATTATTTCCCTACGGGCTCATCAATGTCGTTTGTACGGAAATTTGGACTGTCAGTATTTAATCCGGCATGGTCTAGAATTCATCTTTTTATATTTATTTTTTAAAAATTATTTTAATGTGATTATAACCTTAAATTAAGGCACCCTTTTAACCGTCAATTTTTCTAAAAACAATTTTTTATTTAAAACCGTCACTATGAGCTGTGAGCATCAATACTGATTCCGATTTGTTATTCTTTCAAACATGGGCGGTGCGGGGTTGGTTCCATTTGAGTAAGGAATAAGGAGTCTTCTTTACCTTCTCGCCAGAGCTACAAGTGGTGCTTCTGACTCTCAGTATTATTTATAATTTATAGATAATAATAATACGCGTCATATTCTTTTAAATTTTATATAAACAAGATTAAATATTAATAAAAGTCACTAAAAGTTTAAAAGCCAGAACTAATTTGAATTGATGGGGTTTACCAAAAAAAACCTTCAATGCATGTGGCTAAATGCAACTAGCATTATGAAGCGTGAGGGTTTGGCTCAGCTTCTCTTGATTTAGGTGCTGATATTTATAAAAACTCTTTTTTTTTCATGTTACTTTTTTAATGCTTGCCTGCAGGTAAGCTGCCACCGTAAGTATGCATTAATTAAAAATTAATTAATGTTAATTATTCACTCAACGCATGATGTGTGTGTGTGTATATTTCGATATAGTTTATATTGTTGATTCTTTCCATTAATATTTTTATCAATATTTTTTGTTAAATATTTGAGTTGGTGGATTTTATTTTAATTAAAAAATTTTTAAATATAAATTTTATTAATTGTCTAGCTTATAATTGTTTAGTGGTATTCACACTTTATTTTTCACGTGTATTGGTCTAACTTTAATATTTTTTAACAAGAAAAAATTTAGATAAGTGGCGTCCTAGTGACTTAAGGCATGTTTGGGAGAGCTTATTTTGAGAAAATAAGCCCAATTTACGCAAGCCGAGAAAAAACTCTTCTCACATACTTACCTCGTATACCGTGAATCACGAATTATAAGCACTTATTACTCAAAAATAAGCTCTTCCAAACGAGCACTTATAGAATATAGTGCCGACCTTGTCATCGAAAAGAGGGGGGAAAAAAAAGAATATAGCACCAACCTAAACCGGAAATAGTTCATTATCAATCACAAACGTGAAGACCAGTTTTTTTTTTTTTTGGTGGGTATGCTTTCCTTAAAGAAGAAAGATTGGGGGGGGGGGGGGACTGATTTAGACATATGGTTGGTGTTAACTGTTACCAAGCAATGTATCACTAAAGTCAAGCCCTTCCATCTTTAATTTATTTGCTTATAACTTACTCAAAATATCTGTCTGTCCAAATATACTCTTCAAAAAGTTGTTTTAACAAACAAATATAATACACTTTCTATTTCAAAATATAAGTCTTGTTGACAATTTCTTTTCACCGAAAAAGTCCCCTTGCAGAACCCCACAAGTAATGCTAAATCGCTAAAAAATAATAATGCATCATCTGAAGTTTCAAATTTTCGGGGAACCTTTTATCTCTTTTTCCAAAAAATAAAGATAAAAAATGCCTTTTCAATCACCTAAATTCGAAATATCAATATCTTTTAATTTTTTTTTTGTCAACATTTAAAATTTGAATATCGGTATTTTTTTAATCAACCTTATGAGGTTACAATTAGAAGTTTCAGAGACCCTATAAAAAGAAGAATAAAAAAATTGAAACTCTATACAATAAAAATAAACACCTAAATATCCATTTTAGCTAAAATAAAAAAAGCCAACCCTTCCTAATTTTATCGGTCCCCTTCCCGGAGGATCTTCTACATGCTTGCATTATTTGGGGATATTAAAGTTAGTAGGCATTAATAAGCATGTTTAAGATTACTATTGGAGATTTTAAAAGTGTTTATACATGTAAGTTGACGTAACACTCCGCTTATATATATATTTAGTATATTATAAATCACAATTAAAAAACTGTTTTTGAAAACTCCAATCATTAATCCAAACAAACATATTATTATAATCAGCAATCTTTTTGTGCTCTATTACTTTTAGATGGTTTTTTTTTTTCAGCACGAGTTATTTGCACTACAGACATGGCTGTCTGTCTATTAAAATATCTCCATTATTGTTAGATCATAACAGAGAGAATCACTGACAATTACAAGGACCTATATTATATTATGTTATATTATGTAATTATTTGGAATAGCAGTGGTAAAAGTAGCTATTTTACAATTTTGTTTTTAGTAAAAATCAGATTATGTGATGTGATTTATGTTTGAATTGACGGTTGGAAAAGTGATTTTTTTGAAATTGAGATTTGTTTGGATTGACGGTAGTATAAGTGTTTTTGTGATAATGGTAAGAGAGAAATTGAATTAAAAATTATAAAAAATATAAAAAGTTGAAGTTGGGAAATTTGGCAAGTAGAAAATATCATTCTGGTCTTATTTATAAGTTTTTTTTTACTAAAAACTTTGATTCTATTTATAAGTTAAGTTTCAGGGTAGTAAATGCATTTTATACTTTTTACCCTTATTAATTATAATAAATAATTAGTTAACTAACTCTCCTTAGTATGTAAGAATTTGTTAAAAGTAGCTTAACATTAATCACAATAAGCTCCAAATTTTAGCTTATGGTAAAAGTAGCTTAATATTTCATAAGCTCTTAACGTCAATCACTAAACCAAACACTCAAAAAAAAAAAATCCTTTTGCCTATCAGGTTTACGGGTTGACATCGCACAATTGGGTCGCCCAATCGCAGCCCCAAACACTCACTATGTGTCCCCCTAACTTATTTCACAAAAACATGGCTTCGTTATTCTGTATCACTTCACTCCAATCCTTGTTACTACCCGCGGTCCTAAATATAAGATAAATTTGATTTTTTTGGAGAGATTAATGAAACTAATTAAATTATTTTATAATATTTTTATTTTTTTCTCAAAACTAATTAGTTTGACTAATAAACTAATATATAATCTAAGAATACACAACGTATGATATAATTAAGTAACTTATTTAGCTTCCTTAATCTCTCAAAAAAAAAAATCAACCCTATCTTATATTTAAGACCAAGGAAAGTATAATTTATTTGTAGGAAAAAAGTTTGATCTCAGTTAGGCTAGGACATTCAAATGGTTATTAATGATTATTTTATAATTTTACCCCTAATTTCTGAGTTATATATTTTGTGCTTGAAATAGTACTGCATATTAAGTAATGTCTGAAATTTTAACCATTTTTTTTTATTTTTACCCTCACTAATTATATATAACTATATTATTGCATTGCTATCTCTCATGCATACACGTACTTAATTAATACTTATTCATGTAATGACTAAAATTAACAAATTTACAAACATAATATATTTTACTCATCCACCGTTTTTAATAATTTTTCACCAACTTTTTTATAGATTTAATTCAGTTATTTATATGCTATATTTGGAATTGGAGGAGCATTTTTTTGCCCCAAAAAATTTATTAATCACAACAGAAAAACTACACTCACCAACCGCCAAAGCCTAAAAAAGCACTCGAAAAATTATACTAATACAAGCTAACACCATTAAAACGAAAAAAATAAGCATACATTACAACCTACAAGACCAAAAAGGAGACTAGACAGAAAAAACGGTAGAAATAGCCTTTTTAATACCATTTATAATATAAGAGGTGAATATATGAAAAAAATTTTATTTAAATTATGTGAGCGTATTTCTCTAACGAGAATTCAAACATACCCTAACTTTTACTTGCCGGAGAGTCAACCAATAAACATGCTGTCCGGTGCAAGTAGACACTGAACTAGGAACAATA
Source organism: Inga oerstediana (assembly GCA_963210345.1). Taxonomy (NCBI): domain Eukaryota; kingdom Viridiplantae; phylum Streptophyta; class Magnoliopsida; order Fabales; family Fabaceae; genus Inga; species Inga oerstediana. The sequence goes on from OY723403.1 coordinate 12,750,795, forward strand.
GGTTAAATAAATATTTCAACTGATTGATTCTGATTCACGTGATGATTTGCTAACATGATCTTCACATCTCCAGCGGCGTCGGGGTCAAGAAATTAAAGCCCTCGCAAAGACTTGCGGGGTCAGAAATTTTGATGACTAAATAATGATCCACACTCCTTATTCCAAAACGTGATTTTTTCTAAAAAGAGAATAACGGATAAGTGCTAGTTTGAAGTAGCTTATTTTTGGGTAATAAGTGTTTATAAATCGTGATTCACGGTATACGAGGTAAGTATGTGAGAAGAGTTTTATCTCAGCTTGCGTAATAAGGACTTATTTACCCCCAAAACGTGTTTCCAAACACAGCCTAAGAAAATTGTACAATTGTGGAGTTTTAGTTGGAAAAAATCAGAAACTAACATCAACTCTACTGCACTACATGTTATCATTCACAAGAATGTATTTTTTGGAGGGAGCTGAATTCCCCGAAGCCGTGTCTGGCTCAGGTCTTCACTGTTTCTTCGCTGGAGAAGAAGCTGAAGAATGCCGGCATTATTATAAAAAAGTAAAGCTGTGACGTTTCAACATTTTAATTTTTTTTTTTAAATACTCTCCTGTGGCGCTTGTTGGAGGAAATGTCACAGGAGGGGGTCTCCTGTGGAGCTTGCGTAAGCAAGGGCCACAAGAGACCAGACCTACTGTGTAATCGCCACAGGAGGGTCCTTTTTATTTTCCCCTGTGACCTCTTTTTTATGCTTTCTGATTGTGAAGCTTTATATAAAAAGAGTGACTTTCGTATTTATCATCCCCACGAATTGTCAATCTTTCTATTTTATATGTCAACCTATTATATATATATATATATATATATAAAATATTTTCACATTTAAAATTTAAGTTCCCCAACAATAATGTTTTTACACAATAATATATTTATTGTCATTCCCCCAACAATAATGTTCTTACATTAATACTCTTCAAATCTAACATAAAAAATATCACAATACAAGAACTTGATATGTGAACATAGTACATCAACAACTAACTAAGTAAATTAAAAGATTACTAAAAAACGCAAGCTTGTCGGCCAAAAATTTAAACAAAGCAAAAAGGCAAACGAAATAAGCTAGGTTTTCACTCTTTCCTATTAAATTAGGAACAAAAAGGCAAACGTTATATTACGGTTTATCTTGACTAAAAAAAAATTTAAACAAAGCAAATAAGAATGAAACAGTCTTCTTCTTACAAATATATTAATTGACCAGCACAGGGAGTGGGGACCACGTTGGTGACGCTAGCTTGAGTGACGAGGATGAGCAAATGTGAGTTGTGGAGTAGAGTGGGGTTCAAGAGAGGAAGAGAGACAGAGAGTATGAAGAAAAGGAAACAATTAGGGACAGGAGTGGGGACGGACGAAACAAAAATGAAAAAAGGGACAAGATAATTTAATGAAGAAGACGAATGTGTGTGTATGTTGTGCAAGAGAAAGTGATATCTTTTACAGAGGGATGGATGTCGACGTGAGCTGGGAAAAAGGGAATAAAAAGGAAAAAGGGAGGAAAAGATAAAAAATAAAATTAAAGAAGGAAAATCTGATTAGAGGTATAGTTGAAAATTCACATTTATCCAATTATAATACTTCTTTAAAAAAGTGACACAACAGTCTTTTTTTTTTTTCCATTTTATTTTTAAATTTTGGGGATTAGATGTGGCGCCTGCCTTAGGTAAAGACTAGACTAGGCACTACAACTTATCCCTAAAATTAAAAAAAAAATAAATAGAAAAAAAATATGACACTTCTTTAAGAAGTTATCATAAAATATGCGTCAATTTTCAATTTTTTTTGTGGTAATACGTAGACATAGTTGTCCGGCGACCCAGTCTTCAGGACCATGTGCTGACGTGAACGGCTCGTTCTCCTATTTATGTTCCCTTTTCTTGATGTTTGACTGATCGGTTTTCTGCAACAAATACCCCACCGATGTCCAAATTTCAAGCTGCGGTGAGCTTTCAGTTGTCAGTTTTCACCTATCAGTTCACCATTGCAATAAGGAATCGAATCTTTAATAATTTTGTCATCGGATCATTGTTTTCAAATCGCCCATTCAAAAGAAATTCTCTAATTCCAATTAAAAATCCATTAGGCCTTTTAGGAATAACTCTTCACATTGCAAAGTCTGGGATAAAGGCTATTTGCGTGTTTTATTTTATATCGAAATTATAATCAATATTTTATGTAAGTTTTTGTAAAATCAATTGAAATTATAAATTCAGAAACACCAATAACGAAAAATATGACATTTGCATGTCATATATAACTCTTTGTTTATAATTGAGATTCCGAATATAATTATTTGGTTCGATATTTTTAAATTAACTATCATTAAATTAATGTTTCGATATTTAATTATATTTTCTCAATTTCAAACGTGCCACGCAACGGGCAGGTTCACTCTTCACGCAAATATTCAATCAATAAATTAATAAAACATTGCTGATATTCCCTTTTTAGTCTGTATCTCTGTTTTTCTCGTCCCCGCTTAGTTTTCCATGTGGCTCTGGTTCTCTGATGTTGCCCCTTCCATATACTCAGAAGCCATTTCACACATTCAATTCCTTAGATTAATTATTTATATAGAGATGAGAATTTATGGGGACGCATGACTGGGACTTGGGAGAAGTCCTAAGACGAGGGATTGGGGGTTGCGTTGCGGGTGTCACTAGAGCTGGGAAAACGGGCTAGCCCGGCCCTACAGGGCCGGCCCTTCACTGACTCGGGCCTAAACGGGCCGGCCCGTTTAGGCTCATTTCCTAAAAAGTACCATATTTTTGAAGCTCGGGGTCCTTTACGGGCTCGGGCTTAAACGGGCTTAAACTCATTTTAATTCAAAATTTTTTTTTTTTTAATTTTTACAATTTATTTATTATTTTGCTTTAAATTGGTATACATTATTTTTAAAACTCATAAATTTTTAGTTAAAATAATCATCTAATGTCCAAATTAGCCTTTTTTTTTTTAAGTTTAAATGAATAAAACATTGTAGAAAATAAAATAAATCAAAACAATTAATAAGTGTTTGCCTGTTATTATTACTCTATTAGGAACTTAGGTGTCTCTCATATTGATAATTTGATATAATGATATTATATTTATTAATTTATTTTAAAAAACTATTAAACGGGCCTAAAAGGGCCGGCTCGCAGGGTTTCAGGGCTGGCCCTACAGGGCTTGCGGCCCTACAGAGCCGGCCCTTTTAGGCCCGCTTCCATTTTCAGCCTCTAAATCATAGGCCCGGCCCGACGGGTTCGACCCGAATTCCTGGCTCTAGGTGTCACTATCATTTTTCCTGTACGGGTCCTGAAAAATACGGATTTGCCTCAAGTCTATTCATACAACGTTTTTGTTTACATCATTGTCCACCGAAAGAAGGTGATTGGCGGGGAGGAAAATTCCAATACGGCACGTCTTTTGCACAGCGTTTTGGATATTCCGGCAATATCCAAAATATTCGAATTGAGAGTGTGGTTCAAAGCCCAAACCTTAACCGGTGCTCATATTCTCGCCGGAGACCTCCGCATCCCGGAGCCGCCCTCGACAGAAAGAAGACGACTCTACAGTTCAATAATTATTGTTTTTTTTATTCTTAATATAAGATATATTTATCTAATTTGATTAGATTAAAGAAATTAATTAAATTAGTTAATAAAACATGTATTTTCTTAAATATCCTACTCATTTCTCTTAATTCCCACATTTTCTCTCCTTCTTGATTATGGTTGAAGGATGATCAATATAAGTGAATCAGGAAAACATTGATAAATATGAAAACGATATCTCATATTTAAAACCAAGATCAATTCCTTAAATATGTCTTATATTAAGGACTGGAGGAGTACTACTTACTCTACTAACATTGTCAATACCAATAATAGTATAATCAAATAGGGGTTTGGCTATCGTTCTCTACTCACCGTTCCTTTCCCATCTTCTTCTTCACCATTATTCATCTTAACCTTTAGTTAAAATTTAAGTTGTTCTGATTTAATATTTAATAAAAATATTAATAAAATCTCAAAATATTAAAAAATAAACAAATAAATTCAAAAATTGCCAAAATTTGGTTGTGATGATTGAAAACTACAATAGAAAAATATATCAAAAGCATATTTTGATAAAACACTAAATTTAAATTGAAACCGTTCACATTTTAATTCAAAGGTAAAGGATGATATGAGCCGAGGAGGGAAAGAAAATAACAAGGGGAGATCACAGTAACCAATCCCATCAAACAACGGTATAAAAAAGAATATGGCCCCTAATTTGGATCAGGATCATCTTCTCTTAATTTCCGTGCAAAGTGCAAACTAATCTTGGTAAGGGTCAGGGGCCACCCTCACAGCATGGCAAATTGGCAATTGACATTGACACACACGCACGCACATTAATGTGAAAAATTAAATAATATTTATATCAATATTTCTTATAAAATATTTTAATTAAATTTTAGTTTAATTGATCATTTAATTAATATATCTTTTTTTAATTTGAATATGCACTGATTTAAATTCAATATTCATAGATTACAATGTGGGTTATATCAATTTTTTGGTGAAAGGTCATGTCATCAACTTAAATTGAAAATAAATATAATTTCTCTTCAAACCTAGAAGTGAAGGCCACTATATTTTTAATGGATAATTTTTTTTTTTTTAAAAGAAGCTAAAACTATACATCACCATCAAACTCAAAAATTTAGGATAATTCACTATTAAGTTTTAAATTTTAAAGGAGTTACTAACTAGCTAGAGTCATGTTTAGTAAAGAAACTAATTCCTCATACTACTATGTTTGAATTCTTATGGAGAGATGTGCTCCGATTTAGGATTTGATAATTCTGTGACAACTGTCTTAACAAAATTTTTGTATAATTTAGTTTTTTTAATATATAAATTATCTTATTTGACACGCTTAGAGTTGATAAATATGCAATATCAATGTATTACTAAAGTCAAATCTCCTTATTGACTTTAATGCCTCGTTTGATATAATGGAAGAGTTTCTAAGGGAAGTGGAAGTGGAGCAGAACTAAAGGTGGGGTTTTAAAGTGTGTTTGGTATGAAGATGGAAGTGTGATATAGATTTTAATTAAAATATATATCTACAGTATGAAAATACCAAAATGCCCCCACAAAAAAAAAACTCTTCTTCTCTAGGCGTATCCACGCACCGACGCCATTGTTCACCGGAAAAAAAGATCCACTCCGACGACAAATGATCAGGCAATAGACAATTCATCCAAACTCAAATGATCATCATCATCAATCTAAATAGTATATAAATCAAATTCATGAGATGCAAAGCATGAGATCAGATGGAGAAGCAAAGACTGAAGGGTTAAGATAACAAAGGTTGAGATGCAGCCATTGAAATCAAAGGGAGAAGATGACAACAAACTGAAATCAACACAATCAAGAATAACAATCGACCTAGAAAGTTAATCAAGAAAAAAGATCCAAAAATCTATTTGAAAAAAAAAAACAATCCCAAACGAATCTGGTTCGGTAGCTAGACGACAGTGTGGGTCAAGTTCTATAGTTCAACAACGGCGTGGGGTAGGCTCGATGGCTCGACGGTGGCGTGGGACAAGTGCGACGGCTCAAGGCGGCGTGTGACATATTCGATGGCAGAGTGCGACCGGTGCAACGGCGGCATGCGACAGGTTTGACGGGGGACAGGTTCGACTGCTCGACGGCGGCATGGGACAAGTGCGATAGGCTCGGTGGTGGTGTGGGCAAGTGCGACAGGCTTGACTGTGTGGAGAAGACTATGCACAATTTGGAGGTTGTCGAGAGGTTGAAGAAGGAATATGGGCAAAGTTTGGAATTTGATAAAATATAGGGGGGCAAAATGTTCAACAAAATTTCACTTCCATGGAAGTGGTACCAGTTCTTTAGAGGGGCTGATGGAAGTGACCTCAAACCTACTAAACACACAAAATATAAGATTCACACTTCCACTTCCCACCCTCCCACTTTCAATGTACCAAACGTGGCCTAACGTATCTAGTGGATTCCAAGTTATAATTTGTTTATTCATAACTTATTCCATGTTCTCTAACCCGGACCGGACCGGTTGAACCGGCCCGGAAACCGGCGACCCAGGCACTAAACCGGTCCGGTCCGGTGACCCGGTCTGGGTCAACTTTTTTATTATTTTTTTTAAAAAAATTTTCTTTTAGAATTTCATACTATAAGCCTAAAATTTTCTAGTTCTCACCGGTTTAGTCCTGGTTTAGCTCCTGTTTGACTCCGGTCTGACCCACTGACCCTTGAGCCAATACCCCGATTGGTTCACTGACCGGTCTGGGTTTAATTACCTTGAACTTATTAGAGTAACGTGTTCGCTAAATATTTATTGGCCCATGTCACCTGAGACGATTTTTCAAAGGAAAAAAAAGTATTCTTTTTAATAAAAAAAAATCCAGTATACTCCTATATTTAATTAGAATATGATTAAATAAAACAAGTGGGAAGGCTCGGAGTCTGACCTTACTTGTAGAAACAAAAAACACAGTTCCAAATTAAAGAAGGGAGGGAGGCATGCATGGAGGGACCAAATTGTTCTCCATCCCAATTCACGATTCAGGATAAATTCACCCCATGCCCTTGCTCACCATCCATTGGCTTATTCTCGGATAAGAATTTCTTTTTTTATTTTTTAATTTTTCATATATTGCATGAACTATGAAGCATATATAGAGGTTGCAGTTGGTGACCGTCCAGTTTTTACTTTTTAGTGAATGTATATGTGTATATTTAAGTTCATTTCGCAATACTTTTATAAACAAATCATTATTTTGGTGTTGTAATTTTTATCAATGGGTTGTTTTTTTTTTTTTTGCAAAGAAGATAAATAAAAGGATCAACATATATTAGCGATATAAAAAGAAAAAGGTCAGATCAGTAGTAATAGTATATGAGCACGTACATGTGTTTTCTTTTTTCTTCATATATATAGTATACATTGAACATCTCTGACTCCCGAAACCCTGCAAAAATCTCAACCTTCCGTGGCTGAGGTGTTTTTTTTCCCCAATTTGAATTTTTCTTTAATTCTTTTATAACAATTGGGATACGCCATTCTACAGTGTTTTCAAGCGTATTCTTGGATGTTCCCTTTTTATTAAATCATTGGGTCGACGAATTAGTATGTGTTCTTAATTTTGTCTCTCCCTCTCTCGTCTTTGTGAATATATATCCCATCATATTTGGCAGTTGCTTGGTTCACTGATAAATACTGCATGGATTTGACATGATCAAAGTATCCTCACGCGCTCTTTGTTGCTCATTAATGAGCTGTGTGTATATATATATATATATATATATATATGTATGTATATGATTAGGCACTAGTTTTTAATAATCCACAACAGATTTCATTTGCCTTGAAAAAGTGGGAAAATATGAAGCACAATTTATTCCTAACGTATAAAGTTAATAGATAATTGGGTTAATATAACTTTTGGTCCCTGAAGTTTGATTCAATTTTAGTTTTGGTCCCTCAAGTTTGAAATCGGTGGTTTTGGTCTCTGAAGTTTCACCCAATTTTGGTTTTGGTCCCTCAAGTTTGAAATCGGTGGTTTTGATCCCTGAAGTTTCACCCGATTTTGGTTTTGATCCCTCAAGTTTGAAAAGGACTTAGTTTTTTCCCCGGGTCGGGTCGGGTTTCAAAAACGGGTCGCCAAGTCCTTTTCAAACTTAAGGGACTAAAATCAAAATCGGATGAAACTTTAGAGATCAAAACCACCGATTTCAAACTTGAGGGACTAAAACCAAAATTGGGTAAAACTTCAGGGACCTAAACCACCGATTTCAAACTTAAGGGACCAAAACCAAAATTGGATCAAACTTCAGGGACCAAAAGTTATATTAACCCTAAATAATTTTTTTGCCAAATAAAGACAGTAGATATGATAATAGGGAGAATTATATTCAGGTCCCGTACATAAAAAAAATAAAACCCCTAAATTTAAGAATGAGATTATTTCTTCATTTTTTCTCTTATATAATATCTGAATATAATTCTCCCCGGATAATAATCCCTCGTTGATGTGGTTGTTCCAGCAATCAAAGTGCTCCATTTTGACTGGACTGTGTTATCGTGTGCTTGAAAGTTGAAATCATTTAGTAGTATTTCTGGGGCTTCATTTACCACTTTTTTTAACTCTCTTGAGACTTTCTCATTAGGGCTTGTTTTGTATGAGAGATTTGGAGGGGAGGGGAAGGAACGAGAAGTTTCTATGAGTTATATTTAAAAAAATTGAAGAAGAGGGTTCACAAAATTTTAATAAAGAAAAGATACGTATAAGATCAAGGAGTAAGAATAATTAATTAAAAACTTGTAACTCTTAAGAATAATTAATTAAAAACTTGCAACTCCATCTTTCTTATTTTTCAAAATCCAACTAAAAAAAAAAAAATCTCTCTATTCACTTTCTGTCCCCTCCCCTCATACCAAACAATCCCTTAAAGAAAAGTGAATTTGATTTCCTATATTGTTCTCATTTTAATTTTCATTTTAGCGTTATATTACGTTCTATTTCAAATTGCAGGTTATAATTATTACTTGTTTCGTATTACATCCCTGTTAAGCCACAAGCCAAGGTATTAAATAAATGGAGGATGAAATTATAAAAGAAAAATAATGCTTACGTAGTTCGTATATCTTTTAAATCACGTCTACTACTGTCCCAAACATGCAAGATATGTTATTTTAATCAGACATTTTTTATAAATCAAAGATATCACGTATCCCTTACTCATTTTAGAAAAAACTGTACACTTGTTGCCGTTTAGTTGAAAAATTTAGCAACCAACCAATAAAAATTGTCCTCTCTCACATGCTTTTCTTTTACTTATAAATTTATAACGTAAATATCTAAGTATGAAATCATTTGCGAGAATATGCCTTTTCTTTATGCTGCGTTAGTTTAATCTAATAATCCAAAGAGCTGTTGCCAAAGAGCAGTTCTTGATCTCCCCCCCCCGGGTAACTTTTTGGTTTCCGTTAACGTAGATCAGCAAAAACTAAAATTACTTAAGACTAGCCCAGTGGGCTCAACTAGTTCATGATGGGCCTCATACGGCCCATCACAATAGTTTCTCATATCTTTCTTCTTCTGTGGCCTAGGCTTGTCGCTTTTTCCCGGTCACTGCAAGGAACTTTTCTGCAAAATTTTCAGAGAGACCAGAGAGAAGAGAGAATGATGGATCGAAGAACAGTAGCCCAGTGAGCTTCACTAGATTTGATAATGGCCCTCAAATGGTCCATCACGCTCATTTCTCCTCTGATTCTTGTTCCCTGACCCGGGCTTCTTGCCCTCTGGCTCTGCTGCTCGGTACTCTACGACTCACCTGACTCCAAATCTCCAACCGCAGGAGTCTTCTCTGCAAATCTTATTGAGAGACCAGAGAGCAGATGGCCAATTTACTCATAGGAAAATCCATCAAAGCAATAAAAAATCTGAATTTTCTCACTGCGCTCTCAGCTTACCCCATTCGCAAATTAAGTTCCGTGGCCACCGTCGAACAGCCTCAGTCGGAAGGTCCATCATCGCCCTTTGCCTTTTCCTCGGACGGGGGCAATGAGAAGAAAGAGGATAGCATACACGTTAAGGGACCAAATACTAATCGCAGGCGAGATGCGTCGTCTTCTTCAGTGACCATGCCCATATCGTTCATGACTGGGTCGATTGTGGGAAAGCGGTTCTACAAGCAGGTAACGACGAGGGAGGCTGATGACGGGAATGGTTGGACGGTGATACTGGATTATAGAACTCTCAAGACTCCTTCCAAGAGGCCTCTGAAACTCCCTACTCTTGCTCTTGCTAAGGCCATAGCTGCTGAATGGGAATATCAGGTATGCTTATGTCTCGGTCAATTCCTTTCCAGGTTTAGCTCTGTGCAACCTCCTTTCACTGTCTCTTCCTGGTATTTTTTCAATTTTCAAAAGAAGTTGGTCTCATATGAAACTTTGAAGCTATTGCCGGAAGTAATGCTGCATGATATACACTAGCTACTGCCAATAATTAGCCCTAGGAACAGATTTTGGACATGATTTACAGAGTCACAGCAATTACCCCAGCTGAAAGTGAGTCTAGTTTAGATACATTTCCAAATGCTTGCGGAACCCTGTAATTGATGCTTCAAAATTCTTATTTACTAAACCCATCTAAAAGTTGTGTGTTTCTTTCTTAAAAATAAAATTGTATCCTGACAAGGAAGCCCAAAACTTGTAGTAGTTGATCATTTCCTGTTAGTATCCAGTTCCTATTGCCTTGATTAATCATAAAAGTGAGCACGACTCCTCCTGGTGTTATAACTATTTCGTAAACATTTTGCAATATAATTTCTTACACAAGCTGCAATTATGGTAGAGTTTATCTCTAATTAGTTGCAAATTATTGTCATTAGAGGGTCTTTTGCTTGAAATAGGAGAACTAATCGATTCGGGAGTTTAACTCTTTTAGCTAGATCTGTCTCTAAACCTCACGATTTTGGGTTGAAAGTACATCCCTCACCCCTTCCAGGCTTCCATATGAACGTTCCCCTTTAAATCGTTATTCAAGTCATTTATATTTGATATTTCATATTTTATCTGACTATGCTTGGCAGGTTAGGAGTATTATCTAATTTGGACTCGGATTAAATTTGATTAATTGCAGCAAATAGATGGCATAAGACCTTTCACGATGCCTCTTATGAAACTTGCTTGTACAGCCTTGGAAAGAGTTCCAGTCACTCGGACCAAAATCATTGAGAATTTGATGACGAAATTCAACCAAGATCTAGTTTTTTGTCGTGCTCCTGGTGATAATGATCTTACAAGCAATGTCCTTGGTATGCTGTTAGTTGATATATCTTTTCATTCAGACTTTAAATAGCAAAGTATTCCATTGCCTGATGGGAGTATATGCTCTGCGTGAATAAAGAGAATTTCATCATCCCAAAAATGAAAATTATTAGATTAGCTTGAAAGAAGAATAATGTTGTGTTCGATTGCTTGGCTGTTTTTCATATAAGTTTTGGCTGGAGAATTGAATATTATTCTTTGTCAATATAAAATTTAAAATTTATTGCAAGCTTTTTCGCTATTTGCAAACTGCCCTAGAGGTGTAATAGATTTGCTATATTAGTGAGTCTAAGGAACTCATCAACGAGTCATTGAAAGTTTCATCAAGATTCAAGAGTACATCTAGTCATCTTATCCCGCATTGGAGTTATGGATTCTAGTTTGGACTTTATAGACGTTAGACTCTCTAACTTGGTAACAAGTGTTGGGTGTGGTTTTCTTGAAAGTTCCTATAAATTGGTTTCAAAGTCTTCCACTATGCCTTAGTTTCAATTTTGCAATATTGCAGCTTAGGTAGTGACTCTAGTGTTAGCCCAGGTTAGAAAGCTAGTGCAAAGCCAGCCTACTTGGGCACTGAGGTTATGCAGTGTGGTGGAAAGTTGGGAACCAATGATAAAATATGGGACTTAAGTTCGGCTAGAATGAGATTCTAATTAGGATTTATACTCTCTAACTTCATGAGGTAACTTTTGGGTTGTAAGGGTTTCCTATCAAGATCCTTGCTGTATCTGAAGTGATTATCAAATATTTGTTTCTTTTAATTTTCTCATAGATATAAGGCATTTGGTTTAAGAAGCATCTCAATTAATGCTTTAATTATTACCATGGAATTTAAGACACACACACACACCCACCAATTCTGACTTACATCCTTGAACTTTGCAGATCGCCAAGTGGAGAAGATCGATCCCCTGCTTCATTGGGTGGAGTTGGAATTTGGCTTCAAACCTGTTGTCTACTCCAGCTTTTTTGGTGGAAAGCAGGATGATGGTCTCTCGAAGGCCGTAGAGAACCTTCTAAAGGGAACAGATGACTGTGAATTGGCTTCAATTGATGCCATCGCAGCAGCAGCTCACTCTTTAATTATTGCTATTGCTTTAGTTCGTGGGAGATTGCAGATTGAGGGGGCAATTGAGCTTATTAGACTAGAAGAAGATTTGCAGGTTCCTACTTGATTACCCTCTCCTCTCATCACATAATCACCTGTTTTGTTTTTCTGCCTGAAACCTGTTCTTAGAAATTGAAGCACCGAGCTTTGCATCTATTCTTGATCTTTTGAGAAATAACAGAGTCTTCCTTCTTTTCCCCCCCATTCCAGATAGACAAGTGGGGCCTAGTTGAAGGTGGGCACGATGTGGATATTGCTGATCTTAAGGTGCAGATTTCATCAGCCGCTGTTTTTCTTGGTTTGTCGAGGAGAATATAGTTAACATGGGAAGAACTAGCTTTCAGGCTAGTTCATGGAACAGGTTGTGGATGTAATATCCAGAACAATACAGATGCACTAACTCAAGGTCGCATGCAATTTTGTATTGTTGATGAGTTAATACCTGATAATTATAATTAGGATATTTCTGGGTGCTAGAATAAGAAGTCAACCTCATTGCGTAAGATGTTGCTTAGAGCTTCATGGCAGTCAATGTTTTGGTTGTGGATTGGAAGATGATGATGAAATACGCCATGGACACGTTTTAATACAGATGTCCATGTTTAGTGAGTGAACACAATGTTCACAAAAAAAAAGAGAGTGATAGCACGGATTTAGATACGAAATGCAGGATAGAGCGTTATACTTTTTGCCAATGATTTAGCTTGAGGAGATGCAATAATTGAAAAATTCATAAATTAGTGTGGTTTTTATTGAATAGTGTTTTTTTTAAATTTTTTTTAGTTTGATCGGATCACCAGCGATACAGCATCTGGAAAATTTTACTTTTTTTGGGTCATAGGTAATCGAAGAATTTGGAACGCTGTTTTAGGCGACTGATATAAACTAGAGGGGTCTTTGAATGTTGTCTATGTACTATAATGAGTTTAGGGGCTGAAATCAAAAGACGATGCAAGTACGAGTTGGTCTAAGCTGCACAGCTAGCGCATAATTAGTCTAATGATATACCCTTCTTACTCGCAGCAATAAAGTGAATTTATTGCTATTGAAAATTAAAATACCAAAAGCGATATTCCGTCTTAACAGCCTTGATCTACAAAACTCCTTCCAGTAAGTTCGTCAAAATTAAAATGCCTTTCAGGATAAATAGTGATGTCAAGATAAATACCCTACATAATATTACTTCTGGTTTTTAATATAAAATTTTGTTCATAATACAAATTGCACAACAAATTAGATTTCAGAGTAAGAGCAGAGGTAAATATAATAATTATGTCAGGACAAGTAGCACAGTTTCGTCAAAACTAAAATTGAGCGAAGCAGGGGTGCGTTTCAAGGATCTTCTCGACAGCATTGGATACAGAGTGGTGGATGTCGTCTGATGTCGCAGTTGCAACAAGCCATGTCGCAGTCATTGTTACATCCTGCACAAACATTTCTAGTCAAGCTGAAAGAACCTGATCTAAAATTGTTACCTCAATTTAGCCTTGTATTTTTTTCCCTCCCCTCACTTCGTTACCTGTTATGGTCACAAATTGAGGTGGTTCGATGCCCAGAGGAATCTTGAGATTTGGAGATCGAGTTCTTCCTACAACATTAGTCCCTTGTTCAAATAAAATCATGAAAGCCATAAACCAAGCTAGTTCCAACATCTTCACTGGCCTCATCGTTGATGACCTGGTGATTGGAATTAGAATAGCTCAAGATTATGTCACGTCTCCTTGGTTGTGGTTTGCAGGATTATGAACAAATATGGTTGGGACAGCCTTACCCTCACGACTTCAGTTACGTATTTAAAGCATCTCTTCTTTGTAAAATCATTACATCGATTTCACATTCCCATAATTCAATGTAGGCCGGTAATAGATGTAATGATCATTTCAAAACTGTGTCAATACACACTTTCTGATTTTAGTTACTTTATTTGCTTAATTAAGTTGAAGATCCCTCATGACAATGCTATGAAGAGATTCCCCATAGTCCATATCCCCCCAGGCTTTTTTAATGAAAACACGATAAAGTAGCTGTCCGGGCTCGGCCCTGATTCCACAAAATGTTCTACAAAAGGGGGAAAACACTATAATTGAAAGACAATTGCAAAATGATAACCACTCACGTATGAGGTTATAAAGCTTGCTGCAGCGCGATCTTGATTGGGCTTCTTCTGTCAACAAACATCATAAGATTGGGAACAGAACAAGAGGATGCGTGAGTTTATGTCCATGTGTAAGTTTCAAGCCATAAAACGATCAATCCTCTAGCCCTAGAACAGAAATATGATCGCCACATTCAATGCATTGGGGGCAAAATCGGAACCCAGAAGCGTTTTTACACCCAGTGCTCCAATCCTGATACTAGTATCTTCATAAACGGTGGGTCAAATAAATTGAACTATCACGAGTTAAAGCGGAAAGCTTCTAAGCAGGATGAATGCAGTCAGTTCATGAGAAAGGCTTCTCTATCAACACTTATTTCAAAGACAAGGGTCACAAATGCTTAAAACTCCCAATTCTACACAAAACAGTCTCAATGATACTTGAGCAAGTTTTATTCGATTATCAAACTGTATCATCCCCACATTGAATGACAATCAATTATCAAATGCACACACCATCATGCTTCTAACAACAGAATCTCAACTCCTGGCCAATCCCATCTCAAGGTTTTTGATATGTTGGATTTGCTTTCCAGGATTCAAGCCCTTTGGACAGGCACGCGCGCAGTTCAATATGGTGTGGCAGCGATAGAGCTTGAATTCATCGTTAATGGCCTCTAATCGCTCCTTAGTGTACTCATCACGACTGTCGCTTATCCACCTACAATAAATTCAACGAAAAGAATTAGCCATACCATTTTTAATGGAGAGATATCAGAAATGTCGCTGTACATATAACAATGTACCAGACCAAGGTCCTAAAATTCACATAGCTTTATCTCAAATGTGCAGGCAATCAATTAGAAGTGGCATAGGAACAAGAACAGAAATTGTACTCTTTCTGAAGTCCAGCCCACATCATCAAGAACAGAAATTTAAAAGGTCTACCAAGTAAGAACAAGCATCACAGTTGACAGCTTAATAAAATTTCCCATGTAATTTACTCGTTGTGTACATATCTCAGTTTAATAAAATCCTTTTCCATAAAAAAAAAAGGTTTATTTGTGAAATCACAAACACTTCACATTTTTCTTATGACATGATTAATAAATTCCCCAGCTAATTTATATACATACGTTAAAGAACCACAAGTCAAACTCAATTTCATATTGAACAAATCAAATCCAAAAAAAGCAGTTACTGAAATAGTCAGGTGCACAGGGACTTGACAAAGGTTGAAGATACTAAAACCCGTCTTACCTATTGGCATGGAGCAGAGCTGCGGGGCCCAGATACGACTCGGGGTTCCACCAGTAGCTAGGGCAGGATGTGCTACAGCACGCACACAATATGCATTCGTACATTCCGTCAAGCTTAGCCCTATCCTTCTTGCTCTGAGGTACCTCCTTACCAGCAACGGGGGGTGGGTTCTTCCTCTTCAACCAGGGTTCAATACTCTTGTACTGATTGTAGAAATTGGTCATATCCACGATGAGATCCTTGATGACGAACATATGAGGCAAAGGAGTGATCGTGGTTTCAGAGCCCGCAGGGATCTTGGTCAGGCAAGCCAAGCCATTGCAGCCATCAATGTTCATGGCGCAGGAGCCGCAGATTCCCTCTCGGCAGGACCTGCGGAAAGTGAGGGTGGGATCGATCTCGTTCTTGATTTTGATCAAGGCGTCGAGGACCATGGGCCCACACTCACGGAGATTGATCTGGTACTCCTGAAGCTGAGGCTTCGAAGGATTATCGGGGCTCCACCGGTAGATTTGGAAGGTCTTCAAGGTGGAGGAGTCGCGAGCGGTGGGCTCCACCTGCTGGGCTTGAGGTTCGGAGGCGTGCGCACGAACGCTCAGAAGCTTGAACGCCGGCGACGATGAAACCCTACACACTGACCTCCTGAACAAACTCGTCGCCATAGTTGTCAGCGAGAGGAAATAGAGAAAGAAGAGACGACGCTTCCGGGGGGGGGGGGTGGCGGGATGTGACCACCAAAATCAAAGTGGTTCCGGATGAAGAGAAATCAGAATTGATCTTTGACAAGAATTAAGGAAATAAATAGCGGTGTTTTGGGGGATGGGGCACCTCATTAGAGGCTATTTCTTATTTTACGTGGCAAAATGCTTGAACGCCCAGTGGTTCACCGCTGCTTTTCAATTCATTTTAAGGGTGTGTTTTGATCAACGGTAGTGGAAGAAGTGATTTTTTTTCAATATATGTTTGTAAATAAAAGATAAGTTTAATTTTAGATTATGTAATGTGATTTATATGTCAATTTAAGTTAGTAATAGAAGTTATTTTTTCATGATTTATCGTGTATAAAGTAAGTATGTCAGAAGAATTTTATTTCGACTTGTGTAAACAAGTTTTGTTTTGAATTGTGTGAACATGTTTTTTAAATACTAACTCAATTAACTGTTCACACCAATTAAATTTTTAATGAGGGACTTTTTTTTTTATTTTCTTTAAATTTTATTATTTATTTTTTTCTCTGAATACTTTCATAAATAAGGATAAAATTAAAAAAAACAATCATTATTAACCTTTCAATAGACTTATATAATTAGTATTGAAATTTTCATCCACAAGTAAATTTATAACAAGGATTAGTAATATCTTTTTTTCATGAGGTATTTAATTTCTTTTATCTTCATGGAGAAACTTCCTCTCTTTAAAAACATTAAATTTTAACTTATAATTTAAAGTAGTTTTTTCTTTAAAAACACAATTAAAAAAAATGTAGATCAAACTTCGCAAAAAGCTAAAAAGACATGGCATGAAGGCATGGAATTGTGACTAAATACACAAATAGAATCTAGTGAAATATTTTTAATTTTAAAGAATTAATTTTTTGTTAAAAATAGCGTTCGTCTTTTTTTTTTTTTTTTTTTTTTGCCAAAATAGCTTTCAGCTGTGGATAACACACTTTCGTTTGGGCCACTGGATTGCATGTTTTCATTGGGCCGAAGTTTGTTTTTGTTCAGATTTGGGCCATTCGGCTTCGGTTGCGCTGTCATAGGGAAGTGTTAGTGTGGAAGAAGCCTTTTCAACTTTTTCCCTATCATCATAGTCACAACTTACAAACTTCATTTGTTGCTTTGTCAATAAATTTACAGGACTTTGGATTCTTCCTATTACAGTCTACCACAGAAAATATTTGGGATACTTAATTAGTGAAATCAATAATTCTCATTAATGTTCTTGGCCAATACCTTTGGAAAATCTCCTGTAGCTAGTTCACAAGGATCGCATACAATCCAAAACCTTACATTTTCCCCTTGTAAGTATGAAACCGTCATGCTTGTTTCTCAACAAAGGAAATCGAGTTTAGCTCATAAAAGAAACAAAGGCATAGCGATATTAATAAACCATAATAAAATGCATAAATAACATGCAATAAAAGCAAACATCCAGTCTTACTCTTCTAAGACTCAAAAAACCGAAGAAAATAAACGAGAAAAACAACTCAAAGCAGTCTACGCTAAACCTAAACACAGGACCTAAGAATTCAAATAACATAAGAAGCCACAAAGGCGAAAACAAAGAAGACGATCGGCGAAACTTGAGGAGGGAAAGTAGAAGAAGAGTCATGAAGATGGTGATCATGATCATGATCAGGAAGAGAGTCGTCGTCGTCGTCGTGAGCGAGCACCCTCACGATCATCTTCTGACCTTTCTGGCAATGCCCAGAGGCACCACTAATGAAGAAGAAGGAGCCCGCATGGTGGAAGGTGAAGAGTGTGTTTCCATTGTTGGAGAACATGACCGGGTGACTGGAATTGCAGTTCTTGTAGCCTTCTTCATCCACCTCCATCACCGAGTCCTTCTGGTACTTAAACCCTATACAACAACACAACTAATTAACACCATTAAACTGTATGTTCAATTACAATGAAGATGAGGAGAAGGACTTACGAATGGAGTCACTGACTTGGAACCTATTGTGTGAAGCCCATTCAAGGTAGGTGTTGGTCTCGTTCGCAGGGGGGACCACCCACCCTTTTGACCCTCCCACTTGGAACTCAAAACCAGACGCACAGTACAGGACTGTGGTCAAGATCAGCAGCACAGACAGGGCTTTGCAAGAGGAAGATGAAAAGGCCATTGCAATGATTGAGAAAGTTTTGAAGGAGGAGAATTTATGTTGGTTTTGGTTTGATTCTTTTCATGTATATATATAGAGATGGAGAGTGGTGAAGTTGGCTTGGAAAGAAGAAGTTGGGGCGAGAAATGGAGTAGTGGGCGGTTACAGATCGAGGTGAAGCTGGGAAGTGCTAGGCAGTTATTTGACTGAGTCTGATTATTTCATGCACATAATTGAAATTCCAATATCACAAGACAAATTTGGCGGGAATTGCACATTTAATCAGGACAACGCACATCAACGACGTGCCCTGTAATTACGGGTTATGGGCTTATGATGACGGCTGACTCTTGGTCTCTTTCATTTTGGTAAGTAAATGGACAAATATTATACTAATAATCTAAAATATAATATATATTTCATTGAACCTCATTGCATTATTATTAAGCCCTTGATGAAATCTACTTCTTCGGAGGCGTTTCTGGTTTGGTTGCTCTCTTGATAGACTTAAACATGTGATCGCAGTTTTTCCCCCTGCAATATATGCATTCACTCATGTTACTCAATGACATGTCATTGTTTGATCTATGTAACTTAATTCATTCATATTGATATTGGTTTGAACTGTCAAAGCCATGATTGTGGAAAAATTTGGGCGTATACCAAACAGGGTCAGCAATTATTAGAGTTGTTAATAGGGATGACACTTGGAAAACAAAAATGGATTATGACAATTAAGACTACATATATATATATAACCGTATTTTCTGGCAAAAAAAAAAAAAACACCGTATTTGATGCTTTTGAGGTTATAGATCAAATTGTCAAACAAGAAATTGGCGGTCAAGAAATTTCAACGTCTCTTTCAACATGTACTGACTCTTGATCAGACCCGTTACTCCTTTTGCCCTTGAAAGAATTGAGACTAATCATCCGACCAAATGCACTCTTTGACCTGGAAATTGAATGAACTCCCTGCTTCTCAGCAAGATCATCAGACAACTTTTTCACCAGATAATCAAACCGCCTCCGGAATGTTGGGAACCTCGACATCGATTTCATGATCCCTTGGAGCCTGACACATAAAAATTCAACAGAAATGTGTCAGACCAGAAAGCCACAAAGAAAGTGTTAATGTGTTTTTGGTCTGATTAGCACCTTCTGGCCAATCCATTGAGTTCAGCTCGCTTGCGCTCGGATTCAGGGGCCGGTCCAACACTCGAACTTTTTATTCTCTCGAGGTCACCACTCCAGAGAACTAACTTGCTGAGGTAATCCTCTTCCGAGGGAGAGAGATTCTCTGCTTTGATTTGTTCTATAATGATCAAAAGAGGATTAAGGAACCAATCTAAGAAGGTCTCAGATGGTCTGTTTGTGGAAGACAGTTCACTATCATCATCTGCATCAACAGAAGCAAAATAATGGACATGGGAAAGAGAAAAATCAGACAAGACACACACAATTATCACTGCTCCCAAGTTTTCACTTTTCACTTACTTAACAAAACACCAGTGCAACCCGCTTTCGCAGAGCGAATTAGTGCCTGAAGAAGGCAATATGCTGGAAAACCAATACTGATAACTTTACTTCCTTTATTAGACTTGGCCTCCTCGATGTCCTGACGTGTGATTAATCCTTCTGAAACCATTCTTTCTCCAACATCATGACATTCTCTAAACAACCCATCTATTAACTACACACACAAGTCATGAACAATTTTCATTCAGTGCAGATATGAGTTTGCAGTAACATAGGAAATCAATTGTCTGTCACAAATCCTTGGACACATTATGCTACATAGAATAATACCTCAAGTGGCTTTAGTTCCCCAATAGCATTTTTCAGTGAAGGTGTGCGAGAATAAGTCTTTTTGAAGGAGCTGGGTTTTGAGAAGGAAGGTGTACGAGAAGTTGATTTCGTCGACTCACTACTCTTTCTTCGATATTGAGGCCTATCAAAATACCAAGGTAAAAAAACACACAGGAGAATTAAACACGTCACAACAGTAAATTTTAGGGAGCAGAATGAAACCTGGGGAAGCAGGATCCTTCTGGCATGTCAAGAATATCATTGCTGTATTCATCATAAATTGACATAGCCGCAATAATGTACCGGAATCCAAATAAGACAGAAGACTCCTGTATTCAAGGAACAAATTAACATCTCTTGAATCAAGACAAGGTACACAGCTTCATATCTAAGGTGTTTAGCAGAAACATAGATACCACATGTTCAATCATTATGGCTTAGCAAACCATTACAAGAGAAATTGTCTCCAATTCAAAGATAAGGGATTCACCTGATAAGCAACTATCCCTGCATAGGCACCAAGGAAGACACTTGCTAACATGGACGCCATAACTGACCCAGCAACAGCCAGAGGCCACAGAAGAATAGCAAGACCGGCGAAGGGCACGCATATTGTCTCCAAGAAAGGTCCTTCACGGCCTATGAGGTCATGAAACAAACGTTTCCATCCTTTGAAAAGCATGTAAGGGCCTTTGCAGAGTGCCACCATTGATATCACAAGCCCATCAACTAGGACACCAAGCACTCCTGCTATAATAGCACCAGGAAGATGCAACGGTCTGTGCAATTAACACAGGGAAAGAAATCTCATTAAAATCTTGAGAGACTTCAGCCACAACAAAAGGAAAAACATTTACTAGAATAAAAACATGATGATTATACAAGTTTTACTACTTCTTTAACAGAAGGCATGCCATAAAAGAATTGTCATTTGCAAATATACTCTTAACCAATTGTTGGGGAATGTCATTTTTGAAGGTGTTACAAAGGATGTGCTTTATTGCACATGTTAGTTAGGTAGTTACAGTAATACTTTCACCAGAGGCATACGAATATATCAACAAAGAAAGTTGGTGAGGCACACAATAAAACCTGATCTCAAGATATTTCACGTCTGGAGGCCCCTTCTGTCTCAAGTCATCCATAATCGAGAAATACGAAAAGAAACACACATCACTTACATCCCTGACAACGGTAAAGCTCCCTTTTACCGTGCTCCACGTACCATCCTGCATATTGCAGTAAAGAACACCATGTAGCGCATAACTGACATTATAACAAACACTTCAAGAACTACAATTCTGAGACATACAACAATGCAATGGTGAAACATGTTACTCTTTCCTTCCCCAACAGCTTCAAAGGTCGCCATTATCGGTTGGAAAAACCCATATGCCGCACCGCCAATGATACTCCCAAGTATGCCAACCACAGGCCACAAAATCAACAGCACAGGAAGTACACATATGCAGATGGAAAACTTCAGAAATGGCCCAAATTGCTTAGCTCTGCCCATTCAGGAAGTCAATATAAGAAACAATAATTACAATTACAATGAAAACATTATATCAATGAGCAAAAACTTGAGGGAGTTGAGATAAGAGAAGCACCTCACTACACAGTAATAAGTCCAAACACTGTGCGCTGCCCAGAGACCAATAATGATAGCAGAGTTCCCAACGGTGATTATTAAGCATATCAATGGGCAAAAAATGATACCTGACATAAAAGTAGAGTAGTTTTAACATTTACTGTATTTTGATATAGTATGCATCATATATTGAGCATCTATTATAACCCATATGATGGAAATCGTAAAATCATACTTCAAAAGGTGAAGATACCCGTAAACAGTTTATACTTAGATCATTCAAACAAACGGTTTTTTTTGTCGGTTTCTAAGATTGACCATGGTAAATGATACTGACCAAATTCAAGTATTCTTTTTCCCTCTGCAAGATTTATTGACGTTTCTTATTTTGTCATTAGGGTTATTAAATTGAATTGTTAGTCAGAATAGATACGTAAAAAGGAAAGAAGGCACTTGAGTATAACGCAAAATTCAACCCACCGTTGGTATGTCGTGTGTGGACAGAAGAAAGAAAGATAAAATCACAGCCAAATGAATAATTATGCTGAAAAAAGGCCAGCCATGAAAAAATACCATGCATAGATGGGCCATCACAGAACTGCCATCAAATTTATGATCTTTCTCAAAAAATTGAACTCTCAGTAAGGAAGAGAGAGAGAGAGACAAAAAAAAAAAAATTGACACCCACCTTTAATGATGCCCAGAAGCAGAAGTCCGATGAAGTAAGGAAGAAAGCAAATAAAGTTCCACAATGAAGCCCATAATCCCTTAGGCGGTTCCATTGTTAACCAGAAGTCCTTTTCCCACTCAGATCTTTCTGAGATTACAAAGAATCCATCGTATTTTAAACCCCGAAATCACTCCCCCTTCACCGAGAGAAGATGAAGATTTGAAAAGAAACACCTAGAACAGCAAGAAAACTTGCGCGCAGAATCAAACTTGTTTTCATTCAGAGCCTCATAACCATAGAAACAACTTAAGGGGTTTCTTCCAAATCCCCTTTTGCTAGCTTTTGGAACCCTGAATCTGTTAAAAAGTTAATTAGATGATAGAAAAAAAAAACACGCAGGGATATTTCTTGAATATATGAGACCGTGGAAACAGTTCTCAACATTGAAATCAGGGGACAGGACAATAGTGTGAATGGGGCAATTAACATCAAAGCACCAGCATCGAAATAATTATTAGATCTTACCAAATGCCTCTTCTATCTAATTCCCCTCCTGGCGGTGCTGGGTTCTCCTGTTCTTGGGGAACAGTTTATTCTTCTGTGCTTAAACCAAAAGCCAAGCAAGTTGGGTGATGTGCTCATGTATGGTGTAGCGTGGGGAAAAGGAATCTTTTGATATTTGAATTATATATGTTGACAAAAGTTGTAGCCTCCAGTACAAGTTAATTGTTTGTTTGGTGTCTTGGTTGCTTCAACACACATTTCAGTAGAGTTACCGGGGACAAACCTGTTTGGCCGTTGGCCAAAAGGAAAATGTTTTGCCATATACGACAAAAGAGAAACTCACTCACACTTAGGTCCAAGGACACACACAAAAAAATAAAGAAGTTGCATTGTAGATTCTCCAGTAAAAAAGTTCTTAGAGGTCCAGTCATATAAATTTTGAATATGAAATTATTTTTTCATCCTTAATAATTGATATTTAGATATTATATGATATTCAGTTATATGATTATGTTTGGGTATTTGTCAATTGCCACTCCAAAACTTATTAACATATACATATCCACTTATAAACATAGCTGTTTTAATTAATTTAGATGGGCTTATCAATAGTCACTTTATTTGCTCGTTTGGAATAGTTTATTTTTAGTAATAAATTCTTATAAATCGTGATTCATGGTATACGAGATAAATATGTGAGAGGAGTTTTATCTCGACTTACGTAATAAGGACTTATTGTCTAAAAATAAGTGATATCAAAGATATGTTATGACTCATTAATATACTTACGCCCACTCATCAATGGGAGCGATTTTAAATTATACTAAAAAATAATAATAGTTAATATATATGGGTCTTGTCAGTGACCACTTTTTAACTTATCATTATAAATTGTTAAAATAGACACATATCAGGATACGTTTATGAATGTATAATTACTATTATAGATATATAAACTTATCAAAATATATACATATAATAAATAACTTATCAAAATACACTAATAACTCCTCTCATATATTGCCATTATAACATCTTCATGAAAGTCGTGAAAACATTTCTCTCATATAAAAATAATTTGTACAGCTAATCCAAAGAAAGAGCATGTTTCTGCCTCCTAAAAAAACTGACATGTCTCGATGTAATAGCTGTCCGGACTCTAAAGAGGACACGTGTCTGGGATAAGCCTGGCGGTTGTTGAGTGCTATAAAGCCGGCTATTATTCATTTATTTGTGAGTTGTTTCGCTGTAAAAATATTCGGCCTTTTTTTTTAATTTTCTTTTATTTTCTTGCAATGGCCAAGATTTAACTCCCTCATATCTTAAATATAAAAAAATTAATTTTTTTTTAAAATATTAAAAAAAACTAATTAAATTATTTTAAAATTTTTATATTTTTTATTTTTTATTCAAACTATTTTATCTAAGTTATAAACTAATATAGTGATATATGATTTAAAGATATACAATATATGATATAATTAAATAATTATTTAACTTATTTAATTTCTTAAAAAAAAGGCAACTTTATCCTCTATTTAAAACTGAGAGGAGTAATTTACCTAGAGGGTGTTTGTTTTGACGTTTGCTGGATAAAACAGACTTGAATAGTGGACAAAACGGACTTGAACAGTGTTTTAACCAAAATGGATGTTTAGTTGAGCGATTAGATTTAAGGTAAAAAAAGAAAAAAGTTAGAAAAAGTCATAAGCCTCAAAATAAAGCTTATTAGAGTTTATGCGTGTGTATAAAATAATATTGATAGGAGTATTTTCATATTTTTGGGGATCAATGAGGTACTCAAAATCGCTTCTAATCACAAAACTTATTTTATGAAAAATGTTCTAAATAATTTTCTCTTTCTTTGGATAGTAATATTCTGCTAATTAGATAATACTTTGGGATAAGAGTTTTGGCAAGTTTTGAGTTTTGTTAATATATGACTGTAGAAATATAGAAAATAATTAATAATTAATTTGAATCGATTTAGATTTATTATTTAGTTGTTTTATGATTTTATAATCAATTTTTTTTATAAACATGTCGTAAATTAGTTTCTATATAGTGTTTTTACCCATTAAATTTAGTTTAAATAATTTATTTAGATTATTGGAGGTATTATTGAGGTTTTAATCGGTTTATTTTGTTAGATTTTGAGCTATGTGAAAATATGAGTTAGGATTTAATATTTAAATTAAAGTTTGATATAATTTATAAAATTTAAGCTTGAGGTGCACAATAGAAAAGACTTTTGAAGTTTGCCAATTTAAATTAGAGTTTGATATAATTTTATTTAAAATTGTACCATTGCCAAATTTTCAAAGTTAATTTTTGAGACAATCGTGAAAAAATCCCTCCATATGTAGATATCTTCCCTGGTCCTATTTGGCAATTAAGATGTCAATGAGGTCTTTTTTCACAATTATCCCTCCATTTTTTCATTTTTCATAATTTTTATAATTTTTTCTCTTAAATAATACAAAAACCACTTATACAAAAGCCAAACCAAACATCATTCACTTTTACATAACTTATTTATCCAATGACCAATCCAAACACTCATCATTTTACTCAATCTAACTTTTTTCTGATTTTAAGATTTCATAAATATAAGTAAAAATAAGTCACTTATCCAATCGTCATTCCAAACACACTCCTAGACTCCCTAGTTATCCAAACACGCCAAGTCGATAAGGGGGGAAGTGGAGGATCCACTTAAGGATTAAAAAGAAGAATCAGCACCACAGAAAAAAAAGGAAGATAAAAAGAAGGCAAAAATAAAGAGAGTACAGGCACACCTATTTTGTTTGCTATTGCGATATTGGTTTTTTTGGGGCCTAAATAGTGAAATTGGTTGAGTCTCTTAACATTTAGATTAATCCACAGATGAGAAAAGTTATAATTTTCTCTACACTTTTGGGCAAGATATTGAAAATGACGCGAACATGATTCATTATAGTGGGTTGTGTCACTTGTGTGTAATGTTGAATTTTAAAAATAAAGAATCTGCCAAGCTTTTAAACAGTCAAATTGAAGCGTTGACTATACGTCGTCAAAGCAAAGTCGCAGGCATTGATGATGCGGTAATTGAGCTTGGCGATCAAATATAATATATGTGGGTGTCAACTTCTATTATGGGATGAAGGTTCAGTGCATGTGTCCCTATCTCTTTCTTGTTAATAGAGAATTTGTGTTTACTACGTAAGCTAATATTTTAAAAATCTCTTAAAAGATAACGGTTAGAGTTAAAAATTGAAAATATTGTGTCTGTCATCACAAACAGTACTCAGAAGTCAGAAGCATGTATACTTTCTGAGCTATTTATTTGGTGGACACATCATTCTGGCTATTTTATCAAATGCATGATGTGTCTAACTCCGTATTTGGATTGAGAGAAGAAACACATAGACAAAGAGAATACTAAGAGAAACAAATAAAAGAAGAGAGGGTGACAAGAGTAGTTGAAAATCAAGAGTGAGCGATATGATCCACGCTTCTTTTAATCCTAGTATAAGGGCTTGTTTGGTAGGAGGGATTTGGAGGGGTGGAAGGGAAAATTT
Source organism: Inga oerstediana (assembly GCA_963210345.1). Lineage (NCBI taxonomy): Eukaryota > Viridiplantae > Streptophyta > Magnoliopsida > Fabales > Fabaceae > Inga > Inga oerstediana. Next base: position 12,777,110 of record OY723403.1, read on the forward strand.
TTATAAGTTGAATTTAAAAAAATTAGATAAAGTTTTAAATTAATTTTTCATACTTTTTTATATTATAACTTCTCTTTATTAAAATTTATAGCTCCATTTCTTCATTTTTTTTAAAATTCAACACATAAAATTTTTATTTTCCCTCCTCTCCCCTCATAACAAACAACCCTTAAGAGTTATACAAATTAAGTTACAAAAAATAATAATAATAATAATTTGAATTAGTAATTAGTAAAAATATATTTGATTTTCTTAAAATACCATATCATTTAATTGTGATGGTTTTAGCTCGAGATTCATTTGAATGGGTGCCTTAATTGAGTTTATGGTGAACAAAAGTGATTAGAGTAGTAAATAAATGAAATGAATGAATACCAAAGATCCTAGTGTCTAGTGGTTTAAAATGTGGTTTTTGTGACACTAGGATTAGGGTTCAATCTCCATCTCATTGCTTGTCCTCTAAACTCAAATGAAAAAAAATAAAATAAAGAAATGAGTGAATAAAGGAGGGGTGAGGTAGGTATTAAAGCAAAGGTCGTGTGGTTTCCATATTTGAAAGAAAGCCAGGCTGGCAGTTCTGTTCACCACCAGGGTTCGTCATCACAAGCATCAGAATCCGCGAGAATCTGACATTACGGCTCACCTCTAATCATTTTTTAGTAGTTGCCCCATCATTTAAAGACAGATAATATAATATATGTGTTGAAAAGAAAAAAGAAAAAAGACAGATAATATATATATTTATAAATCTACATACAACAGAGAGCAGGCACGGAACTCTAGTTACGTGAATAAAACGAGCGAATATTAAAGTTATGAAATACTAACTCCGTCCTAAATATAGGACATAATTTATAGTACAATTGATTAGAAAAAAAGAAAGAAAAAGGAGATAATGGCAAGTTTGATTTGGCGCCCCGATGCCGGATAAGGATAAAAGGGAGCATGTGGGTGTGGGTAATATCCCATTATATCATATGACATATACGGGGGGATGAAGCTCCCAGCCTCCCACCTTAGTAGATTGGAGTTTCATCTTAATGACTTGTTCTTTTAATTTAATCTTTATATTATTTTTTATTTTTTTTTATCAAAATTATAATACACATGTTCTATTTTACTCCTATTTAAATAAAAAACCTTTTGACTCTAAGGTCTTTCTCCATATCTCAAGTTAAGAATTAATCTCATCCCTTGATTCAGCCAACAAAACGATATCATTAATAGAAAGCATATAGTTAGGGATATTTTCTATGATAAGCTTAGTTAAAATTATTTAAACGCAATAAATATGTACTCCCTCCGGTTCTAATTATAAGATAAAGTTGACATTTTTGGAGAAATTAATGAAACTAATTAAATTACTTTAGAGTATTTTTATTTTTATTTTTTCTTCAAACTAATTAGTTTGACTAATAAATTAATATATAATCTAAGGATATATAACATATGATATGACTAAGTAACTTATTTAGCTTCCTTAATTTCTCAAAAAAAATCAGCTTTGTCTTATAATTAGAATCAGAGGTAGTATTATTTTTCTAACTATACCTTTATGAGTAAAGAGGATAAGTGAGAGAAAATAAATATAATAAATATTGCCAAACAAAAAGATAAAACTGGGGGAGAAAACGTAATAAATATTTAGACAAATATAAAATAAAGTTTATATTTTAAAACACAAGTTCACAAATTATTTGAAGTTTATGTTGAAGGACGGGCGAGTACAGCGATGAAAAGGCCTCCTTGTAGGAAAAGCTAATTGGATTATGGGAAAAACTCCGTGTTTGTTTGGAATAGCTTATTTTTAGACAATAAGTGTTTATAAATCGTGATTCACGGTATACAAAATAAATATGTGAGAGGAGTTTTATCTCAACTTGCATAATAAAGACTTATTTTTTAAGAAAATACTGAACCAAACAAGCTTTCCATGACAACTATGGTTTTATATGACTGTCTCCTTCGTCTTTTAATTATTATTATTCAATCATTGTCTCTAACGTCTCTCCCTACCAGTCCACTTCCGCTCCGTGTCCATAACATGGATTTAAAAATATCGGAGAGGTAGGATTATACAATTTTAATAAAGATAAGATATAAAATGATAGATTAAGAAAAAATAATTAAAAATTTTCAACCTTACCTTAATTTTGTAAAATCCAACTTATAAAGAGGTCCCTCCAAATCCCTCAAACAGGAACAGACCTGTCACCTTGAAAGAAATAATATTCTTTCGAACTTTAATATAAAAAATATTTACCTAATTTAATTAGATTAAATAAGTTATTTAAATTAGGTAATATGACATGTATTTTCTAAAACATTCATCTTCCTCAATTCTCTCATTCTCTCTCCTCATTAATTATTATTAAGCGAGTATTAACATAAACAAATTAGAAAAAAGATTGATAAATATAAAAAAAAAATACTTAGATCAAGTTCCTTATATCAATTTCTTTCAGTTTTCCAATCACATGTGACCGTGTATCATATTTTTGAATTATTTCATTCAACTATAAACCCACATTAAAAAAAACAGGACACTTGACCTTATATGATTGGTGAGCTTGATGTAATGCATATAAAAAACTTGATGTAAGTATGATCCATATGAAAATTATGTTTTACATTTAAGACTAAAATCAATTCCACAAATATGTCATATACTCCTTCAATCCTTAATATAAAACATAGTTAACCTTTTTTTAGAGATTAAGGAAGCTAAATAAATTACTTTAAAATATTGATATTTATCTTTTTTTATACTAAAGTTATTTTTCTAACTTATGAAATAATGTATAATTAAATGATACATGACATATAAAATGATTAAATATCTTATTTAACTTTCTTAATCTCAAACAAAATCAACTACGTCTTAGATTATGGCCGAAGGAGCATTTAGGACTGGAGGGAATACCTGACAACATTTTGTCTGCGAACCTGTGAGTATATTGCTGTACATATAACTAAAATGACATTTGTCCTTTTTATACCAAACCGAAAGAGTAGTTTCTTTCAACTACGACTTGATTTCAAAGGTGGATGAAAATGAGTGTTTTCTTGTTCAGAACAACTTGCAGCAACAAATAATGTTGAGCTCCCGTATTTGACGTCAGTTTCAAAAGCCAAAGTGCCTCATTTACGAGCAAAGAAAGGTGCCTCCATTGGCTTTCAACAATTCGAGCATAACTCGATTCAGAGTCTCCAGAGGAAGAAGATCACGTCTCTGATTTACTTAAATGGTTTATTTCCTTCTTGAACCGACAATACAAAGAACTCAAGTTGGTTTCAGAGCAGAATATACAACTAACGTTAAAACACAATAATTGACATTGATATAACAGTACTAAATAACTGATTCACTCCCTTCTGTCTGTGACTGTGAGTAATAAATTTCACTCCTATCAAATGGTTTATTTTTCTTGGGAACATCTGCCAAGTTATAAAATTCAGTCATAGTCTTCCTAATTTGCACTTTCTTCTTCTTTTCTGGAGGACGTGGTCCTAAGAGACTTAAGTCAATGGTGGCTCCATAAGCCCTTGAAGATTCCAACACAGCATCATAGGCTCTTGTAGACAGATGAAGGCCCTCATTGTGTGCCCTCATGTATAACTCAAATGCTAGCTTTGGCTTCCCATCCTTGGCAAGAGCCTCAATCAGCATTACATAAGTTATCTCATTGGGAGCAATCTTCTGAACTTTCATCCTGTGAAACCATTCATACGCTGCACTTCCCATGCTGTTCCGTGCACAGCCACTGATGATCGCATTGTACGTCACCACCGTGAGCTCAATTCCCAATGCTATCATCTCAGAGATGATGTCATCAACTCTGTTAAAATTTCCCAGTGCAGTATGAATTGAAGCCATAATTGTGTAGGCATATGCATTTGGCTCAACCCCCACCTTGACCATATGGTCCCACACTCGAAGGGCCTCGCCGTAGAGTTTTCCCTTTTCAAGAGCACTGAGTAAAGCCCCATAGGAAATTATAGTAGGCTTCTCACCATTTTCCACCATTCTCTTGAATATTTGTACAGCTGCACTAGTTTCTGAAGCCTTGGAGCAGGCTACTAAAACTGCATTCCATTCCTTGCTTCCAGGTTTTAGACCTTTATCTTCCATCTTGTTTAGCAACCTAACACCCCATCTCCAAATTCCCCTTTTCTTAGCTGCACTCAGGAGAACATTGAAGTGTGACATAATTAACTCATATGACAAGTTATTTGGCTTTGGCCCTTTGTCCAATAGATCCTCATATATCTCCAAAGCCGCCCACCACTTCTTGGCCTTCCCCATCAGCCAAATTGCATGGTTGCAGACAGACAAGCTGATTTTGCTATACCTGGTCCTCATCCTGCTGTACAGATCTTTTGCTACCGTGTAATGGTCTTCGCGGGTACAAGCCCACACAAGCTTCTCAAGATCTGCACGAACTGGATGAATCCCTGCTTTATCCATGTCATCGAGCAGCTGTATAACTTTATGGCTTAAGTTATTGTAGCTGACAAGCCAACGGCGCATTACCTGATAGCAAACACGAATTGTGAACTTTTCGAGCTTGATGTTCTCATTCGCCCAATCTTCTCCATCATCGTCTTTCCCTATTTCACCTTTATGATATTTTTCTCTGAATTTAACAAAGAAATTTAAAGCTCCATGTCCATCTTCCATTCTTCTATATGCCAGCAAGGCTTGAGAATAGGATACTGCAGATGGAGTGAGGCCCTTATTATGGATTTCCTCAAAAACACTGAGGGCCTTGCTGCCTTCTCCTTTTTCTATGTAGATAGCCATCAAAGTATTATATGTCACAACATTAGGAGTGATCCCTGCTTGATCCATTTCATTCATAATTGTTTCCATTTCTGCAAATTCTTGAGACTGTTTGACTGCACCCAGCAGACTATTATATATGAACAGATTTGGGCTGAAAGAACCATTGGTTTCAATCCTTTTCTTGTTCAACAAATTTATAAGAATTAATGCAGAATCCATTTTCTTCTCCTTACCAAAACCTCTAATGATAGTTGAATACACCTGAGGGGGCAATTCCCCCTTGTCCTTAAGAATTTCCTCCATTTCATCAACTGTCTTAGCAGACTGCAAACTGAATGCAAGTGCTCGAACATCAATTTTAGAGTCATCCTCTTCTCCTTGCATTTTTTGTTCATAATTACTATCTTGAACTTCATCCAGATTTAAACAGTTTATACCATCTCTGTCACTGTCAAGTGACGAATTGTTCATGGAATCATTTTTCTCCCCTACGGCTTGATCATCCAATGCCCATGCCAGGGGAGCCAAGAATCCAACACCATTCTTCGGTTTGAGAAGGGAAGCGAATTTAAATTTAGGGTATCCTAACAAAAACCCACACTTCAAATCAAAATTTGGGATTCCACACCAAGCTACATTCTTATTGACTCTTGAATTTCTTGAACAGTCAAAAACACCTATACTTCTACTCTGAGAAACAGAAAAAACAGGACACAACTTCTTTTTCCTTCTAAATGTCGCACAGCCATAGATATAATAAGAATCTACTTCAATGCTCAAAGGAGGTATTGCACCGTAGTAGACATTTGAGGGTCGAGCGCTTAGAGTTTGCATATTTCTCTCAATGAAATTGAAAAGCGAGATAAAACAAAAACCTAGGTAAGAAAATCTTACTTGCAGCTAGAACAGCATAATCCTTTTGCCCATGATAGCGATTCTGGGGAAGCAGAAAAGGATGAGAACAGCAACTAAAGCTTAAAATGCTTTGTTCTGGATTTACAAATCTTTGGTAAATTAATCAAATAAGATTTTTCGTGCCATGAAGTTGATTTTGATTAGCTCGTTGGGGTGCTCTCAATTTGTTCCTTCGGGAGGATAGGCTTGGGATGAACTCAGCAGGCGAGGATGTTTTTGGTGGGCCGCGTCGTGGCCTTCTTACAGCCATTGATCGAAATGAACGAATAAAATGAAAACCAAAAAGGCCAGAACCAATATATGGAGAAGAGGGAAACATAAATATAAATATGTTTTTATTTAAATATATTTTTATTTATCTTTTTTTAAATATGTTTTTATTTATCTTTTAGAAGAAAAATTCCTTAAAATCGTTATCTTATCTCTCCCTTTCTCAAGTTTCTCTCCATAGCAATGGGGGTTGAGTCTCATCTGGTACGAGTGTGTATGCACGGCGTCTCCCTCTCTGGCCTTTGCGAGTTGAGAGGATGTCCGTGCTTCAGTCCTCTCTGTGTCGTCTTTTTCATTTTTCTATTTTTTCTTGCTTTTTGTTTGGTTTTGCTGATGGAGAGGTGCTTCATCAATGCGGAAAATAAGTGGATCTGAGGGGTGCTTTTGCTGGTGTCTGATGGTGTTGGCTTCTGTTTGCTCTGCTTGGTGGTGGCGCATTCAGAATGTTGGAGATCAGATACTTTTGGTCCATCAAATGTGGTCGCTGTTTTGTTTTCTACTTCGTGTGTGTTTGGATATCCTCCAAACCATGGTTTCAAACCATGGTTTGCGAAACCCGAGACAAAACTCCTCTCACACACTTACCTCGTAAGTCGTAAAAGCTATTAAAAAAAGCTAATCCAAACACACACATTTATGAGTTCATCCCATGTTTACTCCTTTACAACCTCTTTAGGTTTCCTTGTAAGCTCTAGTGCATCAGCTCAGCAAGTTTGGCGGAGGTGTCAATGACTTTTGTCATTCCCCTTGATCTAAAGATTAGGGTTAGGGTTGAGCTATTGTGGTCTTTGTTTTTGGGCTTATGAGCCTTTATTTTGTTTGTGTTGCTTTTTCTTATTTCTTGTAAGTATGCTTTTAGTTATGGAAATATCTTTCCCCAGCCAAAAAGAAAAAAGAAAAATTGCTTAAAGAATTCAGCAGTACTAAATTCGTTGTCCTAAGACCACCCATATGCAACTTATTTTCGGTGATGCCTTTAGGCTTTGTTGGTGGTGTATAGTATATCTTTTTTTTTTTTAACAGAGTGAATAATACATCTTCAATTATATTCAAAGAAAAAGATATTTGTACATAGCTGAAAATATGTTACATGGAGTTAAAGGAAAATTACACCCACACTTAAAGGTCTTTGCCTATCATTAGATAAACTCTAGGGAGAATTTTTTAGCAATTTTTTAATATATGTATGAAAAAGGAAACATCACTGGGCATATTACCAATTTTAATAGCATACAGGTTTTTTATATTTTTATTGAAGAGACGTTTATGTTAAATATTTTTAAATTTTAAGATTATGCGTGCAACTTCAAAAGACAAAATTAAAGGGAAACCTGTTAATTAAGATAGGGTTATATTATGACCCAAAAAAAAGAAGAGGATAGGGTTATACACTTATACCTATAAGCGTGTTAATAATTATTAATTCAAAAAAGAATTTCATGGGTGGTTAGTGACTAATGAGCTGTATTATCTCATATTATACGTGTTAGTTATCTTCTACAACAATTTAATGATCCTAAATAGTATTAAAAAGGTGAAGCATTAATTAGTTCTTCTTCATCTTTTCAAGTTTTCTACTTTAAAAAGCATTATCATCTGAGTCAACCACACCACAGAGTCCACAGCATGGACCTTCTGAAAAAAGTTCAAACCGTGCAATTTTTGTATTCATTCATATGTTAGGCAACCAGCAACCTAAACAATTCAGTATCACAAGTTTTCAATCTCTGTAGTAAAAGGTTTCAAAGTAAACTGGGATTCTGCTTTTTTTCCTGCCTAATTTTCACACCTCTTATATGACTTCTCATCCCTGTTTCATGAACAGAGGACTGATTTTGTACCCAACTCACAGTACAAGATATAAGTGGGCAGAGATGTTACCAAATAACATGTCTTTAGCCCCAGTGACTCAAAAAGCATATCAATGGCAAAGCCTTTATTTTAGGATTCTCATGACTTTAAGCAGTACTAGTACTCAAAAAATTTTAAAAATCAGATAAGAAAGCTTGGAAGCAACTTTAGAGTAGTTCATTCTGATACCAAGACCAAAGAGAATTCCTTTGAAGCTGCATCCCAAGAAAGATGAAAATGCCCTCACGTCTCTCACCTTACTTTTTTGAGCTTATTATCATAACAATGAAACAAGCTTTATGCACTTAATTACACTATACCCAACTACTTCAACTTTATGACCTGAATATTCCATTTTCCCCCCTCCTGATCAAGCTGTGTCCCCAGGCTTAGCTGAACTTCCACTGATAACTTTACCTTTAGCTTTGTTATTTCCCTTTGTTTTGTGTCTGCGTGCACGCGTGGGTTTATATAATTGATCACAATACAAAGGCCGTGATAGGCTCATAATATTATATTCATATGTAATCCAAAAGGAATTAACACTTGTATCATAACAGAGCAAACTCTTCATGCTGACACCGCATTACATTAGCTTACACAGTTTTTTAATTGAACAAAGTCTCAAACCAACAGAATATAAGTAGTTAAGCACACACACACACACACAGTTTTCTAATCTGAGACGAAGAGAAGAAAGATGCATCATAATATTCAGCACCCTTCACTTTTCTCCGGTGGTTAGTACCTAATCACAGTTTAATTAAATATAAACTAGTCATACACTGATGGTACGACAAGGACTGTTAATGGGTTGGCGTCTTCCTGCTGCAAGACCAAGCAGCTTCTTCTTCTCCTCCTTCATAGCTGGATCCTGTAGTAACAGCACCTTGTCCTTGTCTCTAACCCCAACCATGTGAAGGTATTCTTCATCATCTCTCTCTTTACCCTTGAACAATAACCTCTGTTCTCTGGGCTCCATATTAGTTATCAGTGACAATATCATCTTTAATTCCCCTGTGACAAACAATTCATTCACAACTTTTGTCAAACACCTCATATGCGTTTTTCTCAATTATGTCTAAAGTCTGAAACTTTGGGCCATATTACAGCCAATTGAACAAGAAGATTACAAAAAGTGGTAAAGTGGGGATTTATACCAAAAGTCGAGGTAGCTTCAATGGAAATGTCATGGCAGTGAGACACAGTTGAAACTCTAATGGTGATGAGTCCTTCTTCTGCACTTTGAGTGGTGTCCCTTTTCTGAACAAGCATGCCACCTGGACGAAGCTCCCATTTGATTTCACTCATGCTTCTGATGCAGTCCTTTTCTGATGGGGGTGCTCTCTTTCCACCGTTCAGCTTGAAACTGCTTCTGCTAAACCTCAATGACCTTAGTTTGATCATCTTTCTCTGTTCGTCTGTCTTCTGAGCTTTGTAGAAAAGAATAAAACAGGTTGATGAAGATGGAGATGGAGAGGCTAAGGGGGTGTTACATGTATAAATACTAACTAGAAAGCGTGGAAAAGGACAAAGATGAAAGCAAGAAGGCATGAATAAAATAGAAGCCGCCCCTTTGTTGCAAGAACTGAAGAAAGTGACATTTTTAAATTTCCTTCTTTTAATTATTTGAAAATGGCCCAAGGCACATAAGCACATGGGCAGTAGGTATTGATACACCAACACGCTTGCTTAATTTATTTGTGGCCCAAGCATAATCCTAATGTATCATCTGGTCGGCAAGCTGGTCTTCTAAAATGAAATACTGTTCCTATGATTATTCTAGTAAAACTCTCTTAATACTACTGCCCTGGTACTTAAGAATTAGTGGAAGAACTTGATTTGATCTTGAATGTAAGATTATAATCTATTTTGTCTTCCAAACATGTCATATGTTCGCCAAATTATCCTTATTAATTACATTTATTAAGACCATTTCCATTATGATATTATGATTATAGAGTATTTTAGGAAACCAATACACTTTTATTAGAAATAACTAACTAAAGTAGTTTCTTTAATCTCTACACTTTTATTAGAATCCGGTTCATAAAAACTAAATGAAAAAATGCTTAAGGAGCGAGTAAAGGAAAACTTTCAATGGGTGGATTATTTATATAGTTGATGAGCAAGATGCTTAAAGTAATGGCGGTTGGGCATCACTTATTTTAAGGTATGAGCCCATGTGAGGCTAAGATCAGAGGCTGCAAAAACGGAGGGACAAAGAAGAAACTAAAAGAAGAAAAAAGAACAAACACTAATATTAATATGAAAATGTGAATTCGTTGAATCGGTTGAAGTAATAAGACAAAAAAGAAGACAAAGGCATCTGGCAAGCCCCTACATGTTCTATGACTGCAACATACAGCTTCCCCCAATTATCGGACCTAGTTCTTAATGCTTATCCTCAATTTGTGCCACATATGCATGTACCAATCCACTCATTAATTGGTAGTCCAATGGGGATATATATACCTTATCCCCATTTTTATTTAATCAATCATCATGTAATTCCGACGTTCATGTTCGTGCGTTTGGACGTTTGTTTAATTTGTTGTTCATATATAAGTATTCTCAATAAACTTGTTTGTGGCATTGGATCGGATTGGAACATTATATAGTAAGTATCTAATAAAGCCCTGTGTTTCGTTTGTAGGACTCTCTTGTTTTTCCCCCCACTAATTATATAAGTTATGAATGTTCCCTATCTGATCAATATCCCCTGGTGGAAATTATTTGTATGTCTGAAATTCTTGTACAACACTGCAAAAACATCAAATAATACATGTATGTATTTATCGGAGGATTGCTTCTATGATTAACGTAAGGATCCAACATCCAGGAGATTGTGCTTGAGTACGTATAAAAGCTTGAAGACAGTTTTGTGTTTTATTTAATGAGATTGATTCGTACTACATAATCACATACCTCTTGTCGTTTAGCCTTAAAAATTTCTCAACTTTCGTTTAAACATAACAATCCACAAATTTCTTGTTCGAACATAATAAAACCTTTAAGTTTAATTCATGAGGAGGCTTTGTCCAAAAAAAAAAATTCATGAGGAGGCATTAATTTAAAGAAAATTTATTTAAAAACAAGGCTTTTGCTTGGGGGGGGGGTTTTCTGTGTAGATATCTGAACCCGGTCGATGCTGCTTCCTAATTCTGTCGTCATTCCCAACTTCCCACCCACTGTCATCATCTTCTTGTTTTAAAAATTTGGAAATGAAAAACAGAAGAATGGGGCATTCCGAGAATTGAACTCGGGACCTCTCGCACCCTAAGCGAGAATCATACCACTAGACCAAATGCCCTTGTTGTTATGATGATTCAAACAACAATTACTAGTACTTCAATTATATCCGTTGTCTTTTTCTCCCAACCTCTACTGATTTTTCTACAGCATTCACTTTTTTTTGTTTTTTAAAAAATTTTATCTGTGATGTTAGAATTTAAAATTTTTTTGAACCCAAAACAATTGATCACATAGAAAATTTTTCCTTCTTATAATTATATAGATCTCTCCGACATCTTTGCTTCTCAGTTTATACAGCTGATTTTCACATTATACATGCACGCACGCGTATGTTTGTGTATATATATGTGTGTCAAAGAATACGTTTATCTCATGCCAATAATCCTTAGGTGGCATCTTACTCCCCCTCTTTGCCAATAACCATTTTTTCTGATTCTGAGTGATCGATGACAGAAGTTAATTGTTCGACAGGAATTGAATGATGAATGAGTTGTGTAAGTAAGGAAGGTGAGTCCTATATATTTATAGGTTTGGGACAGCCCAGAAGGTACACAAGCCCGTTGAGGATACATGACAGAGACACATCTTGTTAATCTTCAACGCTGGTTATTAATTTTTTTTTATCTGTCTTTAAAATATTATATGGGTTGGTCTAAGAAGTTGATCCTGTAAAAAGCTCGAGAGAGATTGGAGTGAAGTGTGTGTGTGTGTGCATGCATATTGTAATAAACGGGTTTGTTGGTGAAAATGAGTACATGTTTGTAGATGTGATGGATGGACGAGTCCCACCTCATCTACGTCGTCGTCGTCGTCGTCATCCTCCATTATTGTTTAGGATCGTCAGCCTCCAAGTTCATATCCACTCTCTGCATTAATATTATAAACGGACACCTTTGACCCCACTGCCAATCATCTTTTGCTCCACGATTGACGCCATAAAGTGTGTCTGACTCTAAATTTCCATTTTATTTTTCTCAACTAGAAAATTGTTTCTAATATATATAATGCTGACTTTATCCTCTATTCACATTATCATTAACGTCACTTTTAGTACAGCTTTAATTTATCGTCCCAACACAGGAATAAAGAAGTCATCCACATGAAAATGGCGGATCGAATCATCATTTCACAGCTTCTTTCTTAACTACTTTAAATATTATTAAGCAATTGATCTCATACATATAAATATAGCTCGCTAGTTTGGAGAATATATACATATATTGTAGGACATATATATATAGACTGAGTGACCAGAAAGCGCGCAATTAAAGAAGCCTGTGTCGTGTCTGCTCTGAAACTGGAATGCCGAAACAAAAGTCTGTCCAAATTTATAGGAAGAGGCCATATAGGCGTGCACATGAAAAGATGAAATATCATTGAATCAAAACGAACAACACTCACTGCACTTTTTGCTTTCCATTCGCACCACACATAATCATATATATTTGCTCTTTTGAAAAGCAAAAGCTACAGAGGTTGTAACTTGTAAAATACAATAAATAACTAAAAATAGCTGCCGGGAAAATGAAAGCCAATTCCAGAAAACTTGAACTTATTTTTCTGGTGGTAATTCTTAGTTAGTTAACTTCCTCAAGGCTTCCCAACAGTTATATATTTCCTTAACTAGTAGTTATAATTATATATCAGCAACGCACGCCCTTCCTGCACGTGAGTACACCAGCCGTCACGGTCATGGAGCCAACAAGAGAAGAAGGCCTTGCACTGAGACTTGAAGCCCTAGCGTAGCTGGAAGAAGCTCCGGCACCGGATTGCCGGAAATAAGCTCCGTTCAAGAACAAGTCACCTTCGGATCTCCAGTTCCAGTTCCTCCACTCTCCCTCTGAAGCATCCTCGTGCTTGGTCACCTCCTTGCAAAACCTATTATCCGGCGCCAGAAACCTATTCCCCTGGCTGTTTATCGTCGGATTAGCACTCCCTCCTATCGCATACATTTCCCAGTGTGTATAATCATTGTTCACCACATGAAAATACCCGTGCCTACACCTGCAACAACAACGTAATTAATTATAAGCACAAAGTAAATCTCCGAGTTTCAGATAGTGAAGTGTGACTATACGACGTACGTACCTTGGCATTCTCTGGACGAGGCCTTCACCGAAGTGGTTGAAGGCGATAGTGGCCTGCATGTTCTTGTCCTGAGAGTAAGAATCACTGTGGCCTAAGAGCATGACTTTATCGTGGTGAGTCATGTAGTTGTTGGAGATGGTGATGGCGGTGGATCCATGGATAGCGTCAATGAGACCGTCGCGGCAATTAGAGAGCGAGCAATGGTCAACCCAGATATGCCTGGAATTAAATATTGAAATTCCGTCGCCGTCCGACACCGTCCACCACCCATAATGGTGAGGAGAGTCTCTGATATCACCATGTCCGGTGGGCTTACAGTCATGAATGTGAATGCCGTGGATGATAATGTTGCTGACGTAATGTATCGTTAAGCATCCGCCGCCGGCAATGTGAACGCTCGCTCCTCTCCCGTCAATGGTCTTGAACGAGTTCATCACCAGCTCTTGCTTTAGTGTTATCACCATGTCTCTGTTGAAGATAATCCACAACGGCTCGTCTTGTATGACGGCGTATCTCAACGTTCCTGGCTTTGGGTTCACTGGGTCGTCGTCGCCGGAGTCCGTCACCACGTAGACCCGACCGTTTCTTCCCCCGATGGCGTCCTTGCCGAAGCCAATGGCGCAGTCCGCTAGCCTCTGCCGGTTCCTTTCCCAGTTGGGGTCGCACCGCCAGCAGTCGTCAATGGGGTTCCCGGTTCCACATGATAAATACCCCAAATTCCTTCTAGAAGCATTGATTCTTCTGTAAAGATAATAATAACAACAATGTGTGTGTTTGAGAGAGAGGGAGAGAGACCATTAATTTGTTGCAGCTAGTAGTACTGAAATAATGCTGATAATTAGTTACCTGTGTACGTCTTGTACAACTAGCTCGGGGTCTTGAACTGCGACGACGCAGGAAATAATGAGAGAGAAAGAGAGAAGAAGAAAGCAAGCTGCGAGACGAGCCATCTTTGTTCTGAGTTTGTAATGAACAAAGTGTGGTCGAGATGGGGGATTTCAGGTGAAGGAGGGGTTTTAAAGAATAGGAAAAGCCGAGAGTAATGGCGTGATTAATATGACAAAGCGGGATCCACATTCTCGTAATTTCTGATTTTTGATGGCTTATACTCGGCATTTGACTATTTGACTTTTTTTAAGAAAATTAAATAAATTACTTAATTATAATATATATTGTATAACTTTAAATTATTATCAGTTTATAAGTCAGATTAATAAATTTAAAGAAAAAATTATATATATAAATATTTTAAAATAATTTATTTAGCTTTCTTAATCTATATAAAAGGAAAATTAAATATATCTTATATTTATATTTAGTACAAGAGGAGGAAGTATTAGGAAGTATTATTTTTCCACTGAAAATGCCAGTGCTGAGGCCAGAGTTAGTTTGAAACCGTTACAAGTTACTACAACTTACGCACAAGCACTCTTTCTACACTACCTTCGTGAAATGAAAATATTGAAGCTGCTCAAGTCAAATTTGGTTGACCTCTGTTGCCAAGTGGGTTTGGTTAGGCCCACCATTGTAAAGTCTTGTTCTAACTAGCTACCACACCACCTTATAATTATTTCTGAATCACCCTCAAATCATGGCATGTTCAGCAACAGCCTGATCCAAAACATTCACTAGTCTAATATAAGTTTCAGAAGTTGCGGTTTCTGGGTGTTCACATGTGAACTGGTTCTTGTGTATCTGTGGCTTTAAAATTTAACCATGTAGGAGTAATAGTAACACGTAGTTACGTTTACATTCGTGGGCCATTTTAATTATAAGCAAACAACCAAATAGCTTTTATCCTTTGTGCGTGTTAGTTGGGTGACACTACACTTTATTTTCACCTTTGGGCCAATTGAAGGTACTGATTTTCCACTTCTATAATTGGGACATTTTTTCTTGATCCCTCCTGTAATAATATGATTGCTGTCTTTGACTTTTTACTCGTTAATTCACATTCAGATACATAACCTCATTCACATGTTCTCTCTCTGTTCTTTTCTTTGACGCGGTTATGGTGATTTTGTTTAATTGTTGTTTTAGAGAAATGAATCAATCATTATGTGCCAGCTTAGATACCTCATCACACACCACATAACATACTTCTTGCTTTTCCCCACTGACTGCGGAACATATTTTACATGCAAATATGGTGAATTACACTAAAACATTGTTTTTAAATAGTAATATACTACCTACAGTTTTTAATACTCCCTCCGGTCCTAATTATAAGATAAAGTTGACTTTTTTGAAAAAATTAAAGGAGCCAATTAAATCACTTTAGAATATTTTTATTTTTATTTTTTTCCTTCACACTAATTAATTTGACTAATAAACTGATATATAATCTAAAGATATTAAAAATATAAATATTCTAAAGTGATTTAATTGACTTCCTTAATTTCTCCAAAAAAGTTAACTTTGTCTTATAATTAGGACCGAAGAGAGTATAAAATCTTGTTAGTAGTGTAAATTGATAATTGTTGTCAATGACAAGTCATACCACTGGCAGTGTCGCCTACCACGTTTGGATGAAGTTTCAAGTTTAAACTTGATGTTGATATATTTGACATATGCGTGAGTTTGTTTAAAATTGTATAAAATAGAAAAAAAAAAAACAAATTGATGATAACAGAATTGATAGCTGTTGTCCGTTTGAGTTATAGAATCTCTTAAAGAATAGCCATGATTTATCTAAATAATGCGGATAGGCTTATTTTATGCGCATCTGAATAAATTAGGACCAAAAAAAAAACTGAGGAAAATCTTTGTCTGCTCAGCTCAACAACAACTAGCTAGAGATGGCTCAATTATTTAAATGATCTATAATTTATAAATTCATAATACATCTTCTCTGGGAAAAAAGGAATGGGATGGTAGGAAATGCAAGTACGTATTGTGTGTGTATTCTCATGGTAAATGAGTTTTCTTTCCCCAGCTAGTAAGAAACTAACTTAAATCATTTTCATTTTATGACAATTCTGTGATTCTCATTTAAAAAAAAAAAAGCGACATAAAATAAGACCCCTTTTTTCCAGTTTTATTCTTCCCACACGCTAATGTTTCGCTCTATTTGTAACTTTAGATCTACATTCAGTACAGAACACGTAAAATTATTAGAGCTGTGATCATGGATAACTTTGTGT
The DNA here is from genome assembly GCA_963210345.1 of Inga oerstediana. NCBI lineage: Eukaryota > Viridiplantae > Streptophyta > Magnoliopsida > Fabales > Fabaceae > Inga > Inga oerstediana. Next base: position 12,793,418 of record OY723403.1, read on the forward strand.
GTTGCTTACGACTGATCACAACTGAAAAGGCGGTCCAAAACATGTAATTATTACAGTTAAAAACTTGATGGAACTATCTAGAAATGTTACTGTAAAATGCCAGCCAACCTACTTTTTTTGAAGATGGCAAAACCCAACCACGAAATGATAACTCTGTTAGTAAACCAAAAAAAAAAGAAAGGATGACTTTGTTCAAGTTGATTTCATTAACACTAAAAAAAATAGGAATTATATATGTATAATTTTTTTATGAAAGGGAAAATGATATTAGGAGAGGATAAGCTTACATAGTCCCTTAGCTTCATAATATATACATATATGACTAGTAAGAATGGAAAGAAAAAGGAAGGGTGACAATAGAAAAGGAAATATTAGAAAAATTTGAAAACATCATTCTTAAGTCTTACCAAAAAAAAAAGAAAAAAAAAAGAAAAAAAAAAGAGAAAGTCTGGTTTTATAGAGAGAGAAAGTTAGAAAGAGAAAGTCTGAGTTTTGACCGTTGCCTGTAACGGTCAGAAAACGAGAACGGTGACGGTGCTCGGTGGCTGTTCCTGGATGTCCGGTGTCGTGCTTCCAACGGTGGCGGTGCTCAGAGTTGGTTCTTGAAGTCCGACGAGGTGCTTCGTCCCTGTGTCATGCGCTGGCAACGGATTATTTCGGCAAATCTTGGATTTTCTGAAGACGTTTCTGTTTCTTTAGTTGGAGAAGAAGAGTTTGCAGTATCGTGTGGTTAGCATCTGATCAGGTTCTGTGAGATTCCTATCTTCATTTTTCGCTGTGTTTCTCGGTTAGTTTTCTGCATCTGTTTTTTTTTTTTTTTTTTTGTTTTTTGTTTTCCTATTATGAGAGAAAACGGAGAACGAGAATCTGGTGCGAGTGGCGGAGGGAAGGGGAGTGGTAGTGGGGGTGTTGGGAGTCAGAATGGAAATGGGGGTCAGTCTCCGATTTTTAATAGCAAGGCTGAGAAATCAGGAAGTAGGAGAGAAGGGATTGATAATGTTTATGAAAACCATAATCCTGGGGCTAAATTCTCGTACCGGGACAAATTGTTGAGTCTTGGAGACTCTGGATTTCTGGAAATAAACATGTCAACTTGTGATGCCCTTAATGGTTGGAAAGATTATTGTGCGAAAATGAGTAGTAAAAGCACGTCCGAGAATGTTGAGACTGAAGAAGAAGATATATATGGTGATGAAGCAGGGGACACTTGGCAAAAAGGAGGGAAATATCCAAAGTTGAAATTTTCAGCAGAAGAATATGAAGCTTGGTGTAAACCATATATAAATTCTCTGATTGTTAAGCTTTTGGGGAAGTCATTCAGAGTTGGTTTTATGAGGCAGAGAATGGAAAGAATGTGGAATCCTAAAAGTCCGATGAAAGTTACCCCTTTGAGTAATGGATATTTTATTGTGTCGTTTTCTACAAGAGAGGATAGAGATTACGCTCTTTTGGAAGGACCTTGGATGATTGCTGACCATTATTTGATGATACAACGTTGGCGGCCAAACTTTAATCCTTGGAAGGCGGATTATCAAAAGAAAATAGCTGTGTGGATTCGATTTCCGGATTTACCGGCGGAACTTTACAGTATTGAATCTTTAAGGAGACTGGGAAACCTCGTGGGGAAAACTTTGAAAATTGATAGAACTACGGCTTTTTCAGAGAAAGGAGGCTTTGCTAGAATTTGTGTGGAGTTGGATTTGCAGAAACCTTTATTACCTTTTTTCAACCATTTTGGGGAGGACAGGAAGATTGAGTATGAGGGATTACATCTTGTCTGCTTTCACTGTGGGCAATATGGCCATCATATAGGGGTTTGTCATCATAAAGGTACAGATCAAATGAAGGAGAATGGGGAGATTCGTCCTAATAAAGCTCCGGAAAAATCCTCTGATGAGGTGAGGGATAATTTGAGGAAGGATGCTGAGAGTACTGAGAAAAGTGGATCAAAGGGTGGAATTTTTGGGCCACATATGCTGGTAAGACGGGAGGTTAGTGGAAATTTTAATAAAGTGGATTTTGTTGGTTCAAGCTCGAATGGAGGAGGTAAAAAAGGGGTTACAAGTCAGAAGGGTTCGCAAAAGAAAAATGATTTTAATTTAGCCAAGGATAAGGGAAAGACGGTTGAAAAGAAGGATGAGAGTGAGGGATTAAATGAGAGAAGGCGTCAAGTTGGGATGGATTTTAATAAGAATGTTACAGAGCAAAAGTGGGTTCCTGTGGGAGAAAAAAGACTAACCGGGGTTAAGAGACGTGCAAGAGAAAAAATGAACATGATTAGAGGAAAATTACCTTCTCATGATGTTACAAAAGGAGGGGGGATTGGAAAAAATGATGTTAGCGAATTGATCTCCCTAAATCCTTTTTCTGTTTTGGAAGTCAGGCCTAGTGAAACCATGAAGGCTACTGAAGAATCTCGATATAATGAAGCGGAAAATATAATCATGGAGATGGAACAGGGAGACATGTTGCAAAGTACTAGTTATATAGTGGATCAAGGTATGATAACTACAGATCATCATGATGACCCTTCTTCATTTAATTTGTCTGAAGGTGGGATTGTTAGAGTGGATGAAAGTGCTTTGATGGGGGATTCCGCCCCAAAAATCCATAATCTGTCTTAATGAATTTCATTTTATGGAATACGCGGGGCACAGGAGCTCGTCTTTTTCCTAATCTCATAAGGGAAATGTCTCGGTTCCATAATGTGGATTTTCTGGCTATTTTTGAAACTAGGTGCAGTGGGAATAAAGCTGTCCAAATAGCTGGTAAGTTGGGATTTCAATGTGTTGAAATTATTGATGCAGAAGGTTTCAAGGGTGGGATTTGGTGTGTGTGGTCTGAAAAGGTGGGAAAAGTTGAGGTATTAGTGAAGAATCCTCAATTTATGCATATCAGAATCTGTGGGAATGATCGTAGAACTTGGGACCTGACTCTTGTTTATGCTAGCCCGATTTTAATGCAAAGACGAAAATTGTGGAATGATCTATTTGAGTTGCGAAATAGGATACACGGGCCTTGGGCTATTGGTGGTGATTTTAATGCTACTCTGATGACTAATAAAAGAAGATCTGTGGGTGAGAATATTGGGCCAGATAGAGAGTTCATTAATTTTGTTGATGCTGCTGTTTTGAATGATCTTGGGTTTGATGGACCTGAGTTTACGTGGCATAGAACTGATTCTCAGAGCAGAATTGATCGTGTTCTTGGATCAAATGAATGGGTTGAAATGTTTCCTGATGCTAGTGTTACTCATTTACCATGGTATAAATCTGATCATCGTCCAATTCTGTTGCGTTTGGAAGGGTTTAGCAGGACGAGACAGATTAATAAACCATTCCGGTTTATCGCGGCTTGGGTATTACATGATGAGTTTGAAGAATTTGTCAAGGAAAATTGGAGAACGACTGGCGAGTGGAAGGAGACAATCACTCTATTTTCTGAAGATTGTAGAAGTTGGAATAAAAATGTATTCGGTCATACGGATAAGAGGAAAAGGGAGATAATGCGTCGTCTTAATGGGATTACTAGAGTGGAGAATCATTATGGGCTTTCTATGGAGCTTCATAATCTTCAAACTTCTTTATGGGGCGAGCTTGAGGGTGTCTTATTGCAGGAATCGTTATTATGGGCTCAAAAGGCACGCTCTGAATGGTCAGTAAGTGGAGACAGAAATACGAAATTCTTTCATGCTAGGGCTAATGGAAGAAGAAAAAGAAACTTTGTTGGAGCTATTCGTAATCAGGATGGTGAATGGGTTTATGAAGCGCAATTAATTAAAGAGATGGCTTCTTCTTATTTTACTACTTTGTTTACAGAGGAACGAATGCAGAGGGAGAAAATCCATTGTCACAATACTTATCCAAGAATTGAAGATGAAGACCTCTTTCTATTAGGTAAAGATATTCGGGATGAAGAAGTTAAAGAGGTGGTTTTTAATATGGGAGCGCTGAAAGCGCCGGGTCCGGATGGTTTTAATGCACTCTTTTATCAGAGTCAATGGAATCACGTTGGTACATCTGTTTATGGGTTTATTAAAAAAATTTGGGAGTATCCAGAAGAAATTGCTAGCATAAATAATACTTTTCTGGTACTTATACCAAAGAAGGAATCTCCGGAAGAGTTAAAGGATCTTCGTCCTATCAGTTTATGTAATGTTATCTTCAAGATCCTTACCAAGGTGATTGCTAATCGTATAAGGGTAGTCCTTCCAAAAATTATTAGTCCTAACCAATGCAGCTTTATCCCAGGCAGACACAGTTCCGACAATATTATTGTAGCTCAGGAGGTTGTTCACTCAATGAGGACTATGCAAGGTAAACGGGGATACATGGCAATTAAGATTGATATGGAGAAGGCTTATGATAGGCTGAACTGGAGTTTCTTGGAACAATGTTTGAAAGATCTTTCATTTCCTCCTAATCTGGTCAGAATTATCTCTCAATGTGTTTCGACGCCTTCAATGCAATTATTATGGAATGGAGAGAAAGGTGATTTATTTAAAACTTCCCGTGGTGTGAGACAAGGGGACCCTTTATCTCCATATTTATTCGTAATTTGCATGGAACGGCTGGCTCACATGATTCAAGATAGGATGGAAACAACGAACTGGCTACCAATAAGGTTATGCAAGAATGGGCCTCCTATTTCTCATTTATTTTTTGCTGATGATATTGTTTTGTTTGGTCAAGCTTCTGTTTTCCAGGCAAATGAAGTTAAGGCTTGTCTAGATGAATTCTGTGCAAGCTCAGGTTTAAAGGTTAATGCTATGAAGACTAGAGTTTTCTTCTCCAGGAATGTGAATCACAATCGACGCACTGAGTTGAGCAATATTCTGGGGTTCCAAATGGCAGCTGATCTTGGCAAATACTTGGGAGTTCCTCTGCATCATAAAAGGGTGACTAAGGAGAGCTTCAGTGAGGTTGTTGATAAAGTGAAGAAGAGGTTATCTAATTGGAAAGTTAATTCGTTATCTCTAGCTGGGCGTGCTACTTTAGTAGGGGCTGTCACATCAGCTATTCCAGCTTATACAATGCAAACGGCATCTATACCTTTTGGTTCATGTGATATGATCGAGAGTAAAAACCGAAGCTTTTTGTGGGGTACAACTCAGGAAAAGTAGAAAATTCATCTTGTTCCTTGGGAAACGGTGTGCAAGTCAAAGGGTAATGGTGGCTTGGGATTGAGACATGTTAAAACCCAGAATCATGCTTTTATGGCCAAATTAGGGTGGAATCTTATCAAGAAAAAGGATGACTTATGGGTAAGAGTTATTAGAAGCAAATATAAATGTGGAAATGATTTAATGCCTCAAATTGATATGCAGAGGATAGGATCGAATACATGGGCAGGGATCAAGGCTGCATGGAGATTTGTGCAGGAGGGCTCCGAAGTTGAGCAGGGGGGACAGATTGTTCGATGGAGGCACACAAGAAATGGAGAGTTCACGGTGAAATCTGCTTATAAAGTTATTGCAAATGAAGAAGATAACCAAGAAGTTTTATGGCAGAAAATCTGGAAGCTGAATACTATTCCAAGATGTAAAACTTTTATGTGGCTCGTTGCTCACAACAAGCTTCTTACCAACGTTGAGAGATATAGAAGAGGCATGTGTGCTGAGGATGTGTGTGGTTGGTGTAAGAAAGGTCCAGAAACGGTGCTGCATGTACTTCGGGACTGCACTGAAGCTAAACGTTTGTGGATGGAAAAGATATCTTTGCCAAGAGATCGTTTTTTCTTTGAGCTAAATCTTAAGGAGTGGTTGAACTCTAATATTCGACGCTTGGATTGGGGTGACTGGTTTGCAACTTTATGCTGGTTATTCTGGAAAAGGAGAAACGAACGTCTTTTTGAGCAGAAAAATCAGAGTAATGAGAGCCTACTGAATCATGCCCATGCGGTGATATCTAGCATTCAAAAGGCAAGTAAAAAACTTGTCGGAATAAATTTACAAGGGACATTAGTTACGGACAGAAGGGCCACTTGGATGCCACCAGAGGAAGGATGGACTAAAGTAAATGTTGATGGAGCATTTTCAGGGAGATCCGGTCCTGGGTGCGGAGGAGTTATTCGCGAGGCTAACGGAAATTTTATTATGGCTTTTATGCACAGATTGGAGTTGGGTGATCATGTTACCGCTGAAATATGGGGTATTCTTCTAGGATTGAAGACAGCTTGGGATCAAGGAAAGCGAAGAGTGATATTAGAATCCGATGCGAAAGATGTTATTGATCTGATTAATTGTGAGAATTGCCAGAATCATCCGGACGCTAATACAATAGAAGAAATTCGTTCCATGTTGCAACGAGAATGGAGGATAGATTTGAGGTTCGTTCCAAGAAACGCAAATAGGGTTGCCGACTTCCTTGCGAAAAAGGCAATTTCATGTGTAACGGGGTTTCACCCGATTTTGTATTCCACGCCTGAGTTATCAGCTATTTTAGAGCTGGATCATTGTATTCCTACTGATGTAGGCTGAGTTTTTTAGAGTTTCCATCTTTATGTATCAAAAAAAAAAAGTCTTACCAAATGACTGACTAGTGAGATTGAAAAGATGATATATCAAATCTCTTCTGGTTGATACATATGGTTGTCAAGGAATTCTTAGGGTGTGTTTGGTTTGAGGGGAGGGGGAGGAAGGGAGGAAATGGGGGAGAAATTACAATTTTGTCCAATTGAAACCTAAAATTTACCCTCTCATTTTTTTAAATTTTGGATTCCCGCTTAAAATTTACCCTCTCATTCCTTTTAAATTTTGGGTTCCCTCCTAAAATTTAAATATCTTCAATCCAAAAAAGTAATTTAGTCCCTCTCTCTTTCCCTCCCTCCCATCCCCTCCCCTCCCCTCCCCTCAAACCAAACACCCCCTTAGGGTGTATTTCTCTTGAGGGGAGGAGAGGGTGGAGAAATTATAATTTTGAACAAAAGAAACCCAAAATTTCCTCTTTCATTTTTTCAAATTTTGGGTTTCCTCCAAAAAAAATTTCCTTTTTCATTCTTTTTAAATTTTAGATTCCCACCCAAAATTTAAATTCTTTTAATCCAAAAAGGTAATTTACCCACTCTCTCATTCCCTCCCCCCTCTCCCCTCAAACCAAACACACCCTTAGTGTCATGAAGGTGGCTCCTACAAATTAAATAATCCAATTAAGAACAACACGCAAACAAGTGAATAAGAAATAACAGTTAGAGTAAGCTCCCTCTTCCTGTAGGTGTTTTTGAATTGAAAATGATGACATGACATTACATTTTTTGTGAACTTTACTCCTATGAATAATATGGACCAATATCTTTCTTGAAAGAGGAAATAAAAAGTGACCAGCGTTTTAGAGGCGCAATGGTCACCGAAGCGCCTTTAGGCGCTTCTCCCCCTTCCCCATCCGGGTTCGATCCCCGTCGCCGATGTAATAAAAAAAAAAAAAGAGGAAATAAAAAGTGTAGCACTTGGCCTGAATGAACTAAGGAGTGCCTCCGACCTCTTGGTAGATAATACTATTGACAAAAAAAGTTAAAATGCTAAGGATTTCTCTGATGGAGTCTGATATTGTTATAAAAAATTAATAATGATAGTTAGTCCAGTTCAGACACCCATAATCTGTGCGAGTTGGGACCCAATTTTTTTTTTAAAAAAAAAGGAATGGAAAGAAACAAAAAGAAGAAATTGTTGTTTTTTAGTTGCCCACTCGGTTCACCGGAGCTTTACCCCGACTACATCCGGATCCGACTCGTGTCGCGCACCTGACTATGGTGGGAGAGTCTCCAAATGGGAATTTTCTGTATACACAAAGCTCGAACTCGAGACCTTACTTAAGCGGAACCAAACCGCTTACCACTTGAACCAACTCCCATTAATATGAAATTGTTGTTGTTTTTGCATGCCCTAATGCACGAATGGGACAGAGCACGTACGTGGCTATCAAAGGCACAAAAGCTGAGCCATAACATTGAGGGTATCGCCAGCTTTAAACTTGAAAATGGACCTACATTGTTAATGACGAAGTGTGTGTGTTGATCTCCGCCCACAATGAGTCCTTCTCTTCCCTTTTATTCACCCTCAGGCTCTTCCTCTAAGCTCTCTGTATCATCCATTAATTCCTCATTTTCTCTCTCGAACTGTTCTTCTTCAATATGGCTCCAGCTCAAGACAGTTCTGAGAATAATGATTCATACACATTCAAAGTTACTGTAATTGGAAGTGGCAATTGGGGCAGTGTTGCCGCGAAGCTTATCGCCTCCAATACCCTAACCCTAACCTCCTTTCATGGTAATTTTCTCTGTCATTCTCTTCTCAATGAATCTGATAATTCATCGTCTGCTTTTTTGTAAAATCTTGATTCTGCATCTTGATGTACTGTGCGATTAATTAGATGAAGTGAGGATGTGGGTGTATGAGGAGACGTTACCGAGTGGCGAGAAACTCACAGATGTGATCAATCGAGCTAAGGTAAGCACAAGACGTGTGTGTCACTCTTGTTGTGCATGCAATATATCTCTCCAATAATGTGTCCTACGCTACTTACACAGGAAAATGTTAAATATCTCCCCGGAATTAAGCTTGGAAGAAACGTAGTTGCAGATCCAGATCTTGAAAATGCAGGTGGTAACATCTTTCTTGTTCTAATTTATATCACGGGAATACCAAAAGGGGACAGAATTTTGAATAGAGAGAAAAGCACGAAAATCTCACAAGCATTTGGGGCACTATTAGTACTCACTAATCACTTTTCTTATTAGGTGATTTCCGTGGCTAAATTGACTGAGTAATTATGCAGTGAAAGATGCCAATATGTTGGTGTTCGTGACCCCACATCAATTCATGGAAGGAATATGCAGGAAGCTAACCGGGAAAATAAGGGCAGATGCAGAGGCTATTTCACTTGTGAAAGGTATGGAGGTCAAAATGGAAGGCCCATGCATGATCTCTAGTCTCATCTCCCAACAACTAGGAATCAATTGCTCTGTTCTTATGGGAGCCAACATAGCAAATGAGGTAATTAGAAGGACCTATAGTTAATTGCTGTGATAAACACGTAATGCCCATTGGCTGTTTTCTATATAATTCTGTTTACATACACAGATAGCCGTAGAGAAATTCAGTGAAGCAACAGTTGGATACAGGCACAACAAGGATGTTGCAGAAAGATGGGTTCAATTGTTTAGTACTCCCTATTTCATTGTCACAGCTGTAAGTGCATCAAATCCTCTAATTGAACACAAGAAAACTTGTTGAAACTACTCAATCCAGAGGAACTTTGCCAAGTAAATGTTGGCATCAATAAATAATGACATGGCACAAACAACGAAGATAACGCCTTATCAGTCATTAGATTATGAATACTTTTTAACCATTATAAGGTAGTAAGATTTGCCTTCTATGTAATAAATAGGTCCAGGATGTTGAAGGAGTGGAACTGTGTGGGACTCTAAAAAATGCTGTGGCCTTGGCTGCAGGTTTGTAGTTTGTAGTACAGTACTGTACACTGCTCTCATTTTCAACTTAATGACCAAGAAATTAAACAAAAATGGGACAGGTTTTGTTGATGGCTTGGAAATGGGAAATAATACAAAAGTAAGTTCGAAGAATGTCTTCTTCAGAAGGTTTCTAAAACTTGATCGTTATTTTCTGTCTGATTTTCCTCATAAACATATGTTTAGGCAGCAATCATGCGACTTGGCCTGAGAGAAATGAAGGCATTTTCGAAGCTGCTGTTTCCATCTGTTAAGGACAGTACTTTTTTTGAGAGCTGTGGGGTAGCTGACCTCATCACAACATGCTGTAAGGAAGTTTACTGACTTCACTTTGCCCCTCATTGATTCCTCGTTATTATTTATCAAAACCATGTCGTTTGTGGCAGTGGGCGGAAGAAACAGGAAAGTTGCTGAGGCTTTTGCAAAGAATGGAGGGAAGAGGTTGGTTTTTCCTCATTCAAAGGTATCTCTCTGGTGAGAAAATGAGATTCTTGGTCCAACGTTTTCATTTCTCTTCTTATAGGTCTTTTGATGAGCTTGAAGCAGAGATGTTGCAGGGGCAAAAGTTGCAGGTGCATACATGAGATGAAACTATCAATTACAAATTGTAAAATCATGTGCATTGATCACAGAGGATTTTATTATCAAGTCTAACACTTTCAGAACCAGTTGCCATTAGAATCTCTGTATAATTATTTCTGTTGGTGTCCTAACTCAAGTTTCATGCACCTAGGGTGTCTCCACTGCAAGAGAGGTTTATGAGGTTCTAACACATCGTGGATGGCTAGAGTTGTTTCCCCTCTTCTCAACCGTGCACGAGATATGCACCGGCCGCCTTCCCCCATCGGCCATAGTTGAATACAGCGAGCGTCAACCCAGATCCTCATGATCTAACGCTATGGAAAATAATGCTTTTCTTGCAGCAGAAATGTCTAGTACAAATTGAATTTGCGGTTCCAAGAAAATATAACAGTGCACTTTAGCTGTGTATGCGCATCAACCATGGAAGGATTGTGTGACTCTGCACTGCTTTTCCTCGTCAAAATCTCAGGCCAACAGAAAAGTTAACTCTTTCATCATGTTCTATTTTACCATTTTAATTTTTACAAGCAATAGATATGCCTTGAATAAAGAGGTGTAGTGTAATTTCATATTGATAAGGTTTTCTGGCTTTTAGAATTTGTGAGCTGAACTGTTACTTCAGAGTTTAAAGCGTCTAATTGATAATACTCCAAGAAATTCATAAGGGAAGGGGGAGAAAGGCCAAACCATCTAAGGGCCCGTTTGGTGCGCAGTACACGATAAGGCATGATAATATAAATGAGAAGTGAATCCCAATGTAAAGCCAAACCCTTCTTTTGATGCAAATTGTTATTAATATATATTCATAAACCATACTACACAACCAGTAGATCTATGATATATATATATATATATAAATAAAGAAGGAAAAAAATCCAGAAAGCCAACCAATACAAGAATCTAATTTGGTTAATAACTTATCCAGTTCTAATTCTATCCAGCCGGTCAACACTCTTTCGTGCCTTTTCCAATTGAAGGTCAATGCTTTTTCGAGACTTCTCATAGCAATCTACACTTCTCCGAGACCTTTCCACATGATCAAAGGAAACTCTTAATTTGTCAAGCTTATCAGCATTATTAGTCAAATTTTTCAGTTTTTCTGGCCTATCTGTGCTCTTCCTTGGTTTCTCTCTCCGGTCAGTGCTCTTTCTACTAACTTCAAGTATATCAGTACTCTTTCGAGGCTGTTCAAATTGATCTGTGCTCATCCTAAAACTGTATCGTTGGGATTGAAACTTCTCGACAGAGTTTATAAACTTCTTGAGATGCCTGATATACTCAGGATAGAGCTCCAAATTACAGTGCTTGCCTCCTTTGAGCCACAGCGGTTCATACTTCTCTTTACATAGTTCCCATAGCTGCTTACCATGGGAGCAATCTACAACTTCATCTGAAGTTCCCTACAATATATGAATGGGGGTAATCACAATCACAAAATTTCTGATTCATCGCTTTATAATTATTTGTGAGTATATCATTTTGAGACTGATAAAGGTTGTTTATATTTTAACTCTATGGTAAATGGGGGGAAAAAACACTGATAGCCAACAGCTTAGTGTTAACTAAAGGATCTATAGTCTGAACTTTAAATATTCCTACCAGCTAATTAGTGGATTTTTTTTTTTGTTGCTAAACATAGTAGGCTAGTGCTATAATAAAGAGAGGCTAAAAGAGTTTGAAGGATTGTAGATGATTTATTCACAATGTTTTCCAGTTTGGCAGATAGTATAAGCAGGAGATATCATATAAAACAGAAGGTTCCCTGAAAGGTATTTATCATAGCCTGTAAGACAAGCATACAAACTGGGCCTCACTATCTCAGCATGAAGCATCATTTCAGACTATTACAAAAGGATGGGAAGCACTTAATCTCAAACTAAGCTTATTAACACTCAATTACAGGCGCAGATAAATAGGATAGAGTGCACTTACATGAATTATGAGAACTGGACAATTAACGTGTGGAATTTTGTCGATGTTCTGCCCAATAACACAAAGTAGTGTTAGATCAGATTAAGGATATCACGTTCCTCTAAATCAGGAATCCTTGATTAAAAATGCACATATATGGTATGAAATCAAATACCTTGTATATGTCAAACCAGTAAGTACGCTTTACTGGATACATGACCCTTAAGCCAGAAAGTATAGGACTATGCAGAACAATAGCTCTCAATTGAGGCAATTTAACTGCAAGATCCAAAGAAGGGCCACTGCCAACAGATTGCCCGTAAAGAATTACGTCTTCGGGCTTTGTGCCATAGCTTTCTTCTAGACACTTATATGCAGCCTCAATATCTGCATATGTGTTCTGCTCACTTGGCTGCAGTTCAAGAAAATTATGGTCTTCAGTTGATTTTATTAGCTCAACCACTGCAAACACAAATGCAAGACAAAGCATTTTTACTACAATAACAAGCTTTTCATATCTTACAAACCTTTCCCGTTGACTGGCCGTACCCAGAATAATCATAACTACACAAAAATTGGAGAAAGTGTTAGTAAGAACTGCAGTTTAAAACCTCAAACTTCATGAAGAGCACAAGTGAGATAGATTATTCTGTTTACAATACTGCCTGTACAGATAGATACAACTCCAGAAACTTTTTCTTCACAAAAAGCAGTAAATGAATTTGACCAATTTCACCAAGTGATAACCAGAAATGAGGATGATGATTGGAGTACCAACATAATTGTCGAAGCACACATCAATAGAGCTACAGAAATAAAAGTGACAGTGGTTATGGATGCGGCGAAATCACGCGTTTAAACTATGAGGAAAACTCAGCATTATGACAAAACCGAAATCGAACAATTCATTATTCATCCGCGAAGAACTTACTCTCAGAATCATCTTAAATGATCAACAGGAATTACGACCGACATTAAGCTAACTCCATTGTTAGTTTAGCTCAGGATCGTAACTTAAGAAAACAGAGTATCACATAGAGATTAAAAGTAAATAAGCTAAATTCAGGAAACCAGAAACCAAAAATGACATGAAAAAACATGGGAGAAAAAAGCCACCAAAAGACGAAAAATGAAGGTACAAAGTAAAGCGGGATAGACAAAAGGGAAAGGGTACCCCATGAGATTGACGCGTAAGTGGATGCTGAGCTGAATGAAGAGGTCGTACATCTGGCCTAGATCGGCGGCATTACCGTGAGAATAAAGGAGAGTGGAGGTGGCCATGGGATGTCTGATGTACATTGCTACTATCTCAGTGCCGCGACGCGTCGGCAGCTTGAGAATTTCGACGTTCTCGCGGTGAGGAAAAGGGCTGAGAAGCAGAAGCCCAGTAACTCCATCGGTCACCAATTTATACGACGGTGGATTCGGCGGGAAGAATGCGAACTTCGCTGCCATAGACGATGTTACCCCTCCCATACTCTCTCACCGGAATAAATAATTCAGAACTTCACTGTTTCACTTCCCTCTCTCTCACACACTATCTTCTAAGAAGGAGAAACAGGAAACTGAGGAAAGAGAAAGCTGCTTTTTAGAGAGGGAATGAAGTGTGCAGAATTTAATCCCTAAAAACCAATCAAATTTCCTAATAAGTGGGGGGAAAACCTAAACAATTGATTGTTGATCAGATCAGAGGGGAAAAGGGGGGGTGCTTGAAATGTACGTAATAGTAGAAGATGACTTTAGAGAGCGTGATGGTGAAAGAAAGCTTACGAGAGAGAGAGAGAGAGAGAGAGAGAGAGAGAGATTTTTTTTTTTACATTACATGGTGCAGCGACTCATGAGTAAGAAGGACCTTGTGCGTCTCACAATGATGCTTTCTCGTTCCGTTTGCGTAACACCCACCCCTTCTCCATCCTCCTTTTTCTACTCTCTTTCTTTTATACCATTCTTCTTCATTATTATGTTCCTTTCTAATCTCCTTAAATCACCCCTTGTTCTGCTTCTTTCACTGTTTTGCTATAATTCTAATTTTTTCCCACACCCAAATTAATTTCTTTATTTATTTCAAACTTCCAACCACTAATTAAGCAACATGTGTATGGAACTTTTTGGCTGGCTTTTTTATTATTCCAGTTGGGGTCTCAGTTCTCGTCAGTTTTACTCTAATACTCAAGGTACAAGGTACAAGTTCCTCTTAAATTCCTCTGAGTTAAGATCGGTAGCTAACCTTCATCAATTCATATTTATTCCTTCCTTTTTTTTTCTTATAAAAATGAAAAAAAAAACACATAATCTCATCAACTTTGTTGATCGAATTGAGTAACAAACTATAATTGGCCCTAAAATTAAAATTTACAGCAGCAGCACAAATTTTGACGAGTGTGTGTGTGAGAGATAAAGCTTTTTTTTTTTTTTGAATTGCATAGACAAGCGGTAGCTTGAATAAGTTACATTTAACTACCAAATAGATGGCTATCCACCGCCAAGGATTTGTCTTTCAAAAAGGAATCCCAGCAGCACGTCGGCACTTCAGATAAAAGGCAACTCTGTTCTGCCACCTCATGAGCTTTCTTCGCTAGCACATCAGCACACTGCAACACTTCTCGTTGACAATGATGTAATTCAACATTCCAATCTGCATAAAGTAGTTTCCTTGTCTCCTCTATGATGTCTCGCATAGGATGACCATCTCTAGAATCTCTCATCAAAATATTTACGGCCGTTAACGAATCAGAGTATATCACACGTCCTTCAGCTGTAATCTCCTGCATACTTCCATTCCAACCTTGATAGCCAACATCTCAGCTTCCACCACTGATTTCGGTCCTAGTCTGCTCTGGAACCCCATGATCTATCGTCCAACTTCATCCCGAATTAGCCCCCACATGCAACCTGATTATTCTCCCTAATCGAAGCATCCACGTCTAGACAGACTACCCCAGTTGGAGGAGGGTACCAGCATGGGTCCGTACTTGATACTCCCCGAAACACCTGATGAACTAGTGTGTCCCCTACCACATCCTCTGTAATATGAAACATGCACTGATGAAAAGTTTTACATGCATATATAGTTTTTGATTCAAAGATCTTTGTACATCTCGACTTCCATAATGCCCAGCAGACATGTGCAAAGATCTTTGTCCAAGGCCACCTCGAGAATCTTCGATTTCCAGGATTGTGAGAAGAATTACCCTGAAGCCAGTCTTGCAAATCAGAAGAAAAGAAAACATTGTAGTAGTTAATGTTAATAAACTCTCTCCATACCTCTCTTGCTCTCGGACAATCTCTCAAAGTGTGTAGAATGCTCTCCTGACACTCACACCCAAAAGGGCACACCCCTGTATATGAGATTCCCCGTTTTGCTCTAAGTGAATTAGTTAACAAACTCTCATGGCTCACATGCCATAGAAAGAACTTTATCTTCTCCAGCACCTGCCAACGCCAAAACTTATGCCAAAATGGCCTATCTCCATCCTCATTTGATTTCATTAAGAAGGAATAAGCAAACTTAACTGTGAAAGTGCCATCCTGTGATTATTTCCAATACACCGTATCAGGGATTCCGTTAACTGGTGGAGGAATTTTCTTAAGCTCATAAATAATCTGATCATTGAAGAAATGATTCCATCGTTCGACATCCCACTTATGATCTGAATTCAAAAATTGGATCACCTTCTCCTTCATATTAATTTGTTCAACATTCTTGATCGCAAGAACTGTAAGAGGGAATTGAAAAGGTGTCCAAAGATCCGTCTAAAAATTAATTCCTTGGCTACTTCTCATACGCACATCGACCCCTTTCATGAACCTGTCCCACACCCTTACTATGGCTTTCCAAGTTTCCGAATTGGAAGACTTCTTTACTACAAATGGAATAAGGTCATTTCCACATGCATACTGAGCCCGCAGACATCTAACCCATAATGCTTGCGGTTTTGTAATCAAATTCCAGCACAACTTCATAATAAAAGATCTGTTCTGAGCTTCCAAATTCTTTATTCCTAGACCCCCAACCTTCTTAGCTTTGAGAACTTTCTCCCATGATATAAGATGCATTCGTCTCACTTCGATGTCCTGACTCCACAGAAAGCTCCAATTAAATCGTTCCACTTCATTCAGTACTCCTTTTGGAAGCATAGATTGCAATTGGTAAGAAGGTAGTGCTGAGAGTACTGCCTTGATCAAAACTGTTCTTCCTGCCATATTAAGCACCCTCCCTTTCTAAGCCGATAACTTAGATCTAACCTTCCTGCCAATATGCCCAAAGGTAGCCTTCGTTACCCTATTGCGAAATAATGAAACTCCCAAATACTTCCCCAAATCTCCAGTTACTCCAATTCCCAATCTAGCACTCAGACTGCAAGCCCTGGTAAAATTGACATTTCTTGAGAAAAAGGCCTTTGATTTCTCCAAATTAATCTTGTGACCTGAATATCTCCAGAACCCCTCCATAACTCGTTTCATCACATTAACTTGCCTGATCGAAGCCTCTGCAAAGAGCAACAAGTCATTCGTAAAGAATAAATGGGAGATCTCTGGGCCTTGATTCTTAAATCTGAAGGGTTTCCAATTGCCTCTGCTGCATTCATTCTTGATGATATGCCCTAATCTTTCCATACACAAGACAAACAAATAAGGACTAAAAGGGTCACCCTGACGCATACCTCTAGAGGGTTCAAAAGCCTGACCTTCATACCCATTCCACAAAACTCTCATTGTTGTTGACGTTACGCATGCCATGATGAGTCTGATCAAGTCCTCATTTAGCTTGATATATCGTAAAGTTTGTTCAAGAAATTCCCAATCCAACCTATAATAGGCCTTCTCCATGTCTACCTTCACCACCACAAAACCCTTCCTCCCTGGCTTGGATCTCATTAAATGTATTATCTCTTGGGCAATAATTATATTGTCACAACTCGACCTTGAGGAGATGAAACTATATTGCTCTTGTCCAATTAGCTCCTGCATAACCCCTCTGAGCCGATTCGCTACAACCTTCGTAATCACCTTGAGACTTACATTGCATAAAGATATGGGTCTCATTTCCTTTATAGACACTGGGTGATCAACCTTTGGAATGAGGACTATATTAGTGCTGTTGACTTCCTTAATTATCGTTGGATCTTGAAAAGCTTTCTTGACAAAGTCACAGATTTTGTTGCCAATTCTACTCCACTGAGCCTGGAAAAAGTGCGGTTGAATACCATCTGGTCCTGGAGCTTTGAAGGCTCCTATGGAGAAAATCACATTTTTAATTTCAATGTCATCCACGTCTCTGTTTAGCCTCCGTTGGCCTTCATTTAATATGGGAAAGTCATTAGGCCTATTATAGTATATCTGTACGAACGAATCCCTTGTATACAAATCTTTATAGTATGTACTAGCCATGTCTCTTAAAGACTCTTCATCATTTATCCACACCCCATGTCTGTCTTGCAAGGCCATTATTCTTTGCTTCCTACTTCTGATGATAGTCGAGGCATAGAAGAAACGTGTATTATGATCCCCCCTTGGAGCCACTTACACCGAGATTGTTGGAACCATATCATTTCCTCTTGGACCATCAATCGGTGATATTCCTCCCATAGCTTCCTTTCAATTTAAATAAACCATTAGGAATCTTATCTCTCTTCCGTTTCTCTATACCTTGCAATCGTCGCGCCACTTCTCTCTTCTTATTTGGGATGCTTCCAACAACAGATTCATTCCATTGTTTCGCTTCTGTCTGAAAAAGATTCACCCCCTGAATCCAGTCCTTGTCCTTCCATGCCTCCTCAACAATCTTCTCAAACCCCTCCTCCAGCTGCCAAGCTGCTTGCACATGAAATCTCCTATTGTATTGTGGTGGAGGTATATCATCCCCACAATTTACCACCACCACCTTATGATCAGACTTGTATTTTAAATCATACTGGACCTTGGTTTGTGGACAAGATATCGCCCAAGACAAGTTACAAAAAACCCGGTCTATTTTCTCGCGCAGTCCATGTCTCTCCCATGTATACTCCCCTTGAGGGTCATCAATCTGTATAAGTCCTGCTTGAATCACACATTCATCAAACTGCTCCATTGATAGACTATGCGGTTCTGCCCCGCCTTGTTTATTATAAGGCGAACGATAAGCATTAAAGTCACCCATTACAATCCAATCATTCATTGAATGTTGTGCTATCGTGATCAAAGCTTGCCATAGGTCCGATCTTTTCCTATATGATGTTTCCCCGTAGACAAAGGTGACAAAAAAAGTGCTAGAGGATAAGGGTATTGACACCTTAACATAAAGCATCTGAGTCGTTGAGGTTATATACTCCACCTTAAAATCCCAATCATTCCACAGCAACCAAATTCCTCCAGCAAAGCCATTAAGAGAGAGAGAGACAAAGCTTTGAAAAGCTACAAAATAAGGTAAAAATGGGCGAACCCATTTTATGCCTACTTGCTCTAAATAACCAAATCTAATGCGGAGCCTTATTACTAGCAGTACACTTACGTGTTGGAAGCTTTAATTCATTTATGTATATGGCTGCAATAATTAATTATATTTATCTTTCAACGCTTGACAACCATCAAAATTTAATACTCTCACGTATTGTTTTTATAATAGCAATAGCTCAATATTTAAATTGCCTTCGTTCCTTTTATAAGAGTCCAACAAATTTTATTTAGATATTTAATGAGTTTTTTTTTCATTTTTACCTCTTATTAATTATATATATTGCATTATTCAAAAAGTCGGTGATAGTTATATTTACTTCATTTTTTCTCTTACTCACATCTCATAAGTAAGGGCATCCTTGGAATTCAATTTTTTTTTTCAGATATACTTATTATTTTTAATTAATTTTAACTGCTTTCTTAAACTGCTATAAATAGAGCTGGAGGTAGTACCGCATGACAAGGGGAAAAGATAAATGTGCTTCACTAATCATACTTTATCATCAGATCAACCTTTAACATTTTGTAACGTGGAGTAGTTTGTTTGAGTCTGATGTATTCTGACTGAAAAATAAACACATAGTTATTATCAAAAAAAAAAAAAAAATAAACACACAGTTTTTATATCTTTTATAGTTTTTCTCCGGTTATAAATGTAAGATCTAGTTTATAGTACAATATATTTAGAACTGGAGGTAGTAATAAAAATATATAGAGGTTTAGATGATTACTACAGGTGAGTGAAAATCAAACAACGCCCAATTGCAGAGACGAGAGAAAGCTCGCCATTACAGAGAGTGAGGGGAAAGGAAAAACTGATAGCTAAATGTGAGAATATATTGATACGTCCTTTTCTTCAGGCAAACGGGGTTTTGTGAGGTGGTTGTTTGCTTCTATCTGCTTAAAAGAAGGCATATTCATGATCCATAATCTTGGAAAGGAACCCTACATATTATCTCAACGATGTGATCCTTGGCCCTCAGGATGAATGCCTTAAACATACTCCCTCCTTCTTCCGGACCTAAATATAAGATAAAGTTGACTTTTTTGGAGAGATTAAGGAAGCTAATTAAATTACTTTAGAGTATTTTTATTTTTATTTTTTTCTCCAAATTAATTAATTTGACTAATAAACTAATATATAATCTAATGATACATAACATATAATATAATTAAGTAACTTATTTGGTTTTCTTAATCTCTCTAAAAAAAAGTCTATTCTATCTTATACTTAGGACCGGAGGAAGTATCATTTTAGAATTTCTATCCTTTCCTTGCAACGTTTTTCCCCCATAGAGATAATAAATACAAGATGTAAACTCACTTCTTTTTTTTTTTTTTTGGAATTAAAGAGACAAGCACTAATAGTTTAATGTTACAGGATCAAATCAACGACCTCCTATAAGTGGGAGAACTAATAGCTTGCTCATGTGTGCATCCCAATTCCAGAGGATTTACACCCACCAGTGAAAATCAATAAAATACCAATGGTTCATTCATCCGAGAAATCCTGGAGGGGGAAAAAAACTTATGATACGTAGGAAGCAGAGATAGCATTCAGGGTCAACTGGTCAACATTGTTTATATCTATCTGCTTCTAAACATACACATGCAATCTGTTGCCCCCCGGGGGGGCCCTCCTTTTCTCCAAGGGGGGAAGAAAAGAACAGTATGAATGTAAATATGGCGACTCATCTTCAGTCACAATTTGTGGACCCAAAATTCCTGAATCAGGGCCACAAGACAAGCACTGATGTTATTTGTAGAAAACGACCATACAACAACTATTTTTAGCCAGAGAATAACGAAGATTGAAGACAACGACAGAATTGAGGGATGTCGGTTTCTTTATGGGTCCTATATATTAATTACGAAGCAAATGAAAAAGAAAGGGTGGGGTTACAATGAACTTGCACCTATCTCTTCTAAATTTCTAATTGTTGTGATGGATGATGAGATATGTCTCTTGTCTGCATAATTTCTTGTTCACTAATGCCTGGCTTCACTGACTTTTACAGCTTGGTTGGGCTTCTATCACAAGAAAGTCTCAGACTCTCAGTTTCAATGTTCAGACTTAAAACAGAGCAATTCAACAAGATTTACAGAAAGCGGTGTTATTTTCAACCCTGCAGTGAATCCTCTTCAGATTAGCCTTCGTTAAAGCATGTCAAGAGATTAGCAGCAAGCTGAAAAGAAGGCAATTTAATTGTGGCAAATACAGTGGCCATGCCCTTTTTCTTAACAAATATATGCGCGCGCGAGTAGGGAAGGATTCATGCTCAGCACTCAGCAGCAGCAACATCTGGCAAATTACTGACTGATAGATTTATCCATGTCACCAAAAATAATCTAAATTCGAGGAGTAATCAAATATTTTTTTTTCCAGATAAGCATTATCCAAATTGACAATGTCAACAAGAAAGCTGGTCACCACTTTCAAGAATGATGGGAGTCCCGGAGTTTAAAATGGGCTCCTGCACGCGTATGACTAAGACTGCTGATCTTACTCTGCCAAAATGCACAATCCAAGAATATCAATGTCCTTTCACAATTGAAATCGTGGTTTGGCACTTGACGGTAAATAGAGACTGAAGCGGTTAAGTGTATTTATTCAGCCTTATGCACCAAATTCTTAGAAATGAAGTTACAGAGCCATCTGAAGACAAATAATTCTCCCATCTTCAGTTTAGAACTAGAGGGTAATCCTAAGAGATAATTTTTTAATACTTCCTCTTGGTAAAACCAATCCTAAAATAATCAATAGGCTTCTCAGCAGAAATGTAAACACAAGCACTTACTCCAAATAACAGTATTATCTCAGGCTCCATTTGGTTGGGAGGAAAGTATAATCCAAAAGCAAATTATTTTAATAATCCAAAAGCAAATTATTTTAATGTTATGTTGTTCTATTAACGATTACTGGAATTACAATTAATGTTCTGTAACCGTTTTGAGCCATAAAAACTTGGCATCAATACTTGAAATAACACAGCCACAAACCATTGACAAATGATTCCTCTTGGGGAAGGGGATCTGAATACTGATTTGAAGATGTCAAAGGAATGTAGACTCTGAAAGACAGCGCATCAACAGGAGTTGCCAGCGATGATGAAAGACAGTTACCAACTATCAACTAGAGCCACTAACAGGTTGGTTGTCAGATCTGATAATTGATGATGTCGGACTCTTGATTTTACCACAACAAAGACTAGACTAGAAGAAGAGCATGGCACCATTACAAATAGTTGCACTCTACAGAACCTGAGAATGGAAATCTGTACATATTACTATATTAGAACTATCAATGCATCATTGTGAGCTAAGCTGATGGTATATTTACAATGGTTTCTTTGGATCATAAATATAGGGATATTCTTGTGTTCTCTGTATTCCTTCAAACTTATAGAATGGGAACAGAAGCAAAGGAAAAAAAACCTAGATAGTAACTAAAAAATCAATAAATTTTCCACTCAAATATAGACTATACAGATAAACCCAACCTACTGGATAATTATCACGCCAAATTATGATAAACTCAAATAATCCTAATTAGTTATAACCCTCATAGCCCCAATATTAACAAATCACAATCCACAGTTCCAATATTCTTATACATTCCCCATCAATGGGTCTCATGACAGACTTCAGTCTATTAGGCTTCAAATACTTCAGCAGATTTTGTGAAACTACTGCTAGAGTACCAAGTTTTCATGTGCCCAAAAAAAGGCACAAATAATTAATACATTCGAATAATACTTCTAAATTAATGAACAAAATAATCAACAGAATTTAGATATCAAAGAGCTGTTTCCCTTGGCATTATGCCATTTAATTTTAGTTGTGACATACATGGACCATTAGGCATAAAGCTGATACTATTTGTTCCTGCTCTTTCTGATCAAATATCAATATCAATCATAAATCAATATCTATTATGTATAATAAAGTCCACAACAAATTGCACTATTCGTAAGGCGGTAAATAGTATATCTCATTCCTCAGACTTCGTGTAACAAATGGGAAAACATGTCCAATTCCTCTTAGACCTTTCTGATATTTCAAATTTGTCCAATTGTGAACCAAGGGCATACAATGGGTGGCAGCCTATTCTAATGAACAGAATAAACACATTATTTTGTGCTCAAAACTCTATTTTATGCTTAAGTTTGTCTCTAAATTAGTGTCCACAAGCACTCTTCAGGGTCCCTAAGAAATCTCACTATAACTGTTCATTTGATCTTCAATTGGTTCCAATGTTAAACCATATTAACCTCTAGTTGAATGTACTGTCCCAGGGCGATTGCACTCTAATTTGCAAATAAGAAATTAACATGTGCCTGAAGAGCATTTTTCATGTAGAACAAGAAACCACGCTGTGATTTCTGTCAGGAATTTTTGATTCTTCGTCAATGTTATGAGCTGCAATGAACATGTAACAGAGGTTTTACTAAGAAGGAAAAGGGAATGCAAGAATAAAACACAACACCCATAAAAAGATATAGCCACAAGAGTACTACCAGAGAAAAAGGCTAACAAGTTCGAAGCAGTTGCCAAGCTACTGTCAAAATATCAATGCATCACATTTTTTGAATAAATAGCCCGTCGAATTTTGCACGTTAAAATTCTTGAGAAAAACAGAACTGGATCAGATTATTACATAGCCGAACACAAGTCAAGGCAAAACAGTGGGAGAAATAAAGAAAAGAAATAACTCATTGTAATCCATCTTAGAGAACTTACTGTCTATAACAGGACTAGAAAATCAAAACTTATACAGGTATCAACCAATTCGCAAAATAAAAACCTCTCATACTATCCTAAAAGTTTCATCACCAAGTCCCATTCCCGTCAATTTGACAACAGTTTTGCCCAAAAGAAAAATAGATAGATAATCAGCGAGTTCAGGGCATGACCATTGCCCCCAAATAAACTCTAGCTCACCTAATGCAGCCCCTAATTCTGTCGGCGCATTCGCTTTCTTAGTTTCTGGTATTTGTGCTTGTTCATCTTCTTTTTCCTTTTCTTCTTCACACTGTCAGCCCACATTGCCCGCGAATCATCCATCTCCTCATCCACGCTCTCAGGCGAACAACACACATTCGAAGAAACGGGATTTACAGGAAACCCACAAGGGAAGCTGGGAAAAATTATGGTGGACAAGTCGGGGTGCTCTTTTCCTGGACTTGAACCAGCGGGTTGGTGAAATTCTGGATTGATCCCGACCAATGGGGGAGGATGAGAAGCAAGGGACTGCAAGAGAGTTGGCGTATACGGACTGTGCAGCTGAGACGCAGAGACGATTCTTGTGACCGATGATCTAGTGAGTAGCTTTGGGAGCGCCGAAGCCATTGAGTTGAATCGGAGTTGCGGAGCTAGGGCGGAGAATGAACAATTGGTAATCGCTGAATTGAGCCCGATGCAGTGGGGCGGCGATGCCTTGTGTTTGTTTCCTTGTGTAGCACTATTCCAGCCCAAGATAAGTTACTGTTTGGTGATAGAGTGGGGCGGGGGATTTTGGTTGCCGGTGAAAATGTTTTATGCTGACTTTTTGTAATCTTTTGAATTATGATTACAAGAATAGTTTTTTTGGGGAAAATCTCATATAAAGAGCATTAAAAATGGCAAAGAAAAGGGAGGTGATTCCAATATTTGTAATACCATAGAGGTGTGAGCACCTCATATGTTCTTTTTTAAATTAAATAGAAATGACGAAAATATCTTTTACTCATTAAACGCCTTTACTTTTCTATCTTTTGTGTATAGATCTCGCGCTCCCTCCCCTTCTCCATTTTCTTCTCCTCTAGTGATGTGTTCTCCAACTGTGGCCACCTTTAACGACGACGACGACTACTCTTGGTAAGTTGTTTTGGCAATTTGGTAAATTGTTTCGGCAACCTTCGAGATATCCTCTACAAATCTAACTTCAGACAAAGACGTCGACAACTTGTATGGGGTTGAACTTCAGCATTGGTCTTGATTCAAAAGAGTTAGGGCTTCAATCATCTATTGTTGGCGATTTCTAAAGTGAGAACAAATATTCCCTTTGGTCTCAGCAACAACATTTTCTTTAGTCTCATCTGGGCTCTCTACTTTGTCTATGTTGGGGGTCTTGGAGAGGATTAGGAATTTGGACCATGTCACACCCTCCTTTTATTTTCAACTATTTCAGAGTATTTGCGGAAAACGATACGTAATTCAGTGGGCAACATAGGAATAACATAAATATACTGACATTATGTGCACAATTATGAAAAATCCCCATAGGGGTTCGTACTTGATAATTATAATTAATGTAGCCTCATAGCGTTACGTGGGTGCCTAAATCCATCCCAGTGAAACGGAGACATCTTCCCGTCTTCGTTCCACCACTACAATCCCCTCATACGGTTCTCTTCTTTATTCTCAGCATACGTTTTATCTTCTCCTGTCTAAATTGTTGATAGGGGAGGATGAGATTCTGAGGAATCTCAATAGGAAAACAATACCAATATGCAAGCAGGATAAGTGCTTAATGCATTATATGCTTGCATTACATAACTCATGCTCACACAATGATACGTTTGCGTGCTCAATGTTTCAATCAACGTACGTATGACCATAAATAAACAGGAACATAGCTTCAATTATTCATATATGTTTCACATAATCAAGCAAAGCAATAACATGCATCAATACACCAGCACATATATCACATACATGCATGAGAGGTAAGTTCCCTACCTTAATCGCCCTTTCCTAATCTTCGAATAACATGCCTCAATTTGCATACCAATCCCTCAGGCTCTCTATTCGGTCCTAAAATATCAAATGTATAGTTTAGACACTTCCACAATATTTCTGGTGGTTAGTCTATGGTGAAATTTTACCAAAATTCCTCTAGGACCCCGGCCCGGCCTCGCCGTACCCAGCCCTATGGCATGTTTTTTCAAAATTTTGACTAGAACTATTCTAACGTATTTTCGCCTAAGGAATCCATTTCAAGGCTCAAAATCACCAAATTCACTGTCAAATTATGAAAATACCCTTGACAGCCCCGATTTAGGGATTTTAGAAGCGTTTTCGTAATTATATTTTTTTGACCCCTACCGAAAAAGTGACCAACTGTAACCCGACCTATTTTTGCCCACTGAATCCAATGGAATCATATATTTTATGAAAATCTAGCTCCAATAACATATTTATCCATGGCAGCCCCTATTGTGAGGGTTTTAAGGCTATTTTTGTCATATTACTTTCTAGGGCTTTTCTCACTTCGCACCCAGCATGAACCCTACACAATTTTCCATTCTAAACACTAGAATAATCAAAAACACCAAAATCCAGTCCCAACACTGTCCACTGTCCAACACAGATCTGGACGAAATTCTTTAATAATTGGAGAAAATGGAGTTTTATGATTTAATTCATACAACACCTTCTTATGACATTTAATCACTTGTTTAAATGGAGAATTGTCATTTATATACTAGAAGTTTTTATTTACAAATCTGAACTTGATAAACTCATGTGGAGTTTAGAAATTCATCTATGCCTGATGTAGTGGTCATTTTTAAATGGAAAGTTATTATTTTTATATCAGAAGTTGTCATTTTCAAATATGAACTAACTCATGTAGAGTTTAGGAATTCATCCATGCTTGTCTTAGTTTAAATTTTATAAAAATTAAAGTATACTTTTAGTCCTTTAAGTTTACAGAAGATAGGGTTTTAGTCTCTTAGCCTTATAAATTATACTTTTACTCCTGTTATTCTAACACTATTAATATTGCTAACGGAAAATGTTGACACAACAAACTCAAATGATAACTATGTAAACTTAAGTGATGAACGTGTAATTAAATGCTAATAATTTTAAATTTAAAATATGTGTAAATTAAAAAATATCTAAAATATAATAAAATAGTCAATATCAAAAACCTTGATTGCATTAAAAAATTTTAGTTTAATAATCTAAATATCAAAACCTCAATTTCATTATTTTAGTTTAATAATATATATATTGTATTAAAAAATTAAAATTTAAATATGATTTGTAAGCTGCACAATCATCACCTATGTGTCAACATTTTCAATTAGGAACATTAACGGTGTTAAGAATATAAGACAAAAAGTGTACTTTATAAAGTTAAAGGACCAAAAGTATATCTTATGTAAAACTTAGAGAACTAAATGTGTACTTTAGCTTTCTATAAATGTAGAGTTGTCATTTTCATATCAGAATTTGTTATTTTCAAATTGGAATTCAACATTTTCTTCATTTTATCATTTTTAAAACTTGACATCCACACATTATTCTCTCTTTTTTTTAAAACTCACTGAAGGATATTTTCATCATTTTCTTTTAATTTCAAAATGGATAGTTGAGGTCTGGTATTATAAATATTTGAACCATCTCTCTGTAACTTTACCATTTTAATGGTCTTTAACTAAGATTTTCCCTTTTTTTTTCCCAATATGATTACAAGAATATTCTTCATGCTTAGAATATCGCATGTATTTTATTTTTTTATTCTGTATAGTAAATGAAGATTAAGCTTACCAGTAAAAAATAGGGGGGAAACAAGAAAATATGAACTTCAAAATCCTATATCAGTCTTGTCACCTACAAAAATATTAGTATTAACTATAAGAGTATAACAACTGAAAACTCATTTTAATAGGAAGTTACTAATTTATGATTTTGAAATTCAAATGGTATTTTTTTATATTTTTTCCTACAAAATTCTGTATTTTACAAAATATTATACTGCATAATATATCATGTCAATAAAGTGATGTATAAAATACGATTCCATGAAAATATGGCGAAATGATTTTGAGGGCTTGGGTCCGGAATCCTACCCTAAAAGAAGCTATAAGATAGTAGTAAATTGATAATGGAAAAGGAGCTTGATAAAAAAAAAAAAAAAAAAAAAAGAGATGGAAAAGGGAAAGAGTGCCCCCATGCAGGATCGAACTACAGACCTTCAGTTTACAAGACTGACGCTCTACCACTGAGCTATAGGGGCTTTTGCTGCAGATGATGTAAAAGGTAATATAATGATCCTCACAATGCTTGCCATCACATACGCACAGAAAGTGGAATGTGGTTCTAGGCTTGAGAAGCGCTTAGATCTGGGCAGTCAGTGCAACGCTCTTACTTTTCCTAACTTATTGCTCTTGTTTCTGTTTCACACAAATCAGTACAAGAGAAAATGTTCATGCATGGCGTACAACAAAATGTTCTAGAATCACGGTGACATGTGATGATCAAGTTTAAAGTTCAGCCGGAAAGCACTCCTCTAACACATGGGTGCTCACAATGGTAAAATCAGGAGAAATCCCGTTGAGTTGTGGGAAGAAAAAGGTCAAACAAATATTTTAGTCTTTTAAATTCATAAAAAATATCAATATTAAAATTAAGGATATTGTATTAAATTAAAAATTCAAAATATATTTTCGTAAAAAAAAAAATTCAATCTATAACTAGAACTACAAACATGATGTTTTATTATAATTATTTATAAATAAACACTCAACAGTTTAGACCAAGGTAATTAAACCCCGCAAGGCCACTGAACTGGTTAGTATTAAGTCATGGGTTAGTGGGTCAAATCAGAACTAACTTAAAACATAAAAAATTGAAAGTTTTAAAGTTATTAATATAAAATTCTAAAAAAAAAATGAACCGAATCGAACCGATTTTCGGGCCGCTTTCCAGTTCGGAACGCCTGATTCGATCCGGTTTGAATATTATGGTTTAGACACACGGCATCACGCCCGTGTGCAAGTCCTTTCTTCCGGCTGTGCTTCGCGCAAACTGGAGCACGAGGGCTTCTCCACCTCCCTCTCCTAGCACTTGAAGCTGACTTTACGGAGAGCGATAGCTTATTGACTCCCGTATTTGTGACTTTCTAACTCGTAAGTACTTTCTTCCTTCTACTGGATCTCTATGCATCGAGAATCATCCATGGTTCAGGGGTTTTCGGACGGAGTGGTACTAACTTGAACCAGGCGATCTCATGGTTCTTCTTTACCATTATCATGGACTAATCGCACTTGGATCACCTATCACGAAGGTTTGATTCAGTAACTCGTGAGAGATGCATTCCCTTTTTGTTCTTTTTATTTAAATTTTGGTCCAAAGAGAAGCAAGATTTCGAGCCCTGTGGCTGCCGTTGCTCGCAGCTACCAGGAATACTGACTGATTTCTAGCCTGAGGCCTGATGAATGAAAGGCCTGGAAATTCGGCTCTGTATTGAATATTGAGCAGTGACTGAGAAAGAAGAACCTCCCCCCAAGTAATTGATGCCTGTATAGTATATAGATGATGCATGTAGCCTTGGGCAATGTTTGGTACGCAGAAAAAATGTTTTATAAAAAGGAAATGGGGAAGTGCGCTACGTTATGCGGTAAGGCAGTGTACCTTATTATTTCCTTTTTGGGAAACACTTTTCCCCACACCAAACATTGTCTTGGAGTTCTAACCTCTTTCAACTTTGACACATTTATAATTTGAGGGTTTGATTTGTGTTTCATGCTTGCTAGTTGCTAGTATAAGATTTTAGACAATTGTTGAGTTCATGTTTGCTAAGTGCGAATTATGTTGCATAATGATCAATCATCAATTGTTTTACTTGTCTATTATACAAACTCTTTTGTCACTCTATGAACAGCGCGTGCGTATTTTTTTTTTTTTTTTACAAACTTAAAATTAATATATTAACATATTCTGCCTCATGCTTCAAAGTAGTGGTAAGTGCAACACACCATGTTGCCATGAGCACTTGTAGCAACAGTATCAAGCATGATGCTGGATAGATAACCGTGATAATGAAGCTAGCATAAGTTTGCTCATACTCAAACCCGCAAGGCGATTTGCTGAACATATTTACACTATAGGGTATTGATGCTACAAAGTGGATGCATCTCAATAGCCGTTAATCTAGACTTTGCTTCTCTGTCTAAATTCATTATATATTTTAAATATTTTAATTGTCTAAATTAACAGACAAATTCTTATGTATGGTTCTGTTGAGTTCACGTAACCAATCTTATTATTTGTGCTTTAATGCAGTGGTCATGTGCTGTACTTCACCCTTTATACGTCATGCCGAATCCCTCAAGGAGTTTCGGTGCATCTGATAAACATCAAGGACCAGGACCTAATTATTTTGGTTACTATTCTCATGAAGTAGTAAATTTGTTGTCACAAGATGAGAATAATTTGCAATCTGCTAGCCAAACATCTCCTCAAAATTCATCAGGACAGGACAGTGGGAAGAGTCCAGTGGAACATAGAAATTCTTCTGGCTCATTAAACGGTGATGTTTCAGATTTCAAAAAGGAAAGATTGAGATCACTACTCAGGCAAAGTGCCACTGATCTTTCATCTGAAGTCAACGAGGTATGTCAGGCATCCTGAACTAGTTCTGGTTGTAACTAAAGTTAGGAGCCATCTTGCAACTGAAAAATTTGGAAGATTGAGGGTTTGACTTTTATACATTTCAACAATCTTAATGATTCATCTTTGCCGTGTCTCCATTCCATATGTGTTGAGGGAGCTATCTTGTACAAGTTTTATACTTGCAAATCACTTGATCTTGATTGAGAATTAGCTATAAGTATCGTAAAGAAAAGGGTATAGTTTCTGTAGAATCATTTCTGTAGGCATAAGTTGTCTAGAACAGAAACAAGGAGAGACTTGTTTGGAGTAAGTGGAATGGATTGATTGGACTTAATGTTATGCATGAAATGTAACATTGATAATGTGCAATATTTGTTACTTTTGTTTTAATTTTCTCATATTTCTTATTCAATTACTGCTTTTTATCTTTAGAAATCAGAAGTGAAACTTCCTGTATAAAGCGCTTCTTAGAACTTCATTCATTCAGATTCAGAAATCTTACTAATATGAAACAAACATTGCATTACACTCCATTATTTGATAATTGGTATCATTGATTATTTGATTTTGTTCAATATGTTTGAAATGTGGGTTGGGGTAGGGTTTTGATTATTAAGGATTTTAATTCTATGCATTGTGTCTAGCATATCCCATCCATATTTCAAATTTCATTTTTCCTCTTTTCAACCCGATATGAAAGACAAGAGTTCATCTAATGTCAACCTTTAGTGTTTGGTATGGTTCTCAGGGGAACCCAATTGAACAAGTAGACCATATGGATTTTTTATGTGATTTTGTGGGTAGTAAACCTGTTAACATAACAATATAGCTCTGTCACAGTCTTTGTAAAAATCTGCAATAGAATATTTCGAGCAGGTGAGTAATAGATTTTTTTCCCCCACAAACAAGGAGGACTAACTCTTTTTATTGTTGAGATTCCAGAAATGAAAGTGGAAACTGAAAATTTGTGGCTTTGTGTGTTTATTGAAGCAAAAAGAAGAGTATTTCAAGATTAGTTGTTTTCAATTATTTTCTCTGAGGCACTGTCATGGTTTCAGTCGAGTGCCCTGTATTTGCTATTTCTGAAGGAATCTTATTAGAAGGTTCTCAGTGTGATAAGAAAGCTCTTATTCAATTTTGCGCTTCTCATTTTTTCCCCTATACAATCTAATCTTTTTCTCGAAGGTGAACAACTTTCCTTCTCTTTTTCATTAATTTTGTTAGAGTCTTCTCTTACCTTTTAAATTTATAAAAACTTTCATATGAAACACATTCATGAACATAAAGCATATACCCTGACATTCTTCTCCTTCACCTTCTCCTTTTCTTCCTCTCTCTCACTCTAGCCTTCCAAGGTCATTTTAGTGTTTGCTGTTTACTTTCCATTTTCAATTTTAATTCCAGACTTTTAGAATTGTGCTTAGACTTTAAACTCTGGCAGAATTATATCTTTAATGCCATTTTCAGTTTGGGTTCATCAGAACTTAAGATTTTCGTCTGGATAAGACATGTTAGTGACTGTCTAATTGGAATGGCAGATGCTTGAGCCGGTTTTAGCTATGCGAAGGTTGCACTCCAGGCTAAAAGGTGAGAAGCATTCCTCTAGTGAGGCTGTTGCTGTACCTGATGATGATGCAGCTGAAGTCCCTTCTAAAAAACAGGAGGTATCTATATCATCCAATGAAATACACTTTAATTTCAGACTTTTCTGTTGCTTGTCTTGTGTTTGATTCTAATTATGAACAGGGTGATGGCAATCAATTAGGGCCAAACACAAGCCTAGAAGACAAGAACGAAGAGGTGAGACTAGAAATCAATTTTGCTCTAACTTTGCTGTAAAAGGTATTTTGTGGCCATGATATGAAAAAAGGAAAGTGAACGGGGAAGCATATTTCATAAATGAAGGATCCTTGTATTCTGCTTTTGTAAATTTTCAGTATCTTACATCTTTTTGGTGAAAAGTACACTTGAACAAAGCTTACAAGATAGATTAGACGATGGTCCCTCTAAAAAAAAAATACATAAAATCATTAAACTAAAGAAAGTAGATTGCATTAGTTGTAGGCACAGATACATGCCAAGGTGATTTCCCTTAACAATCCATTAGCAAAGCCAAAGGTGATCTCCTCCTTAAGAAACTTGTTGGAATGAACTTCTCTAAAGTCTAAGACTAGGTGTGAAAACAATGATGCATATCAGTGGAGAATCTATTACTAAGTCATGGGCATATGGAATGAAATACTGGAAGATTGAAGCCAAAATTCTTGATCTATGAGTGATGCGAGTGGTGATAAATGTGCAGATATATGTACTTCTAGAAACTGTCAACAGGCTGACATACATGGTTTATCTTATTCTAATTTTAGGTGAATGATGATCTTCGTTTCCTATTGGAGAGTGATCGAGTGCTGGTTGATGAAATTGTGAAGAAGCATGCTGACCGGTTATCTGGAAGGGTAATTATCTGAATTTTTTGTGTGTTTAAGGGCATGATCATAATCTTCAATGCCCTTTTATGTTTTGTGGCAGTCATACAAGGAAGAAGTGATTTCAAACCTTCAATTTATACAATCATGTATTTCTGTTTATATCGGCGTCTAATATTTGCCTTCAGCTAGGGTATATGGAACAGCAATTGGAGCTGATTCTTAATGCTGTAACATCAACATGCAGGTATATTGTGAATTTTTCAATAATTAAAAAAAAAAGCATGGTTTGAACTCGTAAAGCTTTTAAGTGGTTTAAGGAAGAAAAGCCAATTGCTTACTTTCTTCATTAGCTTTTGTTTAGAGGCATAAAAGGAGTATCCTGGCTGGATATTTCTGGCAGTTGCTTCAATTTTTTGTTGCTTGTTATTTGGCATTATGTTTGAAAAGGATTATTGTTGGTAACCACTTCATGGGTTTCCTTTCTCAATTGAATTGTGCATATATCGTCCCTGCTTTCTGATCACTTGTTGTCATAATTTCTTGCACTTAATTGACAGGCCTATGACTATTGATGAGAAACAGCAGCTCCAGAAACAAATTCAGATGCTGCCACCTAGAAATTTTGACCGTGTTGTGGAAATAATCAGTCAAAGCAAGCCCGTAGAAGAACAGCCTTGTGACGAGCTACATGTTGATCTGGAAGAAGAGGTAATGTGATATAACTAGGGATTAGCTGTTGGAACCTTGTTAAAATAGCTTCATTCTTACTATGCTAGTTTATGCAGGATAATATTACACTATGGAGACTGTATTACTATGTTAAAGCTGTTGAGAGAGCCACAACACTTGCATGCAGCCAAAGCAATGATACTAATTCTTTTACTCTAAAAAGGCCTGATTAGTTCTGTGCTGTAAAAGCCTGAACGGTGGCTCTAGTCAAACAGCATTTTTAAGTGGCTTATCCGCATCTTTCTATGGGTAGATTGTCAGTCTAGGACTTTTTTCCCACTCTTTCTGATTCGGTAGCAATGGGAATAAACTTCCTGGTGACAACTGATGATGGTCCAATAATTGGCTTAGTTTTAGAAAGGCCTGTTTTGGAAGTATATTTTGTAACTTTTGATGGATGTACCTATTAGCTACTGCGTGCTATCCCTTTCCTTGTAACTTCTAAGATGAATATGAAGCAAATCTTGTCAGGTGTCAGCATTGGTAATTTTTAATCCGCTTCTCTTTCATTTCTTGATACTAAATATGAGACTTTAATTTACTTTAAACCCAATTTTTTTTTTTTATTTTCTAGTTATTTTGCATGTTATTAGAAAGAATATTCTAAACAAACCAACACATTTGTAACTAATTTCTTACAACTGATTTTTTAATATCCATGTACCAGTATCTAACTTTTATATTAAGAATTCCATGGAATCATCCATTATGAATTTCATTGATTAGCTTTGAAATGGCTAATCTGCGGATCACAAAAGGGCAAAATGCTATTATCTATTTTCGCCCTCGATTTTCTCGACTTCCCCCTTCACAAAGGAGCACTAACGTCTGACGATGTAATAAATAAATCCCGCTTATGACTATTTCTATCTTCAATCTGCTCAGAAAAACGGGAAGTGCACATCAACTTAGAACAGTGACAAATAACAGCGGACAACATATCTATCTGCAGATAAGATCATAGCAATCCAACAAGTACAGAGAACTTAGTGTTGATTCAATCATACATGGGTTTGAAATTCCTGTAAGCAACGACTGCATAAAATGGGTCTGACCCAGACATTAGTCCAAAAATCCTCATGATCCAACCCACAGGGGAATCGCTCCCCTTATTATCGTCCTCAGAAGGCAACCTGCGAACAACCTCAGGCTCTGTGAAACCTTCCACGCATTGGAAGTACTGTACCACAAGCTGTACCCTACTGTACGCCGTGCCCTCCCTCCACGCACTTATGGCTTTCTCATAGAACAATCTGTTGCTAAAACTCACTATGAACAATCCTCCAGGCTTCAGAATTCGAAACACCTCCGCGAAAACCTGTTCTGATCTGTGTCAGTGAATTGTGAAAGCCTAGGAAATGTAACAAGGTCATATATATATATATATATATATATACACAACAACTAACCTGCTCTGGTTGTTGCAGATACTGAACACTAACAGTGCACAACACTGCATCGAAACAACAGCTCTCGAATTCAAACCTTTGATCCTCATTGAGATCCTTAACAACAAAGTAGTCCAGTCTGGGATTCTTGGCCAGTTCTTGAGCATTCAAGCCGTGACCCACCACTCTCGTGTAATTGGCTTCATCGGGAAGGTGGCTAACCCAAGAGCTCATGAGATCAAGAATGTGCATCTCAGGCCTCAGCCTCTGCCTGTAAAGATTGGTGAGTGTAGAAATGAAGCCATCGTTGACGTGCTTCACCAAGCGTGGGTATGCGTAGAAGTCTGTGTCTGGTAAAGTGTTGAGTTTAGTTCTGCCTTCTGGGCTGAGAACCAGGCGTTTGAGTTTGCCTGCTGCTGAGGAATGTTGAGGATTCAGATGGGGGCTTTCGTTTGAAGTGCTTGCTATTATTGTGAGTGAAGTTGTTTTGGCTTTGAATAGTGGCGAAGAGATGGGTTGTAGATTGGTATGAAACTTTGTATAGCTGGTTGGAGCCATGGATTTCTGGTTCGGTACAAAAAGGTGGGCATGGAGCTTCGGATGATGGGAATTAAAGAGCTTCCCATGATTTTACTTTCATTCGATGCAGACTAATATTATGAATTCTAATAGTAGATAATCTTCCTGTGGCTGTGATGCAAGAGCCAGTTTTTTATATTTGGCGCCAGCCAGAGCTTCTTTCCTACCTTAGAAAACCGGGCTTTTAAATGCGGTGCCTGTTTGTTTTACTCCGTAGTTGTTTTTTATAAAGAATAATGATTAAAATTAAGACGTTTTTTTAATAAAGAATAACTATTAAAATTAGTCAGTTTAAAATGTCAGTTAAAAATAATAAATATGTAAAATATATATTTTTCTTTTCAATTATACCTTTATTTATAAAGAGGGTATATGAGAGATAGTGGGTGAAAATTTAGGGCCTGTAAGGTTGGAGGGGAGGGGATGAGAGGGGATGAAAAATAAATCACTTCCTTTATTTGGTATGAAAAATTGGAAGGAAGGGGAGTTAAAGAAGGGCTCCAAATCCCTCTCTTTCCCTCATTTTTGTTCCCTCCAAATTGGGGGTTTTGGAGGGATATAAAATATTGTGATTATTTTGCCCCCATTATTTTTTCATATTTCCATTGATATCCCTGAGCATAAAATAAAACACGCTCTAGACTATGGAGATTTCAGAATTTCGACCAAAATTGTAATATGTTATTAAATAAGTTATTAAAGTCTTATGCTTCTTATACAAAATTGTAATCTTTATTTGTTTTTTTTACTAATCATTGTTTTAGTAATTCTAACGGTGAGTTAAAATAAATTTGTGTCCCCTTGATAAAATAAATTTCAATTTTCATAATTTATTTAATTTATATTGAGGTGTAAATTAATTTAAATAATTTTTATTTAAAAAAACTAATTTAAATTATTTATATAAGCAAAAATATGTAAGCTAACATATAAGGATAAAAATGATAAATTAGTTATTATCTCCTCTCTCTCATCTCTTCTTGAACCAAATAAAGGATCATTAAAAAACCTTCCCATTTCTTCTTCTCTAACCAAACCAAATAAAGTAATTCCCTATCCTTTCCTTCTATCTCCTTCCTTTCAACCAAACATGCCTTTAGTGAAGAGAGTTCATGAGTTACTTATATTCAATGGAGGCAAAAACGAAAGGGTTAATTTGAAATTTTAGACAAAAGGAAGTTGTTCCTTGTAGTAATTACAACCCCTATGAAAGAGAATATTTTTTATAAAAAGGATCTAGAGTAATTTTTTAGAATTAATTATACAATGTTTCAAATAAATATATAAGAAGAATTTTAACTTGACTTACAAAAAAAAATACTTATAAAGACAATTTTGTGCTCTTCCTAAACAAGCTATAAATTTATACAAGTGATCGTATCGAGCACTATTGAATATGTAATTACAAATATTAAACATAAGATATTAATTTAAAAAGAATTAACTGTAATTTGATGATTTGATCTACCAATTTTTGGGAAACCAAAATTTTTGATCCGTCAAAACCAAGGGCACTCGCAGCTTTCGTTATTTTAATAACGGTTAATGAGTTAGATTAAGCCAGCGGAATAGGAAGACATCCAAACGAGCCCTTAGCCAGGGCGCTCACTGGCGGGCCTCTCTCCCTGCGTTTGAGGCTCAGCCGACGGATTAGGCCCCACTTACTCTTTCTTCCACTGCTGATCTCCGTTTCCCCACCGTCGACCGCCGGCAACCTCGGCAGCGACGCCGGCTCCATTCGTTCCTGCCTCATCTTGATGTCGCTCAGCTCCATTTGCACAGGGTACTTCAGCACTCCGAACAAACCGTTATGATACTTCCAGCTCCCGCTGCTCCGGCGCCGGTGTTCACCGTCCGACGATGATTTAAGGTAGGAAATCGACCCACTATGGCGACCTGAATTTATTTTTCTGATGGACTCCGACCTCACTAGGAATGGGTTCTTATCCGATGGATTTGGATCTGTCTGACGACCTATGATTTTGCCGCAGAATACGATGCCGTTTTGGAGGGCGGCATTCGTACCGGAATCTGAGATCGCCGTGGGGAATTCGAACTCAACATGGTCCTGGTTCATCTGAGAAGCGGGTTGGAGAAGAGGATGCTTTTCGGTGGATTCATGTAAGAATGATTTGTACTTCATTACTATCTAAAGGATCGAATCTTTATGAGATGAAAATAAACAAGAGGGTTAGAACTTAGAGCCTGAGTGTCCCTGTTGAGAATTGTGAATGATGGGGCAACATTAATGGTTTAATTATATACAGAGAGGTGTGATGTGATTGGAAGCTTGACTTGTAAGAGGGGAGAAGTTGAAGAAGAGACCGTGAAGGAGACTGCAGAGTTAAAAGCAGAAGACATGAAAAAGGTATGTTTGTGTTGGTTCATGAGATGTTTCTTGGAACTGAAACGTAGGAATTCTAGAAGTCATGAACGGCTGTTTTACGCACTGGGATTGCTTTCCTCTGTTCAAAAGATCAAAGTCTTCCGCGCAATGAAAACTGCTTTTGAAAATTGAAATACTAAGCTTTGTTTGTGGTCAACCGATTTGAAACGCGGGAGCATTCTACCTTTAATGTCAACTTTCAAGTCCCTTTGGTTGGTTTGAACTTTGAACAAAATAGCTCTATATTTTGACTGTCTTTTTATTCACATAAATTGCAGCACTTTTTCCTTCATGGCCCAGTAGCTGTAGCAGGTTGTGTTTGGATGGATTCAAAATGTAAAGCGGCAACCAAATGTAAGTTAGGTCTAGCGGGAGGGTTAATCCCTCGTAACATAACGAACCAAAATTCGAGTTTCCACTTAAAGAAGTACCCACTAGTACCCTTTGTTTGGATGAAGAGAAAATCAAGGGAGAAAATAAATACTATGAGGGAAAACTCTTTGAAATAGTTTTTTTTTTCTAGTTATGAAAGTTTTCCTTTCTAGTATTTTCTCCCCTATTTTCCCTTGACTGTTTCCAACATGATTGTCTTCAATAAGGATCCCGTGCTTGGGGAAAAAAAGTGTAAATGAATGAAATTTTTATTCTCAAAATTCTGTGATTTTCATCAACCATGGAGTATATTTGTGCTAGGTCAATTGCATGTTTTTCTGCCTTAGTTGTTAAAAAAGTAAAACAATGCACATCATGATAGAGATAATAAGGTGGTAGTTGCAATAACGTATTGGTGGGGGTGTATTGATTAGTTATAGAAATGTGGTAGGGTTAAGTTGACCCTTTCAAATAATTAGACAAAATCAGCACAGGTCAGAGTGGATGAAATTCCTACTGTCCATAATTTAATTCATGTTAGTTAATATTCCTAAACTTTATTTAATTAGCTTCTAGCTCTCAGAGAGCATGCGAAGTGAAAAGTTGATAGTAATAGATTAACAAATGAGCATGATTTTGGGTTTATAATTGTTTTTTTGACATATATATGGTGTTTGGTAACTTAAGAGATAACCATAATTTTTTGTTCATAATTGATTTGGGCATGTGTAAGTATTTAATTTTAAGTTAATATTTGATCTTGACATGTATAAAATATTTTGGATATTTTTCAGAAAAAACATAATGATTTTTATAAAATTGGACCTTGAGGACAAGGTTCATTTTAAAGGGGGAGGTATTGTCATGAACATGCTTTATTTCTTTGAATGTGCCTGGACCGAGAGGCTATGGGAATGGGCCTATAAAATTTGGGTGTAAATTTCAAGGTTGTGATGAAGCACGAACAGATGGTCTATGGGATTATTAATGAAGGGTCACAAGATGCCTGGAAATTATCTTTTGTGTATGGTAGTCTAGATAGATGGAAGAGAAAGGATCTTTGGCATCATTTGGACCGGGTAGCAGATATGGGTCCACGACGATGGTGTATCTGTGGGGATTTTAATGCCACGTTGCATGAAAATGATCATATATCAAGGGGGAGTCGATTTATGGGAGCTGATAGTGACTTCCGTAATTGGTTTTTTACTCATGCACTCATTGATCTCCATTTCCATGGTCCTAAATTTACATGGAGTAGAGGTGGTAGTTATAGTTTATTCTTTTTCTTATTTGCTTTTATTTTTGTCTCCTTGTTCAATATATCGTGATCACTTGGATGTTGTTGTGGCCTGTGAGGATGATGATGATAATGACATCGACATCCCTCACGTATCCATTTATTTCCGTTAGGTTATCTTCATCCTATCTGGTGCGCCTAAGACATATCCTAGATGAGAGAACTATCATTGCAGCAAGTTTAGCTCTACATATTTTACATTGGCTTCTCAAGCCAACACTGTTAATTACATCACAATTCATGCATGAATTGCTTTGCCTATCTGGTCATGTTAATATAACTGCACTTCTTTAATTTCTGGAATTGCATGGAGTTGTTTGATTTTATCATTGGGTGCTGAACGAAAGATTGATTTTATCATTGGGTACTGATTTGAAGAGCTTTGTCTAGTTTCCTTCTAGAATTGTAATAAAGTCTGATTAACTAAATAAAATAAGCTTTTCTTGCTTCTCTCGATTGAGCCTGTTAAAATTTCCAATTTCTCTTATGAGTAGCTTCATTTACTCTGTGTGACTGTGTCATTGCCTCATTGGTATATTTTGTTATAGTTTATTATAAAAAGAAAGGGATGGATTCATGTGCTGTGCCTTTAAAGGAAGGTCAAGGACTTTGGGTTAATCTACAAAGTAGTGAAGAAACAGTTATGGAAGGCCAAGTTGCACAATCACAAGCACTACCGGTAAGGGCAGTACCTATCTCTACTGTCTCTGCGCAAAATTTGGAAGATGATTCAAGTAGAAAGGGGAAAAAGAGAACCACATATGAAGTTTGGAAGTATTTTACTAGAGTTACAGTAGAAGGTAAAGAAAAGGCAAAATGTAAGGGGTGTGGGAAAGAAATATAGTAGGAAGTAGGGATTATGGCACTTCAACCCTTAGGCGCCATATAAGTATTTGCAATTCACTCCCAAAGTATAAAGTCATTGGTGCTATGATGATAGACCAAGAAGGAAAACTTAGAGCTAGACAAATTGATCATAGCATAGCTAGGGAAAAGCTTGCTTTTGCTATCATTACACATGATCTCCCCTATTCCTTTGTTGAATATGATGCAATCAAGGATTTTCATACTTACCTCAATCCTGATTATAAATGCATTTCTAGAAAAACTGCTGTTATGGATGTAAGGAATTTCTATGTTAATCAGAAAGAGATCTTAAAGAAAACAATAATGAAAATCCCTGGTAGAGTATGTTTAACTTCTGATTGTTGGACTTCAATAACTAGTGAAGAATATCTTTGTTTGACTGCTCATTTTGTTGATGATAAATGAAAACTGAATAGCAAAATTCTTGCTTTCTCTAAGATGGATCCTCCTCACTTCGGTGTTGAATTGACTACAAGGGCTCATGATATATTGATTGAGTGAGGTATTGATAAGAAAGTTTTTTCTATCACTCTTAACAATGCTTCTGCAAATGACAATATGCAAAATTTATTGAAAGAAAGGTTGTTTTTGGTTAATAGTTTAATATGTAATGGGGATTTTTTTTTCATGTGAGGTGTTGTGCCCATATCTTAAATCTCATGGTTTAAGAGGGTTTAAGGTAACTAGTGAAGCTGTTCATAAGATTAGGGAGAGTGTTAGATATGTGAAGCAATCTCAATCGCTCTTGATAAATTTCAAAAAATATATTGATTATGTTAGGGGTATTGATACATAAGTTGGTTTGCGATTAGATGTTGCAACTAGATGGAATTCCACCTATACAATGCTTGGAAGTGCCCTTAAATATCGTCATGCTTTTGCTTATTTGTCTATCATTGATGCCAATTATCGCTATTGTCCAACAAACCCGGAGTGGCTAGAGCAGAGGCGATGCGCTCTTTCTTGGAGCTATTTGCACTTATAACAAATTTATTTTCTGGGTCCTCATATCTTACATCTAACATGTATTTCATGCAAATATCAAGAATTGAATTAATGTTGAAAGCTTATGTGGACCATAATGATCCTGCGATTCAAGATATGGCTATGAAAATGCTTGAAAAGTTTTACAAATATTGGAGTGATTATAGTGACATTCTTTCTCTTGCTATTGTTCTTGATCCACGGATGAAATTGAATGTCATTCAATTTTGTTATGCGAAATTTGTTCCCTTAAATTGTGATGCCAAGGTTGAACACATTAAGAGGAAGTTGTACTATGTATTTCATCAGTATAATGATATGGGATCTTCATCATCATCTTCAGTCTCTTTTGTTGGGTCCTCTTCAAGTTCCAGTTACCAAGCCTCGTGGCAAACATATTCAACAACCACTCATCCCTCTTCCTCTTCCTCCTCCTCCAAACGTAATGAAGGCAACTACTTGTTATGTTTTGCTGTAAACTTGTAATTCTTTAATATTTCATTCTCTTCCTTTATTGTTATTTTGATTTTATTACCATTATACTAATACTCTACTTTTAACATTATATAATGTAGGATTATCTTGAGAGCATGAGCAAACACACTGCAACAATATGTAAATCTAAGTTGGACAATTATTTGAAAGAACGAACACTTGATCCCACCTTGTATGTAAAATTCAATATTTTGGATTATTGGAAAACTAACTCACCTCGTTTTCCATGTCTTGCAAGGATGGCTTATGACATTCTTAGCATTTTAATTACTACAGTTGCTAGTGAATCAGTTTTTAGTATTGGTTCACTAGTTCTCACAAAATATCGAAGTAGTCTCCTTTCAGAGAATGTTCAAGCTCTTATTTGTACTCATAATTGGATGCTTGGTTTTCTGAGTATTGGTAATATGTGCCCATTTAGTATTTACCTTATACATACTAAATACTAATTTTGTAATTGAGGAATATAGGAAAGTATGAACTATTAAACTATCTTTTTTTCAAATATGGCAGATGGATTTAAGATTGAGGAAAAGGAGGAAACTATTAATGTTTTGGTTGCTTTAGATGCTCCTTCACACCATACCTCATGAATTGATGTTTTCGCTTCTCAAATTTGCTTGATTTGAAGTTTTATCCAGTTGCTTGAAGCCTTGTAGCATTTTATAAAAACTTTTTGATAATGAGTTTAATGACTAGACTTTTGGTCATTTGACTCATTTCCAGAATCCAGGATTCCAATAAATGAAATGGGTTTCGTTTTGTATCTTTGATTTTTGACGGATTTAAGTGGCTTGTAGAATAGACATTGAGTAAAAAACCGGACCGGACCGGCCAGTCGGACCGGAAAACCGGTGAACCGGTCTCCTGGCCGGTCCGGTCCGCTGCTGGAGAGGGGGGAGGGGTTGAACCGGTGAGGAGCCGGTCGAACCGGTGAGAACCGGGTTGGATCGGCGAAATCGGCGGGCTGAGCGGGTCGGCCGGGCGGGAAAATTTTTTTAAAAATGGCCAAAACGTCGCCGTTTTGGGTCATTCTGGAGCAGGCAAAGCGAGCGACCCGACCCGACTTGACACGAAACCCGACCCGACGTTTTGCCCTAATCGAATTGGGGTGCATTCTGCATTTCTGCTTCTTCGAATCTTCATCTTGGCGTCTCCACCACTGCCAGGCGCGAACCGAGAATGAGAAAGTGAGAATCTGAACCTTCGGCTTATCTGAACTCCACGGCCACTCTGCCAAGCGCGAACCGAGAATGAGAAAGTGAGAATCTGAATGAACTTCGACCTTCGACCTTCGACCTTCGTCTCCACTGCCAGGCGCGAACCGAACCGAGAATGAGTGCGTGAGCGACGGATGGCGACCTTCGACCTTCGGCTGATTTGAACGAACTTCGGCGACCTTCGACCTTCGACCTTCGGTATTTTTTTTTTTAATTTTGACTTTTGAATTTTGATTCATTTCTTGTTGGCCTTATGTCTGCTGTCACTGTTCTCAGTGTTCTGAATCCGATGAGCTATGATTTTAGGTTCATTGGTGATGACTTATGACTTATGACTTATGAATGTTGATTATTTTGTTATTGTCAATTAAATTATAATATTTTAATATGACCGGTTCGACCACCGGTCCGACCCCGGTTGACCCATTAACCCTTGAACCTGTGTCGTGACCGGTTCATTGACCGGTCCTGTTTTTCGTTCCTTGAGAATCCAGGATTTAATTTAAATGGCTTTCATTTGAATGATTTAGGCCTAGCTTTTAGGCCCAGCAAGCGGTTATGTAGTGTATTGTATATGGACTCAGGACTTGTGATTAGACTGTTGCTAACTTTATTAGCTTTTGCCATCTGTTCTAAATTTCACTGCTCTCTCTTTTTTGTAACCAACATAAAACTTAGGGAAAAGTTAAAAGAAAAAAAGTGTGTGGACCTGCCAACCCACGAAACTGCAACTGCGAGTTAGGGTTAGTGTTTTTCCAGCTCGTGAAAGTGCGGCCACATAGCCAACGGCTGGTGCGGGCCAGCCCATGAGTATTACCAACTCTAGCGGTGTCCCCTACCCGATGCCCAATTCTGCCTAAAGTTACCCAAACTTTTTTCGGGCCACTTTTTTTAGGTTGGACAGAGTAATTTTTGATTAGGTTCAGGTGGGCATACAGGACCCCTGTGCACCATACTCACCCCTAAATTATATAGGGTTAAGGGGCAAAATTAACCTTAAACTTTTTTCAAAAGTGCACCCACCACCATAAACTTTTTTTTGGTGCAAAAGTAATCATAAACTTTTAAAAATGGTGCAAAAGTAACCATGAACTTTCAAAAAAGGGGCAAAAGTGACATTACCGTTAACGGCCGTTTACTCAAAAGTTTTTAAGGGGCAAAAATACTCAAACTTGTCTCAAAAGTGCACTCACCACCATAAACTTTTTTGTGTGTGCAAAAGTAACCATAAACTTTAAAAAATGGGGCAAAAGTGACGGTTCTC
This sequence comes from Inga oerstediana, assembly GCA_963210345.1. Classification (NCBI taxonomy): domain Eukaryota; kingdom Viridiplantae; phylum Streptophyta; class Magnoliopsida; order Fabales; family Fabaceae; genus Inga; species Inga oerstediana. The sequence continues at coordinate 12,837,215 of OY723403.1, forward strand.
TTTCTGTATTCAAATGTTATCTTTTGATTGTTCTAAATCCAGGAAAACAACATCTCGAGTTGTCCACCATAATTTTTCCAAACTAAAAATTGAAAAACTGATCTTCAATGAAGATGATATCGTCATCCTGCTCTTACCGACATGCCGTAAATGGAATTGTTGATATTAATGGTGTCGTAAACGCAGTTGCCAAAATTGTTGATGGGGAAGGATATCAACAATTCCATTTACTGCATGCCGGTGAGAGCAGGATAGCAATGTCATCTTTATTGAAGATGAGTTTTTCAATTTTGGGCTTGGAAAAATCATGGTGGACAAGTCGATGTGTTTTTTCCCTGGACTTAGAACAATCAAAAGATTATATTTGAAACCAATAAGATAACAGTCACTTTTGACCCATTTTTGAAAGTTTATGGCTATTTTTGCACACAAAAAAAAGTTTATGGTGATGAGTGTACTCTTGAAAAAAGCTTATGGGTATTTGTGCCCCTTAAAAACTTTTGAATAAACGGTCGTTAACGGTAGTGTCACTTTTACCCCTTTTTTAAAAATTCATTATTACTTTTGCACCATTTTTAAAAACTTATGGTTACTTTTGCACAAAAAAAAAAAATTATGGTGGTGGGTCAGAACATTGTCCACACAAGAAAAAGTCTGGGGTTTCAGGTGTTCAAATGTCAGATAATGAGTGTGAAGGGCAAACGGTGGATCCAACGCAAACTACTCACAACCCAGTAAAAACAACATATGGTGATTGGATGGTAGCACCCAGGAGGCATAGGATTCAACGCGGTATTGGAGGAGAGTTGAATAATAGTCGGGAGGGGGACGACAGTTTTGTAGTCAATATAATGTTAGAGGATCAAGATTTATGGTATTGTCAGATGAGAATAAGGAAAAAATAGGAATGAAATTCCTTTGATGGTGCCTAATAATTCGACTATTGATACTACAAAGCAGGAATCTTCAATAACCAATACAATTAAATCACGTGGGCATTTGCTTAGTAAGAAGAAGCACGTGGAGATTAAATCTGGGAATGCAGCAATTGTGGTGGGCCGTAAGCTTGAGTTGTTGAGCCCAATGGAACATTATCAACAAGTTAAGAATAAAATGGTAGATCAGGGTAATTCGAGTTCGAACAAAAAATGTAGTCAAGTGCAGAAAGTGGGGGATATGTTGCAGGAGATTCATGAAGGAGTAAATGGTGTGGCGGGATCCTCGAAATTGCAGCAAATAAATGGGAGTTTGTGTACGTTTTCAAAATCTATAGGCGAGAAAATACAACTCCCAAAATCTACTCAAAATAGTGCTTCTGACACTATTGATCCAGGTGCTTGTCGGGAGATTAATTATTCAGCACGTATAAATCCTCTGGGAAAGGAGGGTGATATCGTTATGAAGGAGTCAGGTGAAGATGATTATGGGACTATGTCCCGGTATTTTTTTTTCTATGTTTGGGTATCTTTAATCCTTATTATCTGTCTTAATGATAGTTATGACATGAAATACTAGAGGTGCCGGTGGTGCCTCATCTTGACGTTTAATCTGTGACATTGTAAAGAATTATGGAGTTAATTTCTTTGCTCTTTTGGAGCCTAGACAGGTTGGCACAAAGGCTAATTTATTGTCCCAGAAGCTTGGATGGCCCAATATGCACGTTGTTGAAGCACGAGGATTTATTGGTGGTATTTGGCTTTTTTGGGATTCTGGCTGTAATTTTTCTGTAATCTCTGCTGGTGAACAATTTGTGCACGGAATGTTTAATGCAGGAAATGATAATGAATGGTCCCTCACTGTGGTTTATGGTCATCCTAATATAAACTCGAGACGAATGCTGTGGTCTTCATTAGGAGATATTCGTCAGTTTGTTCGTGGGGGTTGGTTGGTAGTTGGTGATTTTAATGCTGTATCATGTCCTGAGGATAGATGGAGTATGAAAGTTCAGGAAAGCAATGGAGTAGACAGATTTTTTAGGGAGTGGATCGCTGATATTGATTTGATTGATATCGGTTTCAGCGGCCCTAAATTTACTTGGGGGACTTCGTCTAGTCAGAGTAGGATTGATAAAGCATTGGTGGATGCTAGTTGGAATGCACAGTTTTCTAGTGCATCGGTTATTCATTTACCCAAATATAAATCAGATCATTGTCCTATTTTGGTAAATACAGATAAGTTGGTGCATGTTGGGAACAAACATATGCCTTTTCGTTTCTTCGCTCCCTAGGTTATGCATGATAACTTCTCAAGTTTTGTTAAGGATCAATGGAATGTGAAGGATGATTGGTGTGGATCTTTACTGAGCAGCTGAGAAATTGGAACAAAAGGGTGTTTGGAAATTTGAAGTATATGAAGAATAAGCTTTACAGACGTCTTGATGGAATTAACAACAAAATTGCTATAGATGGACCATCAGTGGCTTTGGAGAATTTTCCATGTGAATTGTGGAAGGAACTTGAAAAAATCTTGACACAGGAGGAAGTTATGTGGCTCCAATACTCTCGTACTACTTGATATGTTCAGGGTGACCGTAATACCAGATATTTTCACTCAAAGGCAAATGCTCGTAGAAGACGGAATCAGATATTAACTATTAAATGTGATTAGGGGGAATGGTTGTATGATGGAAGGAAATACGAGATATTGGTAGTAAATATTTTGAAGAACTATATACAGACACTAGCATATATCAGGGGACCTTGGTATTTGGGTATACCTACCCTAAGATTGATTTAACGAACAGATGTGCTTTGGGAAAACAGGTTGATGACATGGATATTAAACGAGCTTTATTCGATATGGGATCACTCAAAGCTCTGGGATCGGACGGATTCAATCCTCTTTTTTATCAGAGCCAATGGGATACGGTTGGTCTTTCGGTGATATCTTTGGTTAAACGGGTATTCTCTGATCCTCAATAGGTCCAGCATATTAATGGTACTTTAATTGTGCTTATTCCAAAAATTGATCATCCTCAATCTTTCCGAGATTTTCGCCCAATAAGTCTCTGTAATGTAGTATATAAAATTGTTACAAAGAATTATTTCTATCAGGCTTAAAGCTATTATGCCATTGGTTGTGGCCCCGAACCAATGTAGCTTTGTGAAGGGGCGCCAAAGTACTGATAATGTTATTCTAGTGCAGAAAATAATCCACTCTATGCGAAACATGAAGAAGAAGCAGGGATTCATGGCAATAAAGATTGACTTGGAGAAAGCGTATGATAGAGTCAAATAGAGTTTTCTCTTTGAAAGCTTGAATGAGCTTAATATTCCTAAGTATCTTTGTGATGTGATCAAGGCTTGTGTATCTACACCGTAAATGGAACTATTTTGGAATGGGTGTACTGCAAATGCTTTCCACCCTTCTAGAGGAGTTCGTCAAGTCGATCCTATCTCTCCGTATCTCTTTGTCATTATGTTGGAGAGGTTGGGACACTTAATACAGACTGCTGTACAAGACGGAGATTGGAAACCATTTAGGTTGTCAAGACAAGGTACGGCTATCTCTCATGTTTTTTCGCTGATGATCTTATTTTATTTACAGAAGCAGATATGGATCAAGCTAGAGTGGTGAAAGCTTTACTAGATTTTTGCGAGATATCTGGCTAGAAAATAAATGCTGAAAAATCACGGATTTACTTCTTAAAGAATGTGGGACGCACAAGAAGCCAAGAGATTAGTGAGTTCTTAAATTTTTCCCAGTCGTCCAATCTGGGAAAATATTTAGAAATGCCTGTCTTACATGAGCGTAGCACCAAGTCTTCATACAGGTTTATTCTTGACAAGATGATGCTCGACTAGCAAGCTGGAAGCCAAACTTGTTATCTATGGCAGCAAGACATACCCTTGTATCGTCCGTGGTGTCAGCCATGCCCTCCTATGCCATGCAGTCTGTGCCTCTACCTCTAGGTATCTGTGATGAGACAGACAGGAAGTGCAGGAATTTTCTTTGGGGAAGTACATCCACAAATCGTAAACCTCATATGGTAGCTTGGGGTCGGGTTTGTTCCTTGAAAAAGGACGGTGGATTAGGATTAAGACAGGCAAGGATTCAAAACCAAGCTTACATGACTAAACTAGGATGGAACTTGGTTCACAAACGAGATGCATTGTGGATTCGTTTCTTTCGAGAAAAGTACAAGATAGGGAGTGATGTGGTGCCGATTGTGGAAAAAAGACGAAACGAATCGAGCACATGGAAGGAGATTAGACAAAACTGGGAAAGTGTAAGTGAGAGTATTTTATGGAGGATTACAGATGAAGCTTTGGTGTCCTTTTGGCAAGATATATGGGTTCTCCATTTGGATAGATTGGATAGCTTGGTAACTCACCCATTATCAAATGATATCCGAAAATGGAAGGTAGCAGATTGTATTACTCCATCAGGTCGATGGGATCTGAATAAGTTTGGACATTTATTACCGAAAGAGGTTGTGTTAGCGATCCAAAAAGTGAATATTAACCGCAATGTTGGTGCTGATATTCCGGGTTGGCGTTGGGCAACTGATGGTAAATTTGTTCTAAAAGAGGCATACATTAGATTAGCAGGTCACGGAGATAATCAAAATTGGTTCCGATGGAGGCTCATATGGAAACTAAAGGTTCTTCAACGGTACAAACTGTTCATGTGGTTATGCGTCCACGGTCGTTTAATGACAAATTTGATAAGAACTCAGCAGAAAATCCACATGAATGAGATGTGCCCCTGTTGTCAAGATGAGACAGAATCAATTCTGCATGCTCTTAGAGATTGTGCTGTGGTAAAAGAACTCTAGAGTGAGATGCTGCCTAGTCAATGGCATCGGAATTTTTTTGACTTAACTGATAGAAACATTTGGTTAACATGGTGCTTAAGTCGTCGTGATAAGGTGTATGGTTATAAATTTCGCTACTGGTTTACTGTTCTATGTAGACACATTTAGTTAGCGAGGAATGACCATATTTTCAACAATAAACAATAGAGTAAACAGCAGTTACTAGCACGTACTAGTTCAGTGCTGTCTTGGGGTGTCTCCGGTCCCATACAACCGAAATCTTATATCACACCAATTATGGTTTGGCGTCCTCCACCCGCTGGGGTGGTTAAGGTTAACATAGATGAATCCAGGAATGAAGCGTCGGGAAGCTGTACATGTGGTAGAGTGATACGGGATGACCAAGGACGATTTGTTCGGGGATTTATGTTTCAAATTGGAAAAAGGTCTGTGATCACAGCAGAAGCCTGGGGAATCCTGTGGGGTATAAAGTTGGCTTGGGAAGGAGGATTTAGGAATGTTCTTGTTGAAAGTGATTGTAGCAAAGTATTGGAGCTTATTCAAGGAGCGGTCTCTGATGAACATCCTGATGCTACAGTAATTTTGGATATTCAATCGATGCTGGAACGTGAGTGGGAAGTGGAGCTACTACACTGTTGTCAAGAGGCGAATAGAGTGGCTGATTGCTTCGCAAGGATAGCATGGGATATAGCGGTTGATTTTCTTATACTTCACAGAGAACCTGATGAAGCGAAACAATTACTTATAGATGATATTGTGAACCAGAATTTTTATACTGACTTAGTGGGGTAGAGCCCTTGGGGTTGTATGTTTATATTCATTCATTATAAAAAAAAAAACATTAAGTGCAACTAACTCACCGACCCCTCGTGTTTGTAAGTACTACTGACAGTACTCTTATATGTGGTTTGTATTCATGATTCATCGAAAGCTTCCATTCGACGTCACACCCGACCGACGTCGTCGTTTCTCGGCCATTGTGAAGAGCGCAAATACTGTTGTCGTCCTCTTCACTTTACGAACCCCAATTGCTTCAACTTCGGCGTTTCTCTTCTTCGCCTGCTCTTCACGTCGTCCTTTCTCCCCGATGTCTTATGACTACCTCTTCAAGTATATCATTATCGGCGATACAGGTCTTCCTCCTCTTCCTCTTCAAATCCCTAGCTCTCTTTTCTCTTTTGGCTTCGTAATTTCAATTAGTGTTTTCGGCTTTCTTATTTGGCGTGACTCAGGTGTTGGCAAATCATGCCTCCTCCTGCAATTCACCGACAAGAGGTTCCAGCCGGTTCATGATCTCACTATTGGTGTCGAGTTCGGCGCTCGTATGGTCAGCATCGATGACCGACCCATTAAGCTACAGATTTGGGACACTGTAAGTCCATGCTGTCCTCCCCTCTCTTTCCATTGGGCATCTGAATTGATCTCAGAATAAATCGAGAATATGTACTCAATGCCTAACATGAACCTTGGGGCTTGTTGTCTCATCGTTTCTGAACTTCACGTAGTTCCGTATTCTCGTTTATATTTTGGGGCTAATTTTTGCTTGTCTTGGTTGCGATATGGAAAAATAATTGCTGACTTTCTTTAAATGAAGAGGAGTGGGGGCATTATTAGCTGAAATCTGCGTCCATAGAATATATTATCGAGTTTGTGTCCAGTGGCCAAATTCCAAATCTTAGTAAAGCCACGTGTTCAATGCCAAATAATTCGAACTTCACCGGACTCTTTTAGCTCCAAATTTAGATGAACAATTTAGAACTGCGTGATTTTCTGGCTGAACCTTCTTGAGCAGGCGTCTCATAAACTTTATATTCTATCTATATTCTACTTTATTAACGCTGAGTTTTTTGGAACACAAAAAAGGCCTAGTTTGAAATCACACAACTTGTTCTTGCATGGTAACTCTTGCAGTAATGAGTGCTTTAAATGCATTTTAAGGATTGCCTTACAAAGTTTTCTTTGTAGTCCAAGTTTCTGGAAATTGTGGTCTTGTATATTTTGAGTGAACCAATTACAAATTGCTTGCAAAGAAATCATTCACAGCTGTGCAGGGTGACAGTTTGATTTATTTGTTTCTGTTGAGATAGCTGCATTCATTACATTCTAACACATTGCATAGGTATGAATGGTGTAACTGGAAATGATCTGTGATTACTTCAATTTATGTTTTTTCGTGTGCTGAAGAAGAATATCTTGTTAAACTGTAGGCTGGGCAAGAATCATTTAGATCCATTACTAGATCTTACTACAGAGGAGCTGCGGGAGCCCTCCTAGTTTATGACATCACAAGGTGGGGTGCTGATATTGTCACTTGAAATACAGGCATCCTCTGCATGCTGGACAGTTATGCCGTACTTATCACCCTCCTATATACTCCTATGTTGTGTGTTTTCCTCTTTGGAATTATTAACAGACTGCAGATTCTTCATTTTATACTAGAGAAGTGAAATGTAGAGAAAATGTGTGGCATATGTTAGCAGACTGTTGGCAGTTGACCAAAGTTTTCCTACTGCCTTTCTGTTATTGTTTATTCTCTCATTCGAGATTTCTTTTTCGCTGAATCTGGAACATGGCTGCCTTGGGCTGGTTATGCTTCTATTTGGACTATCTTAGGTTATACTTTCAAATTGGGTTGGCTGTGCTCAAGCACTTGTGATTTCAACATGCCTTTTTTGGTCTTCTGTATTTATGGACATCCAGAGTTCATTTTTGTTCCATTCACAACAACATATGTAAATCACTGTGTCCTTTCTGTGGGATATACCTGAGGCTTTCATTTTCTTTTGTTTTTCCCCCTCTTATATTGCCTCCAACTGAAAACCAGAATTTTTTTTGTTGACCAGGAGAGAGACATTTAATCATTTAGCAAGTTGGCTGGAAGATGCACGGCAGCATGCCAGTCCTACCATGACTATCACGCTCATAGGGAACAAGGGTGATCTGTCTCACCGAAGGGCTGTGAGCAAAGAGGAGGGGGAGCAATTTGCAAAGGAAAACGGGCTTTTATTCTTGGAGACTTCTGCAAGGACAGCCCAACATGTTGAAGAGGTGATAAATTTTGGTTACAAGTGCGCTACGAAGCCTCATGAATATTGGTTCTTTCCATTAGTGTAAAATTTGACTTAAAGCATTTTTTTTCAGGCTTTTATAAAAACTGCTGCTAAGATTCTTCAGAAAATTCAGGAAGGTGTCTTTGATGTCTCCAACGAGGTAATTATCAGTCAGTCAGTTTGATGTGGTTAAGTGGCAGGAATTTATGAGTTGGGATAATAAGCTAGACCATTGACAATTTGAGATAACTGGTCCCACGTGGTATTGGTGTTCTGTATTATAAACTAATGATAATATCAGACCGAAGATAATGAATATTAGATTCTTTTGGTTACTTCTTGAGAAAGCCAATTTTGGGCCCTTGTTAGAACTTTCAATGGATTATGAGAAGATCTGCCCCTATGGATTGGCTTCTTCTTCTTATTTCTTTTCTTTTTTCCTTTTTCCCCGAATAATCAAAATTAGATTCACATATAGTACTAGTGCTGGTTTTCTTGAAGGAATGGTCCTGGATGATTTTCAGCCAAATGACCTTGTGAGTTGTGAGTTGTGAGTTGTGACTAATATTAATAATAGTGATAATTCTGTTACTGCAGTCATCTGGCATAAAAGTTGGCTATGGACGTCCTCAGGGCCCGTCCGGTGCTAGAGATGGAACAGTCAGTCAAACAGGTGGCTGTTGTAACTGATTGGGAGGAAACGTTTACTTTGCTGCGTCCTTTTGTACATCCTTTTCTACCATTCTCTGCCATCTACTTCCATATCATGTATAGATCCAAACCTAACAGTATTACTGGGACAGATCTGACTCCATATTTGCTTTAACTGTAGTTTTAGGTGGAGAATATTATGATATGATATCTGTTCAATGCCCACATTTTTACTTGCTTCTGTGGCTTCAGTATTATTTACCAGTTGCAATAATATTTGCTTGTCGACTCTTTTCCTTCTCGGGAAGGTGTAGAAACAGGTCCAGTTTACAGTATTGGATATGGTGTGGTTTTGAATGGCAGTTATCAGTTTATTTTGTCAGGCTTTACGCCTCCGTTCAACGATATTGCCATCGTATCATATTCCAGAATCAATATGATAATTATTGAGGAATGGGGTTGCACCTGTACCTCTTCTTCTATCTTCAAAATGTTTTTTTTTTTATTATATCTGAATTCAATTTGATCGACATATGATAAAAAGACGGTCTCTAGCTATAAGGTTAGGCCGCGCGGCCCCGAAATAAAAAATGACAAGATGGGGCGCAGAAAAAGGAAACAAACAACGAAGCATGCGTTGTCTCTAACAGAAATAGATAAGGGGGAACGTGGAGTATATCCTTTTAACAGAATAAAACTAAGGAAAGTTTGGAGGAAGTCTCCCATTTAAAAAATTTATTGATGAGAAAGATCAAGGTATTAAAACCCGGATCGGGTATTAAATCAGTCGGGGTACTGAGTTAAGGGTCAGTGGGTCAGACCGGAGCTAAACCGGGATCAAATTAATGAAAAATTAAAAATTTTAGACTTATAGTATGAAATTTTAAAAGAAAAATTAAATTTTTTTTTAAAATAGTAACTCGGACCGGTTTACCGACCGGTTCGTCGGTTTCGGTGTCAGACCGGCCGGTCCGGTCCGGTTTACATAATCCTGAGAAAGATCTAATAAATTGATAAATTGCAAATTTTATATTGATACTGATCATTCCCATCAATAAAATTTTGAAAAAAAAATACTTAAATACCACTTGAACTTCAAAATTTTAAATCATTGATTTTTAAAAAACCTAAGTTATCAATTATTATATTCTTTTTGTTAATTTCATTACTCTTATTATTAACAAAATCAATTTAAAATTTTAAAGTTCAAGTAGTATTTAAATATCTTTTTTCCTTAAATTCTCAACCGGAGATTTTCCCCAATTTTCTCATAAAACCATACACTATAAATTTATAACTAATTAAATGTAAAATATTTTGCACGATAAATTTCGTAAACTTAAACTATTAATTTCTAAAAAATTGAATTCTCTTTGACAAAAAAAAGAAAAGTAAAACGTGCTAATAATACTTACGTCCCTTAATATAATATATATGTTATTAGGAAAATGGCACGAAGGCCTTAATTAAAAAACTAATAAAAAAAAAGCCTTAAAATTTGTCAATAATAATTCTTTCACTTATCAACGATTGCTCTTACATTTGTCATTAATAAGTTGTGGAACTTTTATGATATATATTTTTTTTAATTGGGACTTTAATATGAATTTTCCTAAATTATTTAAGTTGAATAAGGTTGGTGAGAGGATTGGAATTCAACAATAAAGTTTTAATACTTGGGCCCTTCAATATAAGATAGTATAAATAATTATGTAATTAGTAGCATATAATGTAGGGAAAATCCCAGATAAATACTTTTTGAATTAACAAAACCCCCAAAAGTCTATTAACACTTTAAAAAGACTTAAAGGTATCAAGTACCAAATTGGGTTTTTCAAGTTTTGACACATTTACCATTTTACCCCTTAAATTTTTTTTAAAACAATAACAGTGGTGCCCCCGCTGGAGCGCCGCCGCCCCGGTGGCCGGCCGACCAGGACCCCCGACGGCCGGAGCTCCGGTCGCCGGTGGTAGGAGCTCCGGCCGGTGGAAGCTTTTTTGGTGGGGAGGGGGGTTTTTTTTTTTTGAAAAAAAGTTTCATTGAAATGGCAGATCCCACCCCTTTACAAGGCAAGCATGGTGGCCACTAGGCCACCAAAGCTTTTTTGTTATATATATGCATTATTAAATATGTATAATATAATTAAACGTGTAGTAGCTTTAACAAAGTCAATAATGGCGTTGATAAATTCAATAATGGAAATAACAAGATTCGTAATGGTATTGACAAAACCGTTTGCTGTTACATGTTTTCATCAGCATTTTTGCACAAAACGTTTTTGTCAAAACCATTACCATTCTTGTCAAAATCATTACTAAACTTGTCAACCTCATTACTAAATTTGTTAAAATCCTTTTATTTATATTATGAATATTTTCATAATGGAATTGTCAAAACTATTACAATTCTTGTCAATCTCATTACTAAACTTGTCAATCTCATTACTGAATTTGTTAAAATCCTTTTATTTATATTATGAATATTTTCATAATGGAATTGTCAAAACTATTACAATTCTTGTCAATCTCATTACTAAACTTGTCAATCTCATTACTGAATTTGTTAAAATCCTTTTATTTATATTATGAATATTTTCATAATGGAATTGTCAAAACTATTACAATTCTTGTCAATCTCATTAGTAAACTTGTCAATCTCATTACTAAACTTGTCAATCTCATTACTAAACTTGACAATTCCATTATGAAAATATTCATAATATAAATAAAAGGATTTTAACAAATTCAGTAATGAGATTGACAAGTTTAGTAATGAGATTGACAAGAATTGTAATAGTTTTGACAATTCCATTATGAAAATATTCATAATATAAATAAAAGGATTTTAACAAATTTAGTAATGAGGTTGACAAGTTTAGTAATGATTTTGACAAGAATGGTAATGGTTTTGACAAAAACGTTTTGTACAAAAATGCTGATGAAAACATGCAACAGCAAACGGTTTTGTCAATACCATTACGAATCTTGTTATTTCCATTATTGAATTTGTCAACGCCATTACTGACTTTGTTAAAACTAATACACGTTTAATTATATTATACATATTTAATAATGTATATATATAACAAAGAAGCTTTGGTGGCATAGTGGCCACCATGCTTGCCTTGTAAAGGGGCCCTTGCCATTTCAATGAAACTTTTTTTTTTAAAAAAAAAACCCATTCCCCACCAAAAAAGCTTTCACCGGCCGGAGCTCTTACCACCGACGACCGGAGCTTCGGCCGTCGGGGGTCCTAGTCGGCCGGCCACCGGGGCGGCGGCGGCCGGCCGGCGGTGGTACTCCGGCGGGGGCACCACCGTTATTTTTTAAAAAAAAAATTTGAGGGGTAAAATGGTAAATGTGTCAAAACTTGAAAAACCCAATTTGGTTTTTGGTACCTTTAAGTCTTTTTAAAGTGTTAATAGACTTTTGGAGGTTTTGCTAATTCAAAAGGTATTTATCTGGAATTTTCCCTATAATGTACTTAAAAATGATTAAATTTGGGCCAATATCTTAATTCTGCAAAACGATAATATATATAATTATATTATATATATATATATATATATATATTAAAAATTCATATTTATAATTTTTTATATTTTTTATAAATTGTTAAGTAATTCAAAAATAAAGTTTTAATGCTAGAGATAAAATCAAAATTGGCCTTTGAATTTGAAGAATCTAAAATTTATTATATATAATAAAAATGCTTAGTCCAAAAAATCTAAATAAATAAAACTTAATAAGAAACTTATGTTTTCGGCCCTGAACAGTGACCTTCTTTCATCTCTGTTTTTGTTTTGCCAGCAAGACCTTCTTTCATCTCAATCATCCTATTACGTCAGAAACAAAAACTCTGCATATGGAATTGCACAGTTTGCGTATATTGGTTGGATTTGGAGGCTTGGATCAATTGAGCTAGTTCGATCCTGATTCTCCTTCATTCCGATTCACAATCACTTGTTGACTTGATTTGAAGTCTCAAGTACTAAATTCCTTCTTAAAGTTGGCATTCATCAAACTTGCACTTGTCAGTCCCGGAAACAATGGCGACGCGCACGATCCTCGGAGCTATCAGGAAACGCACCGTTTTGTTGTCTGCCTACCGTTTTCTGTCTCTTTCATCCATTTCGACTTCTAGATATGTAATTTCTCTCCCAAAATAAGAATATTTCAGTCCATCTCTCTCTATCTCTTTCTGTGTAACTCTATCTCCAAATTCAATTTAGGTCAGTACACTTGTTATAGCGGAGCACGAAGGTGGTGCCGTCAAAGCTCCATCTATCAGCGCGGTTGTGGCTGCCAAGTCGATAAGTGACGGTGCTTCGATTTCTCTGCTTTTGGCTGGTTCGGGTCCTTCCCTTCACGAAGCTGCTTCGCATGCTGCTTCATGCAACCCTTCGATCTCTCAGGCAAATCCCCTTGTTTTTCTGAAATTTAAAATTAATTTGACTCTGAAGTATCTGGTGTAGAATTTTGGTATTTTTGAAAAAGGTGAATACTGAATAATCAAACTCGTTTATTGGATATTGCTAATTTGTTACTGGTGAGTATTTTGATATGGAAAGTGAAAAAAAAAAGTGCTTTGTGATTTACTGATTTTGATGGTTGGCGGTTGCTATTTGTTGTTTAGGTGCTTGTGGCAGATTCAGATAAATTCAAGAACCCCCTGGCAGAGCCCTGGGCTAAATTAGTTCATTTAGCTCAGCAGAGTGGTGGTTACTCTCATATTCTTGCTGCTTCAAACTCATTTGGGAAAAATGTGGTGCCACGGGCAGCGGCTCTATTAGATGTCTCTCCAATCACTGATGTTATCGGAATTTCTGAGTCTCATACTTTTGTGAGGTGCATTTTGTTCTATTTTCATTCTTTTTGATAGAAGAAAGTAGTTGTTATTGTACAAGTTGATGCTGCCCTCCTATCATTAATTGGAGTGAGCTAGATACTTAAGTGGTTCACAATCATTATCAATTGTAACATACAACTAAATCTTTGCTGTTATTATATCATGCTCTTGTTTGCTCATATAACAAGGTCCTCCACCGCTTCTCTAATTTTTTGTTTTTTTCTGCTGTTTCAATGAGGGAGTCAATGGTGCCTATTTCGGCTTTTTCTTTCATAATTGATGTTATGGATCTCTCATCTTTTGGGGCCCAAAAAAAAAACAAAAATCCGCCCCAATTGCTTTATGTAAAACTGATGAGATTGATCAGTGAGAAATTTTTATAATGACAAATATTTTAAGATATGGCAGATACAATAGTGATGTCGCCCTTTGGATTGTGCTAGCTGTTGAGTCATTCCCCTTGAACGTGCTTTCCTCTTAATTATGTGCAATAAAAATGCTAATTTCTTCATTTGACTGATAGTAAGGTTGTAATTTGTAAATATCATTTTGCAGGCCTATATATGCTGGAAACGCGCTTTCAACCGTCCGATACACAGGTGCTAATCCTTGTATATTGACAATTAGATCTACATCTTTTCCAGTTTCCCAGAAAACAGTTGATTCAAGATCTAGCCAGGCTCCAATATCTCAGGTTGACCTTTCAACCTTTGATGAAGGTCAGTTTTTTTCTATTTCTGATGCACAGAGATTTTGGCTTTATGGTGATATATGTGAACATAGACAAGGATATAAAATTTGAAATGAACTTGTCCAATATTTGTTTATTGACTGCTGGACCTAGTTGGAGACTTGAAGGAGCTTGTCCAATATCATGGATAATGTTTTTGGTCATTTTCATGTCTTGAATTAGTTTTTACATGTCAGATCTTTGAACTTATCCCAAAAGGTTAGTTATTTTATTTTGAATTTTTTCAGATCTTGGCAACTCTAGATACGTATCTCATACATCTCAGGATTCAGAGAGACCAGATCTTGGGAATGCACGTGTTGTTGTTGCTGGTGGTCGTGCATTAAAAAGTGCTGAGAACTTTAAAATGATTGAAAAGCTAGCTAACAAGCTTGGTGGTGCAGGTATTTTCTCTGGATGAAATTGCGATACTTATTCTTATATATAGGATTTTTCTCTCTCTTTTCACTGCATTTCCTATATGCTTACTGATTAAATAATCCAATGCTGTTATCTCATGGCCAGAACCTCAAGTCTTAGTTTCTAATTACATGTATTGACATTGTTGTGCACATGAATATGCTAGAACTAGTTGGAAAATTTCGTTATTGTCAGTATCTATTTTCTGATAATTACTTCATTTTCTGTTGCTTAGTTGGGGCCACACGTGCTGCTGTTGATGCTGGGTTTGTTCCCAATGATCTCCAGGTGACGAATTACTTTCCTCTGAACTTAAAATTATATTCCTCGCCCCGACACACAATCACACAGAAACAAACTGGGGGAGAATGGGGGCAAGAAGTTTCTTTTTAGGCTATACTCTTTACACCCTTTAGCTTGACTACCTTTTTCTGATAATACTACCTCCGGTCCTAAATATAGGACATAGTTTGTAGTGCAATTTGTACTATAAACTATGTCCTATATTTAGGACCGGAGGGAGTATGTTCTAATGGCAATATTGCTGGTTGGAAAGTGTAGATGTTTTAAAAGCTTAGCCAAACAGCAACACATTACTTAATTCATTGGAGTAACGATAATCACAGATGACTTTTTTTTTTTTTTTTGGGTTATTTGATTTGATCATGGATCTGATAGGCTTTGAAATAAATTTCAACATCCTCTTAAGCTGCATATACTAATTCATGGAGTTAGTGAGTGATCTCATGCTTGTTTGCTTCTGTTATTTTGATATATAAATAAATATAGGTTGGTCAAACTGGGAAGATTGTTGCCCCAGAACTCTATTTGGCATTTGGAGTGTCAGGAGCTATTCAACACTTGGCAGGGATGAGGGATTCTAAGGTCATTGTTGCTGTAAACAAAGATGCTGATGCTCCTATATTTCAGGTAATAACTCCCTTCTTTTGCTGATAAAAGCTATACAGGTAAGCGCAGCCTCTCATCTGGGCCAAAATATAATAATAAGAAGCGTAAATTAAGCTGCTTCTTTGTTTATCCCCATCTAAGCTATCTTAAAGTTTATTCTCAAGACAGAATAAACTTGTGCGGGCGTAGATCTCATGGTTATCTTTATCTTGTTTCCACCTGAATTTGACATTTCAATATGTTGTTGTTTATTGTAGGTGGCTGATTATGGACTAGTCGGGGATCTGTTTGAAGTAATCCCAGAGTTGCTAGAAAAGCTTCCTGAGAAAAAATAATTCAATAATTTGCATTCGTTCATTTCTATGATGATGATATATCCTGAGAACTTTGTACTCATTACAAAATAAAAATAAAGGGGTAGATAGAGAGATACTGATTATGCTACAGCAGTCATTTTAAGCGATATATGACTTCTTTAACCGTCCAACAGTATAAATCGCGCGCGCATGAAAAAAGGAAAACTCTTTTAAAGCTAAAACCTTAAAGAATCACACCTATTATAAATTGTGTTTTCTTACCATGATTATAAATTGTGGTTGAGCATACTACAAACGACTCATGTCAGGACCATCCTCTGTGCCAAGAGTATCTGGATTATGTTAATTGTCGTTTAATTTAAACCATATATGACTCAAAAACTTGGTCTCGGGGTCACATTTTATATCTGAATGCGCCATACACTTATTCTTGTATTCCAAACTGTTTTCCCCCCTTGTTAAATGAACTAAAAAATAATTCTGCGGATATAAAAATTTTTAATACAAACAATTTTTGGGAAAATTCCAAAATAAATATGCTAAAATATAGGAAAGGACAAATCAGAGCTTCAAAATTACAAAATTTCATGTCAGTATGGTAGAGGAATCTGAGATTATGAAATCTCGGCCAAAAGACGCACCTGCCTTTCAGCTCTCCCTCTCTCTCAACTCGGAATAACAATACTGGTTTCTTTATTAACAACATTATATTTTAAATTAACAACTCCATTTTCTTTTTTGACAACTTCATATTTCAAATATAGTGTTATTAATGTAAAATATGGTGTTATTAATAAAGAGATAGATGTTGTTATTGGCCTTGAAATTTGTTAATTTCAAACATATCCCTAGCATGTATTGGTTTTTGAGATACGAAGTTGTGAAATAAGAAAGTTAAGTTGTTAAATTAAAATATGGTGTTGTTAATATACAGACGGTTGTTGTTATTAGTCCTTGAAACTTGTGAATTTCAAACTTAATGGGATGTGTTGGCTCTTTAGATACGAAGTTGTGAAACAAGAAAGTCGAGTTGTTATTATAAAATATGATGTTATTAATATAGAGGCTGGTGTTATTATTGTGAAATAAGAAAGTCGAGTTGTTAATGTAAAATATGATATTGCCAATAAAGATATCAGTGTTTTTATTGTGAAAGAAGAAAGTAGAGTTGTTAATGTAAAATACGGTGTTGTTAATAAAGGGACAGATGTTGTTATTCCGAGCTGAGAGAGAGGGAGAGCTGAAAGGTAGGGGCTTCTTTTCGCTGAGATTTCATAATCCAATATTCCTCCACCATACTAACAACATACTGACTTGATATTTTACTAATTCGAAGCTCTGATTTATCCTTTTATATATTTCAATGTATTTTTTTAGAATTTTTCCATAATTTTTTAAAAATATAATAAATATCTTTTGACAGAATTTATCACATCAGATTAGTAGAAGCCACCTCATCACATCTTACATGGCATCCTATTAAGTTTATAGTTGTATAAAACCCCCTTGAACTTTAGTTTAGTTGTATATAACCCCCTCAACATTTTAAACTTTAAACTTAACCCCCTTGAAGTTTTATTTTTTTAATATTAAACCCCTGCATTTACTTTCTTATTTAATTCTTATCAAAGTAAGCTCATTACTTCCAAATAATCCTATCGACTTCATCATATATTAAAAGCTAAATCATACAAAACCCCCTTAAACTTTGAGGCAGTTGCAAATAACCCCTCTGATATTTCGACGTTTAAATTTAACCCCCTGAACTTTGATTTTTTTTAATTTGGACCCCCTACCGTTAATATGTCATTATTTTTTTGACAGAATTTGCTATGTCAGATTAATAGAAGACATATCATCACATCTTACGTGACATCCTATTAAGTTTATAGTTTTATAAAACCCCCTTGATATTTTAAACTTTAAACTTAACCCTCATGAAGTTTTATTTTTTTAATATTAATCTACTGCCTTTACTTTTTTATCTAATTCTTATCAGAGCGAGCTCATTACTTCTAAATGATCCTATCGACTTCTTCATATATTAAAATAGAGCGGGTAAAACGGACCAGCCCAGGCTGTGCGGTGCGAGCTAGTGCGGCCCGCACTTCCACGGGTTAGGAAATCCCCAACCCTAACCTGCAAGTGCGGGTTTGCGGGCCAGCCCGCACTTTTCTTTTTCTTTTTTCTTTTTTTAGGTTTTGCCATACATGGACACATGATTGCAACATTAAAAAAAAAAGTCCATATAAAAAATGCGCAATCCCAAACCCCAGTTGTCCATATAAAAGAAGGTTCAATACTCCAATTGTCCATATACATTATACAACATCTAACCAAAAAAAAAAAACTATTCACCCCCAAGCCCAAAACCTTAAACCCCGACTATTAGAGCCCAACACCTCCCAAAGTTCAAGTAAGGCATCCATGTAAAAAAAAACATGCGGGCCAACCTGCATCAACTCGCGAGTTGAGCGGTGTGGATCTGTACGGCCCGCATTCTTTCGGGCATAAAAAAACCCCAACCCTAACCCTGTCCTTGTCCCAACCCGGGGGCCCACAAGTTGGGCTTGTATTACCAGCTTTATATTAAAAGAGCGTTTTTACAATTTTATTGTCTTAATTTATAATGTTAATAACTTCATTAATTTTTGTTTGCTATATATCATTTGTTAATTACTACCTCTGGTCCTAAATATAGGACATAATTTGTAGTGCAAATTACACTACAAACTATGTCCTATATTTAGGACCAGAGGGAGTATAATAGTATTTGTTGCATGGAGAAAAATATAAAAATAATATTTCAAAGTTCGCAATAACAAGAAACATAAGGATAGAAATTCAACCTCAAATTCAACCAAAAAAAATTAACAAATACTATTTTAGTGAACAAATATAATATATAGCAAACAAAAATTGATGAATTTATTAATATTATAAATTAAGATAATAAAATTGTAAAAATACTATTTTAATATATGAAGAATCCGATAGGATCATTTAAAAGAAATGAGCTCGTTTTGATAAGAATTAGATAAAAAAATAAAGGCAAGGGTTTAATATTAAAAAAAACTTTAAGGGGGTTAAGTTTGAAGTTTAAAATGTCGAGAGGGTTATATGCAATTAGACTAAAGTTTATAGGGGTTTTACACAACTATAAACTTAATAAGATACTACGTAAGATATGATAAAGTGTCTTCTATTAATCTGATATGGCATATTTTGTCAAAAAGATGACAGCGCATTAATGGCTGGGGGTCCAAAATAAAGAAACCAAAGTTCTAGGGGCTGTATTTAAATATCAAATTATCATGGAGGTTATATGCAACTACCTTAAAGTTCAGGAGGATTTTGTATAATTTAACCAAATAAAATTGATGATCAATAAATGACTAGTTGGTCTCAATAATAGCTTCTAATTAATATGATCCACCAAGGGAAAAGAATTTGCACAACCTCAACAGCCACCCAACCCCTTTATATTAGTATGTTATGTTCCCAGCTAAGCTTTCAGCTCCATTAATTCTCTATTACACAAAACACACATCATTTCCCCCATCTCTTTCTTCTCTTCCTAATCTTATCTCTACTCTTCACTTAATCAATGGATCATGAAAAATTCTGTTACTAAACTACTAGCTCCAGCCATAAATGTAATTACACACTAGGTAATATATTTAGGATCGTAGGAATATTCGTTTTTAATTAAATAGATAGACACTAAAGGCATAAGATTATAAGTAAGATCGAATCGATGACCCGACCTCCCAATTATAGGAGGGCTTTCATGTCACTAGGTTACAAGTCCATTGACCACTATTTCACCTTCATACTCTCTCAGACAGTGTATTTCAAACAAAGATTGTGGCTGTATCTCTGGAATGAGATGGAGGAATTTACCATACACTACAATATCAAATTGAGAATATAATTAAGATGTATCTCAGTGATACCCATCAATGGCCTTTATTAGTTTTCAAGTAGAGTATCAAACTAAGCCCTTTCTTATATATGTATGTCAAATTCACTATGCAAGAACTTTGAAACTTAAGGGTATATATCTTCCACATCATCAAATGAAGTTACATATTTTCCGGAGAAACATTAAAAAGGATGCAGAGAAAGAGAAAAACAAAATACCATAATTAGCTTGCCTGCTTGCATGACTTATTCTATGTATGATTGAAGAGTTCATACCACACATAACAAAGAGTGAATTAAGCTATTTTGGAAAGGGTTAATTCCCTCTCAAGGTAGGCCAGTGAAGTGGGATTGATCTGCATGAACAAGTAGTTTCCTGCAAATAAATCTCCAAAATGAACTTGACCTTCCTTCAATCTCTTCATCACTTTAGCGCATGATCTTCTCATAGCTGACACCATCATGGCTTTCTTCCTCCACAGTCTCCTCAAGCTTGGAACTTTCACCCTAAACCTTCTCTTAATATGAATCTTTCTGAATCTGCACCACTTATTGCTCTTTGGCCTCATCACAACCACTGGTCTCTCTCTGCTAATTTCACAGTCATCAAACCCTGTTTCTGGCCTGAGCTTCTGGTAACGGAACTTGCCAGCAGAAGCCATTTCAATCAAAGACATGATTAAGAGAATACGAATCTGCCCCAAGAGAGAAAATTTGACTCTATGAAATGTTGCTGTTAAGTTTCTTCTGATCTGAGAAGATATGGTAGGACAGGAAAAAGAGAGAACAGAGAGATTATCATAAGGTTAGAAGAAACTGTGGGTGAGTGCATTAAATGCAAGAGAGAAAAGGGGGCACAATGTTGGTGGGAACGGTGGCATCACATTTAATGATATTCGTGAGCTTTAACATTAACTGAAAAAGACGTTTATGAAGAAGCACTTACTTTCTCACACGGTTCTTAATTTTGTGAGGAGAGTTACCATTATCATTTAATCTCTATTCTAGACTGTCCACAATGATGGACACAGTTTGAAGGTCAGATCTAGTATTTTGTTAGGTCTTGCGTTTAAATCAAATTCAGACGTTACTTTCACATTGAAAATCATCAAAATTATTTGTAAAATCAAACATGTAGTAAGATTAATAATTTCAAGTGGACTATATAGACCATTGACCATGAATGGTGCTTAAGGTTACAGCATAATTTGATAGTTTTTGGCTCTGGCTTATGATGGACAAGGAATTAGAGATTCCAACAAGTCCACGTGGGAATCTATTTAGTAAGCAGAAATTTACGTGTGGATCTCTGAAACCTAGTCCAGTTATGATGATCTTCCAGCGTCAAACTTGTCCCTTTTTACTGCAGTTTTATTTTCCCATGTCACGAAATTTAACAGATTTCAGTTGAAAAAATTTAACAGATTTCACGACTTCTGGAATCAGAACTACGTAACCACACGTACCACTTGTGTTTTAATGCTCATCAAGTCAACTTGCTTGTTTCACTTGATAGTGTCAAAAGGATGTTACACGGAAATTACAAGCTGCTTTCTGCTGAGGAAGCTATATGATAAAAATTTCATTTGTTGATATGTTTAGTCGTTCATTACAATTTTTGTGAATAATTAATCTGTTGATGCAAAAAGCATGCATCCATCAGTTAAAGGGAAATACGTTAGAAAGGTGATACTATGCCCCCTCTCCATTTTAAATGGCAGTAACATCCACAAGTGTGTGCATTTTGAACAATACTTATTTGTTAGTGTGTGTTTGGGGGAGCGTTTGAACCCCCAAACGCCAAATTGAGCTCATAAGCTCAATAGATAATCTGAAAAAAAAAAAAAAATTTGAGTGTTTGTTTCTCAAAGTGAGCAATCGAGCTTAATTCTATTTTAATAGTTTTTGCCATAAGCTCCATTTCTCAGCTTTTACTGATTTAGCTTTTGGGGAGAGTGAGAATGGTTAAAATATTTTTTCAGTTATGTCCAATGTACTATCAGACTTTTTGCAATTTTACCCTTAATATACTTTTTTTGCTACAAAAATTAATTTCAACTATTATTTGGTGTTTTTAACCCTTAAAATATTTTTTCAACTGTACCCAATGTGTTATCAGACTGATTGCAATTTTATCTTTAATATACTTTTTCAGTTCCAAAAATTATTTTAAACTATTTTTTGGTATTTTTAACTCTTTAAAATATTTTTTCGCCCACTCTCTTACTATTATCACAAAAGTCACTTGTACTTAAGTCAATCCAAACAAGTTTTACTTTTACAAAAGTCATTTATACAGTCACTGTTCCAAACATAAATCACATTACATAATCGGGCTTTTACCAAAAATAAAATTAACAAAAGCTAAATTGAGAAACTCCATTTTTCCTATCGCTATTCCAAACATACTCTTAGTTTTCCTTCTTTAAGAGAAATATATGGAAATTAACATTATAAAAAAATGAACGTGACACTACTGGAAGCATGAAAAACTGGTTATACCATGAACGTCACTTTTTGGCCAGGAGCTCTTATTTTTAAAAGCTTTCCCAAACGAAAATAAATGAACCAAATTGATTTTTGAAAGCAAAAGTCACTTTTGAAGATGTAGACCGTAGTTTCAAATACGCTTTAAATAATACACACATGGCATATTAGTAGCACGAGGATTTTGCTCCCCTCCCCTGGCAATAAAAAAATTTAAAGAGAAAGGGAAAATTGTTTTAAATTTCCCCTCCTTTCCCCTCTAAAATGGGGATCTAGGGGGAGGGGTAATATTTTAATATTGTATGATTATTATATCTATAAAAGTTTTTAATATTCCTGTAATGCCTTTTTGATTTTCTTCCTCATTTATATCCTCATTTTAATATTTTGGTATAGTTTGATTATTATACTTATGAAAGTTATAATTTTTTAGTTTAATAATTATAAAATTATAATTTTATACAATTATTAAATATTCTACAAAATTCAAAAATCAACTTAAATAAAATAACGATAAAATTATTTACCTCTCTAACCCTCATCGATCAGATAAAATAATATTAAAATCCTTCGACTCCCTCCATCGTATTGAGCCAAACAGACCCACTCCACCACTGCTGCAAAAATCATATTTCCTTTTTACAACTGTATCCAGCTTTCTTCCTTTTTCCCAAATATATGGGCCAATTTTTGTTTAGTTTAAAAAAAAACTGAACACACTACTATATAGTTCACTTTAGAGCCCATTTGGTTCAACCACATTACATGCCTACAATGGTAATCATGATTGCATTATCAAGAGAAGAGTGTTTGGTTGCTCTTTAGTATGGTAATAAGGTTTACCATGGTAATGATGATTACCAAAAAATTGGTAATCCTCATTCATACCTCCCCCTATGAATCCTCATTACCATCCCATTGCATGGTCTAAAAAGTCTAATTTACCCCTTAATTTCCTTTGTCTTTGTTTCACTTATCTCATTCCACTTGCCGCATCACGTCACAACTGCCACCGCCACAACCTCTTCCTCTTCCACGGCCGTCACCTCCACCCTCTGCCGAAACCACTACCGCCTCCACCGCTATCACCTCCACCCGCCGCCGCCGCCACCCTCGGCCCCGCCATCGGCCCTCCGCCCACCACCGCCGCTGCCACCTCCTCCTCCGCTGCCACCCTCACCCCTGCAGCCCGCCACCGCCGCCATCAGCCCACCGCCAACCACCACCTCCTCCACCCCCCGCCACCCACCGCCGCCACCACCACCTCCTCCGCCTCCACCCTCACCCCCACCGCCGCCACCGGCCCACCGCCCACCACCACCTCCTCCACCCCCCGCCACACACCGTCGCCGTCACCTCCTCCTCCGCCTCCACCCTCACCCCCGCCATTGCCCACCGCCACCACCACCTCCTCCTCCTTCGCCACCCCCGGCTCACCACCCACCGCCACCGCCACCACCTCCTCCACCCCCGCTGCCCACCGCCTCCTCCTCCCCTGCCAGCCCCATCATTGCCACCGCCACCACCTCCTCCTCCTCTTTCCCCGCCGTCGCGGCTTGTAACTATTTTTTCTACAAAGATTATATTAAGGGGTAAAATAGACTTTGTGTAATATATTAATTTTAAATAATTGTTAAAATATTAACTCATTGCACGTTGCTTAAAAATCAAACCAAACACTACCCCTGTAATTAATATTGCATTGCATTACCATTGCATCGCATCGCACTGCACCAAACGGGCCCTTAATTATCAATTGTAAGAAATTTATTACATGACTTTTGAAAAATAAATTATATTATATATACTTTATGTATATCATAGTTATTTTTATAAATTTTGTGTTCTATATCTTAATGAAAGCCATTGACACTTGTTTGGTCTTTGACTATTATTATATATATCATTATAAATGTTCTTTTTCATCATCATTCGATGGATCTATATAGTATTGATTTAGAACAGTTTATTTTTAGGCAATAAGTATTTATAAATCATAATTTACGGTATACGAAGTAAGTATGTGAGAAGAGTTTTATTTTGATTTACATAATAAATGCTTATCTTTATAAGATAAACTAATCCTAACATGCTAATGGAGCATTTATGTTTCGGAAAGCAAAATAATACTTTCCCAATTTATTTATTTTGAGTAAATAGTGTTGTAAATTCGGGAATGTCATGTTTTCGATCATACTATAATTAGTAAGAAAATAAATCAATTAAATATTTATTAAGTTAATAATAATTAGCTTTTAAATTTAACAAGCAGCAATGAGCTGTTGGTTGTATGCGATCTTTTTATAACACAACTTGGAGTAACAGTAGTTATCATCAAATTCTTCGCTTAAATTATAAGAAAAATATTACGTACTGTTCAGACTTCGGAGAATCAAAAAACATAACACGGGACTAAGTGTGTGTTTGGATGTGTGTGTTTGGATTAGCTTTTTTTTAATAGCTTCTGGAGAAAAAATGGAGAATAGCTTTTGAAGAATAGATTATAAGAAGAATAGATTATGAGAAAAAAGTGATTTTGATAAAATGAGAGTGTTTGGATATTTTGATCAGAATAGCTTTTTTCATGGTCAAATTACTAAAAAGGACATTAACTTTTGTGATAATTACATATAAAGAATAAAATTATATTTTATGTATTATTTAAGGATTAATGTCAAATTTAACAGCCAAGTTTTTCCTGAAGAACGTCTGGTACAAATAAATTTTGGAAGATGGAAAATAACAATGAACAATTAACAAGGATGTAAATTTAACAAAACCGTTAAATTTGACCTAACTGAGTTAAATTATAAGAGAAGAAAACATCTAACGGTATTAAAAATGATACATCTTAACCCATTATTTAACATTAAATTTCATAATTAATACCAAAAATGAAATAATTTTGTCTATATGTAATGTTAATTAATTTAAATAATTTTTTTTAATATAATTAAATTAGATAAATAAGTCTTAAATAGGATAAGAGGGAGTATTAAAATTTTAAAATTCTAAAAAAAAAGAGAAAAAACGTTGAAATTCAAAAAAATAAAAAAGATGAGAGAGAGTGTGTGCCGTGGGGTCCACAAACAGAAAAAGAACCAATGAGAATGAGAGGGTGAGACCCACAAAGTTGAAAAAGTAAAAAAAATGGATTATGCTCAAACCATGGTTTTGGCCTCCCAAACCATGGTTTCACATGAAAAATGGATTCTGGAAAAATCTTAATGCCACGTTTGGTAGCATGGAATTGAGAGGGAGGAAGTGGAATTGGAAGTGGATTTCAGTTTTTGGGATGTTTGGTACAATGGAAGTCACTTCCTCATGGAAGTCACTTCCACCAAAAATGGTGGAAGTCACTTCCACCACTCACCCCATGGAAGTGACTTCCACTTCCACTTCTCAAGATTTGTTTCCTCAATTGCCCTCCTTATTGGGTGCCTGTGGTCAAGGTATTAAAATCCGGACCGGGTATTGAACCAGTCGGGGTACTGGGTTAAGGGTCAGTAGGTTAAACCGGGGCCAAACCGGAGCTAAACCGGGACCAAACCGGTGAGAAATTGGAAATTTTAGGCTTATTGGTATGAAATTCTAAAGAAAATAGTAAAAAAAAAAAATTTTTTTTTAAAAATGGAAACCGGACCGGCCAACCGGCCGGTTCGCCGGTTACCGGGCCGGACCGGCCGGTCCGGTCCAATTTCCAGAACTATGCCTGTGGTTATTTTGGGGGAATTTGGTTTTTGGTGAAAGGGTATATTGGTAATTTCACATTTTAAATCAACATATTATTTATAAATTATATCTCACTTCCATGGTCATACCAAACACACTTTTAACCCCAATTCCACCTCAATTTCCACTTCCAGTTCCACTTCAATTTCCACTTCCAGTTCCATCAAAAACTCTTCCATTGTACCAAACGGGGCATAAGTGTTTGGATGAATTTTGTCCAAATCATGGTTTGGCCTCAAAAGCAATTTTTTTAATTGCATCCAAACTGTCTCTAAATTATAAAACCCTTTCCATATTAAAGCTGAACTCATTGGATTTGGACATTTTGCGCCTGGCTTCTCTCCCATGCGGTTTCGGTCCATTGCCTCTCCCTTACTTCAAGCCACGTCGTTTTGCGCGCAACACAAAGTCCCCTTCAATGCTCAATTTGGTCGCTCTCCACTTTCCTCTTACTGGTTAAAAAAAACAAAAAGTCCTCCACTTCCTTCCCAGACTCACCCATGTGATAAGAGAAAGGGTTGTAAAAATATATTTAAAAAATATTTATTCTTTTGAAAAAATTAGTTTTGAAAAAATTAGTAAGTGTCGTGTTTATCTTGGTTTACATGGAGATTGAGGAGACACACCAGTAACTTTTCAATAAGATACTAATATGTTTCAACAAAACTAAAATAACATTAAACTTTATTAATTCTATCTTAAAATTTAACAAATTTTGAAATTTATCCTTATTTATGCCCTACTAAAAATATTCATTCTATTAAAAAAGATACGATGAATCCTATTTATAAGTCATATTATTAAGTCTTTTATATGGATGTACAATTTTATATTTCATATACTTTATCCTTATAGGGTATAATGTATATTACACTAGGGTAAATTTAAAAAATTGTTAAAGTTTAAAGCAGATTTAATTAGGTTTAATGTTATTTTAGTTTTGTTGAAACATATTGCAAGCTAGATGAGTATCTTATTAAAAAATAACTGGTGTGACTCCTCAATCTCCATGTAAACCATGATAAACACGACACTTACTAATTTTTTCAAAAGAATAAATATTTTTTAAATATATTTTCACAACCCTTTCTCTGATCACATGGGTGAGTCTGGGAGGGAAGTGGAGGACTTTGTTTTTTTTTAAACCAGTAAGAGGAAAGTGGAGAGCGACCAAATTGAGCATTGAAGGGGACTTTGTGTTGCGCGCAAAACGACTGGCTTGAAGTAAGGGAGAGGCAATGGACCGGAACCGCATGGGAGAGAAGCCAGGCGCGGAGAGGAGATTTTGCCTTCTGTAGATAACATCAGGATTCCTGAACCAAAACTTGTACGACCTTTCTTTTCTGGGCATCTTGAAGACACTACACTAAAGCTTAGCCAGTAGTGAAAATGGGGACTGGGAAACTAGTGTACAGTGGCTTGTTCTTGACGACATGGCTTATAGTGATATCTGCCATGAGTGTAGAGCTCAAAGACTCGCCTGCTTGCTCTTTCCCAGCAATCTACAACTTCGGCGACTCCAATTCCGACACCGGCGGCATATCCGCCGCCTTTGTGCCGATCTCTGGTCCGTACGGCGAAGGCTTCTTCCATAAGCCTGCCGGGAGGGACAGCGACGGCCGTCTCATCATAGATTTCATAGGTATATCTATCAATTCATCATCTTCTTCTTCTTCTTTCTTTGCTTATTTCCAAGTTACTGCTAATTCTGTTTAGTACGATGCAACAGCTGAGCGACTGAACTTGCCGTATCTGAGCGCTTATCTGAATTCTCTGGGGACCAATTATCGTCACGGCGCCAATTTTGCCACCGGAGGATCCACCATCAGAAGGCAGAACGAGACCATCTTCGAATATGGTATAAGCCCTTTCTCGCTTGACATCCAGATTGTGCAGTTCGATCAGTTCAAAGCACGCGCTACCCAACTCTACCAACAAGGTGAACCAATACACAGCCATAATTCTGCTCATTTCAACAATGTCCGTCGAATTTTACATTCCTGTTTTGAATATTTGGACTGTAAATCCTATAGGCTTCGGATATTTGCTTTTAGAGGGTACCTAGTTTTCTGCATTAAATCCTAGAAAACTATTGTCATGTAGAATACATTTCCTCGTCATTGAATTAGTGCTTCCTGAAATTTAGCCAATACCTCAATGGAGAGAAGCAAGCTTCCAGTACCAGAGGAATTTTCCAAGGCTCTGTACACATTTGACATTGGTCAAAATGACCTGTCGGCGGGCTTTAGAAAGCTGAGCACTGATCAACTTCATGCAGCTATCCCAGATATTGTCAATCAGTTAGCCTCTGCTGTTCAAGTAAGTAGCAGAGATAATGCTTTCTTGCTCAGAAAAAAGAGTATTTGGACCCTGTAAAAGAGTGTAAATAGAAATTATTAAAATGATCAATGAGATGGTTTCAGAATCTATACCAACAAGGAGGGAGGGCATTCTGGATACACAACACAGGTCCTTTTGGGTGCTTGCCTGTGCAACTATTTTACAAGCATAATCTCCCACCTGGCTATCTTGATCAGTATGGCTGTGTGAAGGATCAAAACGACATGGCTATAGAGTTCAACAAGCAGTTTAAAGACAGAGTGATCAAGCTCAGGACTGAGCTCCCAAAGGCTGCAATTACCTATGTGGATGCCTATGCTGCAAAATATGGACTAATCAGCAACGCCAAGACTGAAGGTAGGAACCCATCCTGATTCATCAATGTTGTAGGACGTTTTCAAGGAAAATGCAGATTTTTATCGTCTGTTTCAATTTTTCAACTATTTTGACAGGATTTACGGATCCACTGAAGATCTGTTGTGGATATCACGAAAACGACACCCATATCTGGTGTGGGAACAAAGGAACTGCAAATGGAAAAGAAGTGTATGGTGCTTCTTGTGAAAACCCTTCAGTATATGTTAGCTGGGATGGGGTTCATTACGCTGAGGCTGCTAACCATTGGGTTGCTAATCACATACTCAATGGCTCTTTCACGGACCCACCAATTCCAATCACCCAAGCTT
Source organism: Inga oerstediana (assembly GCA_963210345.1). Classification (NCBI taxonomy): domain Eukaryota; kingdom Viridiplantae; phylum Streptophyta; class Magnoliopsida; order Fabales; family Fabaceae; genus Inga; species Inga oerstediana. The sequence goes on from OY723403.1 coordinate 12,866,087, forward strand.
GTTATAGGCATTAATAACAGAATATGTCAGAACTATATATTCTTATTGGATGTCCTATTACACATTGAACAGATGAATGAGTTCTAGTTATGTGATCTATTGTGATATTGGAGTTTCTTATATTCATAAATGCTGGGTGCCATCATTTAAAAATACTGAACCTATTCTGTAATGCAGTTTCCATGATAGGACCAACCAGACAGGCCATGGCTTGATGCATTTCCAATCCAAAACAAGTCATGGTTTCAAGTGAAAACATATAAATATAGATATGTAGAACACAACTAGGTTAAATGACATCAAGGGTTGAGAAGCGTTCTACTAGAGCTTCAAGTGGGTTCTTTACATCAAGCAATGCAGCTACTATTCTACTTTCTTTTTTAAAGAAAAGAAAACATTTACAATATTTCAGCAAGTGTTCAAAAGTATACAGTATATGCCAAAGTTGGTGCTCCGTACAATATCTCTTATGCATGCTAAGATACAAAAACATGGTGCGCCCACCGCGCCCACTCGAGTAAAGACAAGAGCACACACCAGGACAAACACAGGTACTTGCATAGCAGTCCAATTTTGACTGTTTCCATCACCACTCAGACAAACTTTATGTGCAAATTCGTGAAAATGTTTGAAAAACACGAGATCTTTGCACTACCTGATAAATTCAAACGTTGTCATAAATGTATGATAATGAAATCTCAATGAAATTGAAAACGAAATGGTTCCTTCAGCTTGGTACACTCGATATATTTTTATTCAACCGAAAAATACCATACAATTCTACAAGTCAAAAATGGATCAAGAGCCTGACATTTCTTGTATGAGTATTTCACCATCTAACCATAACCCCCAAGCTCTTTGAAACTGCAAACAACATAGCGTCATTTTCAATAAAGAAAGCGTAAGTGACAATTTCCCCCCTCATATGATCCATGCGAATGTCACTGTCTATATCTCGTAAATCGCTATTATATCTGAAAACGCAGTACCATATGATACCTGAAGAAAATGGTACTTCAAAATTGATTTTACTCACCAAAAATAATTAGCAAAAATTTACAATACAATCATTCGATTATGGACTGGATGACTCCAGCTCCCACAGTCTTTCCACCTTCTCTGATTGCAAACCTCATTCCTTTTTCACAGGCTACAGGAAAAATAAGCTCTACAACCATCTTTATACGGTCTCCAGGCATAACCATTTTAGATTCTTCATCCTTATCATTCATAATTTTAGAGACCTTCCCAGTAACATCAGTAGTCCTCATGTAGAACTGAGGCCGGTATCCAGCAAAAAATGGTGAATGCCTCCCTCCCTCCTCCTTTCTCAGCACATACACAATAGCAGTGAACTTCATATGGGGCTTAATGGCGCCTGGTTTGGCAATAACCATTCCTCTTTGAATATCTGTTTTCTGAATGCCCCTAAGTAAAAGCCCCACATTATCACCTGCAATCGCTTCATCAAGTGTTTTCTGGAACATTTCAACCCCAGTAACTGTTGTTGTACGAGTTTCTTTAACACCAACTATATCTACAGGGTCCCCAACCTTAACTGTGCCCCTCTCAACACGCCCTGTCGCCACAGTACCACGACCAGTAATGGAAAACACATCTTCAATGGCCATAAGGAACGGTAAATCAGTTTGCCTCTGTGGAATTGGAATATAACTATCAACAGCATCCATCAATTCATAAATCTTATCTACCCACTGATCCTCTCCTCTCTTGATTTTGGGGTTTGCCATCAATACCTCTAAAGCCAACAATGCCGAACCAGAAACAATAGGGACATCATCACCTGGGAATTCATACAGAGTCAGGAGCTCCCGAACTTCCAATTCCACCAATTGAAGAAGCTCTTCATCATCAACCTGGTCCTGTTTGTTCAAGAAAACCACAATGTTGGGCACGCCCACTTGTTTCGCCAACAGAATGTGCTCTTTGGTCTGAGGCATTGGCCCATCAGCGCCTGAAACTACCAATATCGCGCCGTCCATTTGAGCCGCACCGGTGATCATGTTCTTCACGTAGTCGGCATGCCCGGGACAATCCACATGAGCATAGTGTCTGCTCTCAGTCTCATACTCAACCGTTGCTGTGTTGATCGTGATCCCTCGGGCTCTCTCTTCCGGCGCCGCATCGATTTCATCGTACTTCTTGGGTGAGCTATTGCCCATAGAGGCCAAAGCCATGGTAAGAGCCGCTGTGAGAGTAGTCTTACCATGGTCAACGTGACCGATCGTGCCGATATTAACGTGAGGCTTCTTCCTCTCAAATTTTCCCCTGGCTGCTCGGACGACGAAGGCCCTACGACGAGTGGAGTCGATGAAGTTGGGGGCACCGGCGACGAACGAGGAGGGCGACACGGATGAGAGTTTGAGAGAAAGGGGATCGGGTTTTGAGAGTGAACTGTGGAGGAACAGATGGGTAGGGAAAGAGATTGAAGAAGTAAAAGATGGTGAAGGTCTGAGAGCGACCTCGGAAAGAGAAGATGTGGGAGACACTCCGAAGATGGAGGCCATGGATTGGGACGGAGAACTGCGAAGGGCGGCGGAGTAAACGAAGAATAGCGAAAAAACTAGGATCGTAAGTTCGTAACAGTTGTTTTGCCATGGACGAGGAAAATTTATTCTAGACACAGGTACAGTTCTATTGTACCATCCTTCTCTCCTATTTGTTGGCTCATTGGTAAAATAGCTAAATAACACAAATTTTGGAATATTATTTGAGAAAATCCCTCCAAAGTTTCACACAACACCCTAAAATACCCTCATATTTCTTTTTTATAAAAAATAATCTTATATTTCTTAAAATCAAATTATTGTGAAGTATCTTCACAATCACAAAATTCAAGTTGGATAGTATAAATAGAGAAAAATCATTAAAGTTATTTATGATCGAAAAGTTCCTAATAAAATAAAAGGGAAGTTCTACCGTACTGCTATAAGATCAGCGATGCTATATGGCAATGAGTGTTGAGCTTTAAAGGGACAACATGAACATAAAATGGGGTAGCTGATATGAGGATGTTGAGATAGATATGTGGTCATACAAGAAGATATAAGATTCGTAATAATCATATACGTGAAAGAGTTGGAATGGCATCTATTGAAGGAAAAATGGTAGAAAGTCGTTTGAGTTGGTTTGGACATGTTCAACGAAAGCCATTGAATGCACCAGTGAGGAAGGTTGATCAAGCAATATGGATTTCTGTAAAATAAGGTCGCAAAAGGTCGAAACGAACACTCAATGAGGTTATAAAGAGAGACTTTTTGATTAATAATATATCTAAACATATGATTTTTGACAGAGCACAATAGCGTCGTGCGATCTATATAAAAGACTCCACTTAGTGGCATAAAAATTTTGTTGTTTTCGTATTGTGAAGTCTCTTGGACTTAATTATAAATAAGTTTTTAAAGTATCTTTAATTAAAAAAAAAAATCCCCACTGGCATAGTGAACACCACAATCAACCGCTACCGGCACCCCATTAACCACTGTTGTTGGCAGCCACCGCTTACTGAAGCCGTTGTTGCCAGCGACAAGTACAGTACCGGCGAAATGAATGTCATTTACCAATTATTTGCGGATAATGATGAACAATTCTACTAACTACTAGCATATAAAATTGATAACTTTAAAGTTAATCAGAAACTCAAACTGTGAATTCTTATTGGCTGGTTGTCACTGGTGGTGGTTTTGGCATTGGTGACCTTGGGTAGGGATTTTTTTTTATTAACGATAAGGCATCCATAATAATTTGATGAGTTTTAGGGAATTGGAGTATCTCGGATGTTGTGTGGGACCTTAGAGTAATTTTCCCATATTATTTTGGCATCTAAATTTATTATTTATTTTTTTTTTTGAATGAGAAACTGGATAACATTAATCCAATACGGAACAATTACAAGAAGGAACAAAAACAACAAAAGCTAATCAACCTTCATCAACAACCGCCTCACAAAAGAAAGGTGGTTGGTGATCAAGGAGAACAAAAGTATCATTAATAGTATGAGCCATCTTGGCCAGATAATCAGCTAATAAATTCTGGTCTCTAGAAATGTGACACAGAACAAAATTTATTAATTTATTTTAATCTAACTGTTTAACCTTTTCATTTTGATTTCATACCTTTTTTTACCAGAATTTTAATTTCATATCTGAACTTTCAATTTGTTCTATTATCATCATACCAAAATATTTACACCTCTTTTAGAAATAAATACCCTGAGAGTTAAATGAGAGCTAAACCTAATTCCTAAAGTAGAAAAATAAAATAATATTGTGCTTCTATTTATTTTATCAGTTAAGGACAAAAATATCTATAAATTTTTCTCAAAAGTTCATCCACCATCACAACCTTTTTTTTAGAGCAAAAATAACCATGAACTTTCAAAAGGGGGGCAAAAGTGACACTTCCTTTAAAACTAACAGCCGTTAACTCCAGTGCAAAAATACCAAAACACCCCTATTTAAAAAAAAGGTTAAGGAGCAAAAATGCCCATAAAATTTTTTCAACTGTACATCTACCATCATAACCTTTTTTTATATAGAGGTATTTTAGTATTTTTGCACTGAAGTTAACGATTTCTAGTTAGTTTTAATGGCAGTGTCACTTTTGCCCCCTTTTGAAAATTCATGATTACTTTTGCACCAAAAAAAAATTTATGGCGGTGGATACACTCTTGAAAAAAATTTATGGGTGCTTTTACCCCCTTAACCGTTATTTTATCGACATTTCAATTCCATACCATCTTGCTGAACATACCCGACTTTCTAATCCCTTGAACAATCACTCTATACATAGTCCACATTCATTTCACTAAAATCACCATATTCAAATTGTGTTAATAATCTTCTTGGAGAGAACTTCTAAAATTTTAAGATATAATTTGATCCTCCTTTTTTTTCAGGTCAAAAGATTTTGGCATTTTTTGTTACCCTTTCCAAGCCAAACTATAAATTATGAAAAAAAAATATTGGCATCAATTTTGAGCTCTAAAAGGTTTTCGGCTTTTGAAAGTTAAACTCAGCACAGACGAGCCTCGAGATTCCTTTGCATCAAAATCACGATACGCGTGTTGAAAACTTGTGCTAATGGAAGACCAAAACTGAGGTCATAGTGTACATTAAAAATGGCTCAGCTTAACAAGCTTTCAGAACTTGCATCTGTTTAAATTTTAATTTCAACCAATTCCTTGATTGGTAGTGGTCTTTATATCGAAAGATGGGATAGATAAAAACCCTTCAGATATGTTCGTTTTGGAACTTCCTGTTGAAAATTAAATCTTGGAATTATATTCATTACTGCTATCTATTTTTGAGCTACTCCAATCCAACTTCATTTACTACATAACACCGTCACGTTAAGGAAAACTCTATCTACCTTAAAGACACAAGTAAACATACAGTTCATTTTTCTTTTCTTCTTCCAGGTAGCCGTGGAAGGTAGAGGACTGTGGAAGAATCTGCTCGTAGAGTTACATAAGCCACACGCCATTCCCGTGTAGGCCCTAATTTAAAAAAAGAAGAAGAAGAAGAAAAGAAAATAAAAGAAAAGGGGAAACGGGAGGGGTAAATAAAGAAAAAAAGAACTTATGAAGCAACTGGCACATAGTGACATAGGCCAGCGTCGACTTTATTCACAGCTCAATTCATTGGCGATGTCCTTCTGGCAAAGGAACCACTTTATGGAAGGGCACTGTCCTTTGAGGTAAGGAACCATCTTCCTCGTCATCATCAAATTCCAGTAGATAACTGCCCAATCAACTCAGAAAGTGAATAAACGTAAGCCACAAACATTACTGTTAGGTATCATTGATATGCTTTGATTTGGGTTGATTTTCCTATACTAGGATTTCTCTTCACCTTGTGTATATTACCCTCACGCATTCAATGAAGGAACATGGAACAGTTTTTACACTCGATTTCGTTTCTTCCTCTCTTTTTCTTTGCACTCCTCTTCCAGTATTATTACTTCTTTCAATAACAATTAACTGCAATAACTATACTATAAGAGAGATTAAAGCACTTAGAACCCAAAGGGCATTTCTGTTATTTTGTCCTCACCTTCATGCCCAATGAGCTTAACTCATACATTTCACAACTGGAAGGAGAAAGGAAGGAAAGGAATTAAAGAAGACGAAAGGGGAGGGAAGAAAAAAGAAGGACTGGTTTCATGAAAGTTGGTCTTCTCCTACTTCGGAGAATATGTTTCTCCAAAATTGCCCAAATTAGAACCAAAACACAGGGAAAAGCCTTCAGAGAATTTTGGAACGTTAGGGGAAATCTTTCTCCTCTTTCTCTTCTCATAAAAAACTCTCAAACAAAAAGAAGTTTCAATGAAAACTCTCTTTCATTTCGCTTTTATTATCCCCCACCTAAAAATACTCGGTGTTTTGAGTTTCCCCCCTTTTTGCAATAAAATTTTGAATAACACTTCTTAAGCAGAAAGGGGTGGCTCATCTTCCCTTTATAATCTTATCTCACCTATTCCAATGAGATTTAAACTAGAGAATTCCACCTAAGAATACTACGTGCTCAAACACTTTGGCATTCCCCAGAGATGAAAGTGTCTTATTTCATACAATGAAGATATTTCACTCGGATTGAATGCTATGTATTTAGATGCTATGTTGATGGCCATTACCAGTTAGATGAAAGTAAAAATAGACTCTACCCAATTACCCATGAGTCATCCATATATCATATTGCCTAATTTCACTTCAAGTTTATTTTCTAACACAAATTTAACCTGGCTTTTCTATGATTCTGCGTACTTAGCAATTAACTGTGATCTGTCTGATTTTCAAAAATAGTGCACCTATATTAAGTTCACAAAGATCCTTCTTTTTGGCACTTTCCCTTATCAACAATGTCAAGAAAAAGAAAATTTTCAATGAAATTACAACTTAATTCCAAAGGACAAGAAGAAAACGGTTTATTATATTTCTAACAGAAAAATACCAGTTAAAAGATTTGTGAATATAATGAAGAAAATCATATATCTAAGCTGTCTGGTTCTTTAAGCAACAGGTGTATAAAATGAATATTGGCCAAGTGACATAATGCGTAGTTTATATGAAAGAGATCAATATGATTCCACAGGGTTTCTTAAGATAAAAAGATAATAATTAGAACTGAAAATGAGTCCAACAGAATATACTTACTCATCTGTCTTCCTCTGCAGATTTGTGAAATGATGATTACCCCAGAACATGCACAATATCAACAGTTCGTTTGATTTCAAAGTCAAATATGTAAAAAGAAAAGATTAACAGATAGCAAAATATTTGAAGAGGAAACCCAACCAAGATACAAGTCTAGACAATCAAATGATAGAGTTATCACCTTGCGATGGCCATTGACTACTGTAGCTTTATAAAGTGCAGTAGTCCCAGGATAGACTGCCAAAACTTGCTTTCCATGAGGAAAATCTGGGGCTCCAGCAGTATCATTCCTCTTGGGGAAAGGGATAATATTTGCCACGGAAAGCCTGTATTTTCTGAATGCATAAAAAAGAAACAAATTATACTTAATAAAACCATTCAATGATTCAAACGGAATAATCCTCCAGGGTAGACCGGCTAGGAAAAAATATTAAAATGTCTGTTTGTGTATAGGCATCAAGCACACAGGTTTCCCTGGGAATAGAGCAATTTTCGGTCCCTGAATACAATGTCAAAGCATCAGAAGCGCCCAGCCAGAAACCCTAAAGAGGAGCAAAACCTACTCTCAATGAGCAAATTGAGATGGCTTCAGGCTTTCATCCTCACTCAGAGTCGGCTTACAATAATAGTTTACAATTTTCTATGTAAAAATGAAGACATCATGTAAAAGAAATTCTTGTTCAAGTTTTAGTAACATCACAGAAAATGCATCACAGAATGAAAGCTTCAGAAAATTCAATATAAAAGCACATCCAAATAGGTTACCTTTGGCCACCACCCTCTTCATCATCACCAGGTTCCTCATCTAGTACTTCAAATCTGTAAAATTGTATGTACAAAAAACCAAATTAAAATCTAAAAGGACACGTAAAAAAGATTGATATCCGAGCAGGAAATGGTTTTGTACATTCTTTCAAACAATAATTACAAACCAATAGGAGAGCAAAGTTGACTTTTACAAGTTGAAGATCTGAGCTACTAAAATATAGCTATAAGTTGGTCCTATTACAAACTCCTTCAATTAGGCAGTGTCAAGCAGACTTGACCGGGACCAAAGGGCTTATGATTGACCTAAGAACTGAGTGCACAGGCTGAACCAACGGAAGCAATTAAAGGGGAAGTAGGTAGACCAGGGATCCAAATAAATGGAATAATCAGTATAGTTCTTAATTGTCACAATCATCCATATAAACAACAGGTCCTAGATTCAATGATTCATACGCACAATTCTCCGACTAGAGTCAACCAGGAAGTTGTTACAAAAAATTTATATCAGTTCCAATAGGTTTGAGTGGATTCCCGCCAAGTACTGAGCACAAGATTGGCATATCTATAAATGCACCTTAAGGTTAAGCAAAAGATCAGCCATGCTGGACTTCAGTCTGGGTAAGCCCAATGCACCAAAAATGTAACACACAACAGAAGCTAGTGGCAGAGCTAAGCTATTGAAATGGATGAAATAATGTTTTCTACGGCGGACATATTTGGAGAGATGTCAAGACAAAGATTATCAAATTACTCAGGAATCCTATGATTTGTTTTATCATAGAAAATGAGTCTTAAAACCATAGCATGATAAAAAAAAAAATTGAATAAAATAAAACTATTGTTATCAAAGTTCCTCATATACCCAGTAAAGAGGGTATGAGGAGCATTATAAATGATCCAGTACTTAAATATCATTTCGGGAAATATATTAACGAATTGGATCCCACTCTACCGAGAAGAAAACAGTAAAATTAGTTCTGTGATCAAATCAGAATGAAGAAATAAACACTCACATCCATCCACATTAAAGTTTAAGCAAACAGAAATAGACCTGATCATCTAAAAGATTTATTGAATCCTCAATAAACAGAGTGTCATTATTATAAACATTATCCAAAGTGTCTTTTCGTTTTGTTTTTTCCCATATCCTAACAGTATTTCACATCATTTCATCATTACAGAGAAAAATGTGAAGCTCTTTCAATCCACACAACCATGCTAAGTATGTAGATCCACAACAAGTCTAAAACAGTCATCAAATACCATTTCACAGCTAGCAATAAAGTGAATTTTGAAGTTATTAATCAGAAGCAAACCAATCTTGTTATTATGAAAGATGGAGTATGCTTCATATACGCTTGTTAAGACGCTTGGCTGGTGATATATTACATTACTACCTTTACTCATTAACTAATAAGTTAAGGCATCAATACAGTATGAGCTTTTGTAATATGTGCACATCATTACATAATAAATGCAATCACTTCAATTAACATCATAATAATGAACGTGTAAAGATTTAACCAATCAGTCACTGTCTAGTCAAATGATGGAAACAGTGCCCTCAAAATCAAGATTTGACACGTAAAATAACAATATTTTGCGATAGCAGGTTTAAATTTCATGTTAACTCACACTTTAAATCAGAACTCTGCAAACTCATTGTAAAATCAAATGAAATGGTAAACGAGTTTGATGAGTTTTGCCTGCAGTTTTAAAATTCTTGACAAATTCGGTAGATGACATTGTTCAAAAGAAAAGGCTATTTGGTCAAGATGTCCTTTTTTTTTTCGGTGGTAACATCAACAAGTTCTTAAATGGGATGATATGACTTGTTACTGTATATCCAGGAACTTAGGTGATAAAGTTTCCAATTTCTGTGAGGAGAAGATTTTATTGGGATTTTAATGTTTAATAAAACGCAAATGACATTTAGAATAAGAGGATAAATTTTAATTTTAATATTATAATGATTTCAAAATTTCTTGACAAAAAGTAGAAGTTGAGGGGGAAAAACTGTATACGCATTAAAAAATTAAGAAAAAATATCAAGTATTTTGGTTATTAATTTATTTAAATTATTTTCGTTAGTTTATTTTCATATAGTATATTGTGTTATTTTTTCATCAATTCAATATAATATACAAATTATGAAAATAACATAATATTATTTATCAAAAAAGGTAAATTTTTATGAGCTTAGGATTCAATTTTACAATACAAAGTTTACCATCCCCTTGTGAGTCTGTGAGAACTTGTGATGTTGACAATCTTGGATGGAAACTTACTCTTTTGTTTCCTTGTCGAAATGCATTACTTTTACAACAAACCATTCATCTTTATCTGCATCATGTGGCGTGACCCTAGCTGCCACCTGAGAACACATTAACATCACCAATAGAGTTAGAAAACTCTCATGTAAGAATATAAGTTAGATTCCTTGAAAAAACAGCAGAGCAATCAACAGGATAATGTCTCATTAATATCGAATATGGATCAATATTTAAGGCTATATATACCTGTTCACCCTTAAGACTGGCACAACTCTCAAGTTGATTTCGCATACTAGGAGATAACCTAGTATTAGTAATATCTGAGTCAGTCTTCAGTCGTTTCTTTTTCTGCTCAATACCTTCTGCAGCACAAATATTGTCAGCCAGAAATGGCATAAAACTGTGATCTTATCATAAATGATAATAATGCAATTTATATTCATATCTAAATCAGCTCTGGCTAAAAAATTACATATGCTATCCTCATGTAACTTGCATATCAGTTGCATAATGTGAAATAGCCATTACCATACATTATTGGGACAGCAATGCATCAACATGGATTAGATGGATGACAAAATGATAGGTACCTAAGCACCTTGAAGAACCACACCCCAAAAGATAGCTATTGAAGTGGGAGAGCCAAGGCACTTAAGTACCCCATCAAGCAGCTCGATGTGGGACTTTGGGACTTTGGCAGCCCATATTACCTTGGTCCCTATCAATACACCCTCCCTCCCCAGAAAGCTGACGTCTCGGCGGCTCTACAAGCTAGCTGTTGAAGTGGGAGAGCCAAGACACTTAAGTACCCCATCAAGCAGCCCTCTTCGATCCGCCAGCAACCGGCTCTAATACCAAATGATAGGCACCCAAGCACCTTGGAGAACCACACCCCAAAAGCTAGCTATTGAGGTGGGAGAGCCAAGGCACTTAAGTATCCTATCAAGTAGCCCATACTACTCGATGTGGGACTTTGGCAGCCCATACTACCTTGGTCCCCATCACAAAAGGACCCCCAGCAAAGGCCATAATTCTTTTTGCGCCCCCAAACCCCAAACAAAACAAAGGAGAAAAGGAATTATCATTTTAGATAATCAGCTCCTCCAATATGTGAGCCCCATAAGAATACCCAGCACTGAATTTCATTCTCCTTTCAGCATATAAGTGAATAAGGATTAAATGTAAATAAGAAAGGATAAATTAACATAAAGTGGCAAGTTTTACTTAAATTACACACTCGACTGCAGCGCCTTTGAACAAACTACTTGAAATGTGTATCTGTCTATATATTATCAGCCTCCCCTCCCCTATTTTTCACCTTCTTCATGCAGCTCTATATATGATTGACCAAAATGGCAGCAGATATGCCAAATTGCCAATTACATTGATGAGTATCCAAAGCAGTAGACTTTACCTTTTCCTGGAAAAGAGAAAAAAGAAAAAGAAAAATCTCAAACAACCAGAAATTACAACCACCTCCAACAGAATAATGGAATTTGGACATGCAGTCATTACGTAGAAGGTCAAGCATATTATCTTCCTATCAATTTATTTCCTATCTCTTTTTAATCTTTCTCCTTTCTCTGGAAAAGTTGAGTATAATGCTTTAGATACTTGCACCTCTTCTACAATTTTGGTCAATCATGCCAAATCAATCTGGATAATATAATATATATATATATATATAAGAAAGAGACAGCAAGGGAACAACTTACTGAAGGACTGAAATGTAAATTACAAGTTTTAATACGAAAAATAAAAAGGACCAGCAGAAATACATGACAAACCTATTCTTCTTCGTGGTTGCCCTGGCAGTCCAGTCGGCACCAGAGCATCAAGTTGGCTTACTAGTTGGTTGGAAATACTGCAACCAAATAACAACGTTGAGAACCATGTAAGTCATAGAATGTCCATTTTGGGCAGAGTATGAGTCAACCATTCTATCAGAATGGAGAAAAATGGTGCCTTGATCATTTTCAAACAGAGCAGAGACAGAGAAAATAAAAAAAATTAAACCACAGTGAAAATCAACTGCTTCTAAGCCACAGACCAAGCGTACCTCACTTCTCTCTCTGAAAGCTCTTTTGCACGAGTGTACAATACTTTGAGTTTTGATAATGAGCTATCCCCAGGCTTCTCAACCACCTCAGGAGCTGCATTAGCTTGGGGAAAAAACCATCAACAAACAGCAACAGTGGCATGTGTTGTACCATAGAGAGGTAACACAAAGGAAAATAGGAACTCATATCAGGTAGTTTTACTTCAAACTACCAGAAAACTAAAAACTAACAACAAACTAGTCTCTCTCCTGTACACTAATTATTTCTTACTATTATCCACTTAACAGAACAGAGAAGACCAAAAAATAAATCCTTAATATGAGGCCCTATGCCCTAGATATGGAGACAGTCACATGCTTGCGGCAGTATAAAAAGTGCGGAGGACACAAAAAATGATGGCAAATTAAGTTCAAGATGGCTAAGGGTGCAAAGAAGTTCTTGGAATAGCGATGTGAGAGAGAGTAGCAAGGTTAGAGTTATATTATTCCAAGTAGCACTTATTTCATGCTTACTAGGTAAACAGTAGATTAAATGTTATTTCCAGGGAATAAGGAATATAGTATGTTGCTTCATCCATATGATATCCTTCTACATGTATAGATTGATAAGATAGCATTTACTTTTAGAGCAATTACAGAACCACCGGGAAATAACAGCAAGAGTAGTGAAAACAAGTAGTCTAATAGCACAATGATTATTGGATTTGTTAAATTTGAGCCATTCCAGTCTATAAACTCAAATGACTGACAATGTCAAGTCTCCAATATCAGACGAAGTTCACGTTTCGGAAGCTTGAATGGGCGAGTGGCAGCTAACTCTCAAGTCAAAACGTTTAGAAAATTTCTTCTCTTAAATTCGCCAAAATCACAGCAGGAGTTGTTCTTTTCTGATTGTATTTAACTTAAACATAGTCCTAATTCCAAAACTGAAAGTCCAATGGGAAGCAAAAACCTCCCCCAGCTTTCCAGTTTTAATTATCTAAACATCACTTCCGCACCATAACTACCAAATTATTCTGAAGGATGGTTAATTTACTACGTAAATATATGTCTTTGAAACTAACCTAAGAAGAATGGCTGAAATGTAAGCCAGTTCCAACTATGAACAGCTTAAAACAGCATTTTTTTTGTTTTTTCAAAAGAAAAACCAACAACAAACTGAGATCGCATTAATTTGCTAACAATGTGACAACAATTACATCATTCAATAAAACAAAGAAAAAAAAACAAATTGAAGCGAAAAAACAAAGAAAGAAAGTCAAGGGAAGGATCGAGATGGAGCATTAAAAATAGCAATGATAAAGAGACACACTTGCTTGAAGCTTCTTGTGCATCTTGTTGATCTCGATGAGCACCTCCTCTTGCTCTTTCCTTAATTGATCCAGCTCTTTGGAATTTTCCAAGATGCCAGCAATGTCCGGTGACGCCATCGTTACTCCGTCGACAATCGGAGTTCGATTCTGCCTATAATTATTCTCGTCCTACGTCCAATTATCTCGAGAATGGAATTTGACCAAACAAAAAGAATAATGCAGCGATATTTTTATTCAGTCTGTGATTAACCCACAAAAACACATATTACTAAGAAAGCAAGAAGATAGCAGGACGATCCTGTTCGGTTAATCGGGAAAGTAACAAAGTGACGTCGTTTTTCCTTTCTCACGAAAGGTGGCGTCTTCTGTTCTCTGCTGGATACGGCAATTAATAGTCTCTCCGCTCATAAATAATATAAAACAGAGTTTTTTTTTGTTATAGGGGGTTAAGAAAGATAATTAAATTATTTTAAAATATTTATATTTATTATTTTTTTAAAAATTATTTTGTCTAACTTATAAATTAATATATAATATAAGGATACATAATATATGATATGATTAAATAACTTATTTAACTTCTTTGATCTATCTCAAAAAAAAAATCAATTCTGTTTTATATTTAGAATTGAAGAGAGTAAATAATTGTCCCTGAAAAATCTGTTATTTTGCATATTTAAAAATAATAATACAAATAATATGTTGGATGAAAGTTTGAATGGTACGCATGTGTCGAGAAAGTCAATAATCAAGATGTTCCAGCCTGTTTACCGAGTGCGACCTATCTTTTTTTAAGCATATGTAAACAAATTCAATTGAGTTGGGTAGGATTATAACTTTTTGATAAATTAGGACATATGTTTTATTTTTTATTTTTTTCTGAGGACATATATTATGTTTGATTTGAGATATTTAACTACATTTCTTCCACCAACAACCATATGTAGCCTTACCATTTAAGTTGCACGTCTCTGTGTAATGCAATTATATTTCATCCTCTTTAACCTAGAGTTTGAACAAAATAGTTCTAGCTAAACTTGAATAACTCTTTCCTTTCTAAACCAAATGCTTGGTGCTCGAGTACAACCAATTTTTAAATGCATGCCTTTGACATCACATGAAACAGATAATAATTTGGAAAAAATTAAGAAAGTCCAATAAATTATTTAATTCTAACAACTATGGCATAATCTCATTACAATACAAATATATAACATTATATTATATATTAATTTATGTGCATCAAAGTCTTACATTATGACCAAAATCAATTTTCCAACGAACTATTAAATAATAACATACAATGATTTAAAAGAATTAGTATAGATTATACTTCAATAATAAGTAATAAAAAATAAAATTGAAGTTACGCTGGACATACTGAAATATGTGAGGAAATATTTTTAAAAAATGAAAACATTGCATGGGGTCTAAAAATTTTATAGGCCTCTCTATGAAATTTAAATAGTTATTTTATGGTATATACTCAGATAATTATGATTATAAAAAAAAATCGTGATTATGAGTGCCGAAATTAATGGGCCGGGTTACGAAAACACATGTGCCCAAAATGTATTTTATCCAGACAAGTTGCGGATGGGGCCATGTCTGAACATCGAAAGAGATTGTTTTTTTTAGGAAAAAAATTCCTTTTTCTGATGCTGCTTTTAGAATCTGAATCTCAGACATATTACGGACCGCGTACCTCTTGAGTCTTTAGCTGGGCACCTGCCTTTCGGGTAATGACAATCTCTTTTTTTTTTTAGTAAAAACTGGATAACACTATTATGTCACAAAAGGAGACCTACAACAAAGCAAAACAAAAACAAAAACAAAATGAAACCTAATCTCTTTCATCAGCCACTTCCTTCTCTAAAGTATGTGATGGTTGATCAGCAATACTGTTTTGTCCCCTTCAAAGATGGCGAAAGCCAAGGGTTTGTTTGATTTTATTTTTAAAAGCTGTTTTTTGTTTTTTAAAACAATAAAAAATAAAATCTATTTAGTAAATTGTTGCCAAAAAATTGTTTCTAAAAACTAAAAAACATGAAGTTGTTTTTAAAAACTAAAAAACAAAAATAGATTTTGGCTGTTTTCTTTTTTTTGTTTTTCTCTTTTTTTATTTTTTGAGCTACCACTTATCCACTATTGACACTACAATATTAGTGATGACCATTGTTACGTTACCACCGGCGACCACATTGCTATGTCCCTTCAAAAACATATTTTTCAAAACAACTATCTAAACATGTTTTTTTGTTTTTAAAATTTGTTTCCAAAAACTATTTTATAAAACTGTCTTTGAGAACAAAAAATAAAAAATAGAATCAAACAAGCCCTAATTTGTCATCTCTATAAACAAGAATTCAAGCTTCTTCCACTATATCCCTAAAAGGGTGGTTATTCTCATACGCTCTAGTTAACAAGTTAATGACATTAATACAATCTGTAGCCCCTAGCCCAGCAGATATTAAGACCATGAATAACTGCTATTAGTTCTGCAATAGTCAGTGGGACCATCCTAAGTTTGCTATTGAAACCAAAAACCCATCATGCCTGGTGATCCTGCAAAACTCATCCACATCCGCTTCCTTCGTCACTCAACACCAAGCCATCCACCTCGAGTCTCATGTAGCCTCCTATGTGCTATGGTATTGCACCCGCTACCCTTTGTAGAACCTACATTTACCCAACAAATCCTGGTCCAAACATTCTCGATAGAAATTGTCCATTGCCTGAGGATCAATGCCAGGATCTTCATCTGCAAAGAGGTGATTACATCTTGATACCCAAATATCCCAACATGTGTAACCAAATAGGGATGACCATTTTAGTTTATTCGTGAAATCCTTGCCTGCCTCGTGTTTTAAGTTCCATTTGACACTCCCATAATTATGGGTTGACCAAAGAAACCCATCAAACTTTGGCATTTGTGTAGTCCCTCAGGAAATGCAACGAATCTTCTTCTTGTGGGTACTCAAATGGACATCCGGCCGAATCTCCAATGCCTCTCCGAGCTCTCAATTGTGCAATGTGTGCTCTACCGTGAGTGAACAACCACATGAAGCATTTGATCTTTTATGGTACCAACCACTTGCAGAAAAAGCTCTCCATATGGTGTCATTTGTTCGATGAATACCTGCAAAAAAAAAGTAATAGGCAAAATTAACAGAAAAACAACCATCAGAGGATGGCTTCCAAATGCATGTATCTTCTCCTCTCTCCCTTCTTGGGGTGGGTACACACAGAATTCAATCAATAATATGAGGTTGGAGCCATCTCCCCAATTTGTCTCTGTTTCATTCCCCCCAGGGGTGACATAATCCAACACTTTCTCCTTCCTACCAGCAAAAGCTTTAAAGCTAGGAATATGTGTAATCAGGGGTCTATTAATCTCTGACCAATTATTGAATCAGAAGGATGCTTGCTTTCCATCCCCTACTTTCACTCCAATGCTTTTGTGAAAATCCCATCCAGCACATATACCTCTCTAGGTCATGGATGTATTTTGCTTTCTCTCAGCTGTAAGCATAGCTTCAACACCACATTTCTATTTCACTCTTAGGACTTGGACCCACAAAGCTTCTCTATTGTTTAGAAGATTCCAACATAGCCTCATTTTGTTTGCTCAAATATCTTATCCCTAATCCACCTTCTTTTTTTATCCCTTTTTACTAGGTCTTATGATGACAAACATATTTTCCTTCTCTCCTCATTGTTGCCCCATAAGAAACCCCTACTCCGTCTTTCAAGGTCTCTCAGTAAACCCTTAAGAAGTAGCATAGATTGCATGTGATAGGATGACAATATGGATAACATTGCCTTGATAAGGGTAGTCTGTCCCGCAAGATTGAGACAACCTCTCTTCCAAGTAGCTAATTTCTTCTAGGTCCTTTCCATGATAGGAGCAAAGGTGACATAAGAAGCCCTCTTGTGGAGCAGAGGGATTCCCAAGTACTTCCCCAAATCTCCTGTCAGTCCTATCCCCATACGCCTGCTTAAATCCAGTGCTATAGAGAAATGCACTTTGAGACCAATATAAAAATTTGTTTCTGAGGCACTTGATAATTAAAATATT
The DNA here is from genome assembly GCA_963210345.1 of Inga oerstediana. NCBI lineage: Eukaryota > Viridiplantae > Streptophyta > Magnoliopsida > Fabales > Fabaceae > Inga > Inga oerstediana. Next base: position 12,883,755 of record OY723403.1, read on the forward strand.
AGTTAAACAAGCTTTTAATTTTTTTTAAAAATTTGCCATTAAAATGTGAAACTTTTGTCTCTACTTTTTTAACATGAAAGATTAAAAAAAATTGTTTAACTAATATGTAGGACCTTTGATCCTTTATTAAAATTCTGAAATGTTTTGTTCCTAAACTATAATTAGGTTAATAAATTGGTCTTGAAGTGCCGGTCTCCCTTTCATCTTTTGTTCGCTGGTTTGTTTGTTTTTCTTCCTTACAATATTCACTTAATTTAAGTGACTTTGTTTTAGCTTTTCTTTTTAGATATTTTTAAGGCTTCCGAGATAAGTATGTGAGAGGATTTTTATCTTAATTTATGGGAAGGCACTTAAAAAACACTTTTTGAGGTGCTCAAACAAGCACTAAGTAAAATGCCACGCTATCAAAACACCTTTTTAGTATTTATATCATGGCACTCAAAAGAAAGTAATCAACAAATAATAATTAAGAGTAGTAAGTATAAGTACATGATACTGTTTGCTTCTGATCCTTAATATATGATATATTTACCTAATTTAGTCAGATTAAAGAAGTTAGTTAAATTAGTTAAGATGACATGTATATTTTAAAAAAGCACAGTTATCTTCCTTAGTCCCCTCTTTCCCTTTCCCCTTTAATTAGTGTTGAGGGAGTATCAATAAGAGGTAAATTAGGAAATGATTGATAAATATGTTTTCTATTTATGACTAATATCAACTTCTCAAATATGTATTAAGGATTAGAGGAGTACCTAGTTAATTAATACAGAGAGATAAAAAAACTAAATAAATTACTTTAAAGTATTTATATTTATCATTTTTTCAAATTAAATTGTCTAACTTATAAATTGATATATAATATAAAGACATACATAAGTATTATAGAAAGATCATATAACATAGGCTATAATTAAGTAATAATCTATTTAACTTCTTTTGTCTCTCTAAATTATCTATTACATGGGCATGTTTGTTTTAGCGATTCGATTGCTTATAAGTTGCTTTTTAATAGTGATTTACGGTATACGAAGTAAGTATGTGAGAGGAGTTGTGTCTCGATTTATATAAAAAGCAACTTATAAGCAATCGTAACGCTCAAACAAACATGCCCTAAAAAATGCGCGCACAAATACACATGGAAAACGAAGACATTTTACCAAGGAGAAGTGAAAATGGTGTGGGGTTCTTGGATAATTAATTTTTAACGAGAATTAATTCACTTACGCTAAAACTTATAATTACATGTTATTATTTTATTACATAGCTTTTTAGTAATTAAATTTCTTCCTCACAACCTTATTGTAAATATCCCTTAATTTTTTTGGTTGCTCAAGAACTGCTTGAGAATCAGATTTAACCATAAATATAATACCCTAATCCAACCTTATACCCACATTCATAACTTCCAACTCTTTAAATGGGTGGTTCTAATACTCATAGTTTAAGGAAACCAGGGATATGGGGGTGGAGCGGTAGGGTGCTCCTCCTCCCTTAACCAGGTCAAGGGTTCGATCCCCACTGGGAATGAAAAAATGTCACTAGCCAGCTATTTCATCCTTCGAGATTTAATGATCTAGATTAATTTGAGACCGTTGTAGTGTCCGGATATCGGATGAGAGATCCAAAAATAGTTTAAGGAACTTGATCTATATTTCTTCACGACTAATAGCTTAATTAATTTTCATAATCTTTACAAATTAATCATCTGATTTGATAATAATATTAATGGGTAGGCCTGGTGGTACCATCTGCGAGCGCCGAATTTCCTTTTCTCGGCCTCATCGACTATGCATGCCGGCCGATTTGACAGAGATTTGGCGCCTTTCGTTATGCCACTCACTAACTAACAAACATCAAATTAATGGCGGATTCATGCACATCGATATTTTCCCACACCGATCAATCCCATTCTTCCTCTCATCATCTTCTTCTCTCCTATCCGGCCAGCCTCTGCAACAACCCTTTCAATGTCCGTTTAACCGTTTCAGTTGGTACACACTTCTACTCCTGTTCATACTTCTGAAAATCCATACCGGGGTTCTGTCTTTCACTTGAATTTAGACCGTCTTTTGCGTGGTTTTGCTGAATTTTTCAATATAGGCTCTGTAGATTCAGATTAGTACTTAAATAACGCAATATCATCAGTCTCGTCACGGTATGTGAATGTTTGTGAAAGTAAAGTAGTTGGTTACTGAGTCTTGAAAAATGACGAACCTCGATGCATTTTTTATAGTGGATGGAGTTGACATGGAAGCGTGATAGTATTGAGATTTTAGCGTGGTGTTTTTCAGGTATCATGATGTATATTGCGTTTGCTCTGATTCAGCTGATAAGCGTTAATTTTTCAGGGTTTGAATATTCAGGCCTAACATTTGAAAGGAAGGCAACTGACTTTTTAGTCGGTGCGTGCCATTGGCATTGCATATTGCTTTTAAGCAATTCTAAGTCAGAAGATATTGATTACAATGGGAAGTCTCTTACGCAGGTATGTGGAATACGCGTGTGTTACCTTATGTATTACCCTCTTTTCGCTCATGCAAAATATAAGAGACAAAAGAAAATTTCATTGACCTTGCTAATATATTTCCATTTACCCTGCAGTGGAAATATCAGAAAGTCTAATGAGTCCATGAAGTTCACTGTAACAGTTTTTCTTGGAGTTGTTTTTGGCTTTCTACTGGGAATTTCGTTTCGCACACTCTTATTAGCTAAGGTTTATAATCTTCCACAACAATATTATATTTTTTGTCGGGTGCTCTCTCCAGAATTAACAATTTTTGGTTAATTGTTAGATAAATATCCCATCTGGCCTTTTGCCATCAATTGATCTCACAAAGGTTGAGGACGACGGTTATTCAACTATTCCAAATAAAGAAATCTGGGATGCGTGGGCTTCTTTTTGCTGTGACGGAAGCATTCCCTATAACGGAGTTCAAAAATATGACGAGGCCAATGTACTATTATCTGCTCTAGTTTGATTGTTCTTGTGTGAAGCAGAGTTTTAAATGCTGTCCGAAGTCATTGAGCTTATCACTGATTTGGTACACTTGGCTACGATGCAGATATGGGTTCCCACAAATCCTCGAGGAGCTGAAAGGTTACCTCCTGATATTGTCAAACCTGAGTCAGATCTTTATCTTCGTCGATTTTGGGGTCTACCCGTGGAGGTGTGAGATTTTTACTGTGATTAATATTTACACTTTTAATGTCTCTTCTGCTGATGGAAGTGGCACTTACAGGACTTAACCACCAAACCAAGGTATCTTGTAACTTTCACTGTTGGTTTTGATCAGAAAGACAATATTGAAGCCGCAGTGAAAAAGGTCATTTCAGTTTCTGCTCTGCCTCACTCTGTCTTCTTTATCCATCGTCCTATCTGTGTTCTCAGTTAGTTTTACTCTGAATTTTCAACTTCAAAATTTCAGTTCTCCCGGAACTTCACCATTCTTTTGTTTCACTATGATGGTCGGACTAGTGAGTGGGACCAGTTTGGGTGGTCAAAGCGGGCAATCCATATAAGTGTTCCGAAGCAATCTAAATGGTTGGTCCTGTTTTCTCTATTTTGTTTCTTACCTGGCCTTTTTCATTACGCTTTGACTTCTCACATAAGCATCCTGAAATTTTGATTCAAGGTGGTTTGCTAAACGCTTTCTGCATCCTGACATCGTGGCACCCTTTGACTACATCTTCATTTGGGACGAAGATCTGGGCGTGGAGCATTTTGATGCAGAGGAGTAAGCATCAAAACCATAATAATTAGTGTAATTCAGGGTGCCGTGAAAAATTTTCAACTTCTTCTACCTCTCAATTCCAGGTACTTGAAATTGGTTAGGAAACATGGTTTAGAAATCTCTCAGCCTGGTCTAGAACCTGATAGAGACATTACATGGGAGATGACAAAGAGAAGAGATGATGGCGAAGTGCACAAGTTAGTGGAAGATTTCTAACACTTTCCTATTTCTAACAGGTAACCATGGCTGATTATACTTTTTATGATTATTCCTTCCTTCTCACAGGGATGCTGTGGAGAGAGATGATTGGTGCCCTGATCCGCATTCGCCACCCTGTGCTGCGTATGTGAACATAATCTTACAGCCTGTAGTTCTTAATAATTAAATAATTAATGGCCTGAACCTGTCTTCCTCTTTCTGCATATACTTGTGTGTTTGACGATGATTTTTGAAATACTCAGATTTGTTGAGATCATGGCACCTGTATTCTCCAGAGATGCATGGCGTTGTGTGTGGCATATGATACAGGTATTATAAAGAATGCATGAATATGTCTTGTGTCATATTTTCACTTCATACTCAACCCAGGTCTCCCTTGTTTTTTACCTCCTGCATTGCAGAATGACCTAATTCATGGGTGGGGTATTGATTTCGCTCTCAGAAGATGTGTGGAGGTTGTTACTGTGCCTTTCTTTATTCTTTTTTAAAATATACTTCCTCCAGTTCTTAATATAAGATATATTTGGAGAGTCGATCCTAGTCTTAGATATAAGACAAAGTTTTCATATTTGTCATTATTTCCTTATTTATCTTTATTGATACTCCCTCAACAATAATCAACGAGGAAAAAAAATGAGGGGATTGAGAAATATGACTAAAGTATTTTAGAAAATACATGCCATATTGACTAACTAAAATAACTTTCTTAATATAATCAAATTAGTTAAAAATGTCTTATATTAAGGACTGGAGGTATAATTCGTCATTTTTATAACCAGATGAAGTGACATTGTTCTGGTGGGAAGCAGCCACCGCATCAGAAAATAGGGGTTGTAGATACACAGTGGATTGTGCATCAAGGCATACCTTCACTTGGGGACCAGGTAATTGAGGCCTTGGCTTCTAAGTCTAAACTGTTTTGTAGTAATATGCATTGTCTTTTATAGCAGTCCTTGGCTTCTTTCCACAGGGGCAGGCACAGTTCGGGAGGGCACCATGGGAAGGGGTGTGTAAATGAACTTATGTGTCTCATATGTTTTGGCTTTTAACAGTTAATATTGACTTTACTTCCATGAGTTTAATTTCCACCTGCATCAGGTGAAAGAGAGGTGTCACGCAGAATGGGCAATGTTCAGAGATAGAATGGCCAACGCAGAAAGGGACTATTTTCAGGCGCTGCAAACTGGTTCCTCGGCAGAGTAGGGTGATGTACATATACATGTCTTGAACAAAGAAAGCGAGTTTAGCTTTTTAGAATTTCTACTAGCTAGTCATTCTTGGTTTGACCTCGTAGCTTGAACACCAATTGCTAGGGATTCCTCAGTGCATTCTTTTATGTTGACAGGAAACAATATACATGTGTATGTACTAGTATAGTGCTCCGGTCTTTTGAATAAATAAATAACAACTATTATATTAAAAGCATGCGGTTCAAAATATTAATTAAATTAAAAATAATAATGTGTAACTTATGTACTTTATTTTTCAATTATACCCTTATTTAAAAAAAAAAGTGTATATAAGAGATAATGGGTGGAAATTTATTAGAGAAAGATAATGAGTGACATATATTAATGAGAGTAAAAATGATAAAACTAGTTTAAATTTTTAGATAAATATAATTTGTTCCTTATATAAAGAACAACCCCATAAAAGAGAATGTTTCTTATAAAAGGGAATGGTGGGGTAGTTTGGAAATTAAAAAGACCATTAGACATTTTTTTTTTTTGGGAAAATTTCATTGAGCCCCTAATGATTGACATTATTTCAATTAACCTTCAAAACCTTTTGAAATTTTACTGCACCCTATAGGTCAAAATGAAATTAAGTTTGTAGGTGAAAAGATAATGATGTCATTCTTTTAATTTTTTTCATAAGAGCATTTACAAGATAAATAAAGGCTTTTACAAAATAAATAAAAATATTTACAAGATAAATAAAGGGATTCAAAAAAGACTTATAGGGAATTAACATTTTGGCTATTTACAAGATAAATATAAAAATTCACAAAATAAATATAGGCATTTACAAGATAAATAAAGAGATTTAAAAGAACCTAGGGAATTAAAGACATTTTGGCTATTTACAAGATAAATATAAGTATTTACAAGACAAATAAAATAATTTATAAGATAAATAAAATAAGAGAGTCATTTTCTTTTCACAACTAAAACTTAATTTCATTCTAACGTGTAATGAAATTTCAAAAAATTTTAATGGTTAAGTGAAATTATGTCACAACCTTGTATGCTCAACGAAGTTTGCCCTTTTTTTAAGCCTCTAAAAGTCAAAACGACTTGTGGTAACGGGGGATATTGCCAAAACGACAGTCCAGTAAACACATAGAGCATACAGGATACGAGTACCGATTCCCGCGCTCCTACCTCCTCAATTTTTGACCTCTTCACTTCTTCAGTGTCTTGCCCTTCCTCCGTACTGGATTTTGGAATTTTGCTATACAATTTCCTGGTATGGGTTCACAGCATCGGGAAGATGGAGACTGGGAGCTCTATAACGACGATGGTTTTGTGTTCAAGCACAAGAAGCGTCGTCTTGAACCCCCAGCGACAGTGCCTCATCTATCATCTCCTACAGATGCGAGTCAATTTCAGGACGCAGCGGAGAAGCTGCGGAGAGAGCGCAAGAGGAACATCCTCTTGAAGATAAAAACTGGGTACATCTCAGAGATCCATCACTGGGATTTCTTGTCCGCCACATTGCGCACACTGGAAGAGATGGCCTTTGAGCATAGAAGGCAACAAGGGCAGGCGAGGCCTCTACCATTAGATTCTGTTTGTAAATCCGTGGTAGATGAGGTTCTTTTGCAGGTAATCTTACACTTTCACTGTGGATGCGTGATTATAATTTGTGATCTTACTAGTACTGAATCATGGTAAATTTGTTGTTGGAGATGAGAATCGGAAACTGGGGCTTTGGATTTGCAATTTTCAGGAGATGAAGAAATTGCAAAGTCCCGGCTAGCTGGGATCTGAATATTTTTCTCTCGCCGATTAATAGGGCTTAGATGTTTTATATATGGTTGAACTCGAATTCGTTCCTTTAATTTATTTGAAATCCAATAGTGGACCCCTGTCCTGATTATATCGTTGGGAAATTGTAGGCGAAAGCTCATTCCTCTTCAATAAATTTGACTCGAAAAATCTTTTGAACCTCTTGTTCATCTCCCTGATAGATCGTCTTCACCCTTCTTACTTTCGCCAATGGTTGACCAACTTGCATGGCCCTTAATTCCAGGTGGACCAAAGCTTGGAGATGTTTAAGATGTGAAAATGCTGAGTGTGAGTGTGTGTCATTCTCACGGCGAATATTATCACCTTAGTTTGTTATCCTTCAAAACTAACTAAATTATCTTAAGTTGCCAAGTTCAGTGGCCCTAAAATAGTCATAATTCATAACTCTATCTTGCTTATAATCTCGTACCCGTTCCTCCAATGATTTCATAATTTTCTTTTCCTTTTATAATTGGATTTCTATTCGCCTATGGCGCTTAACCTAACCCAACGCCTATATATAGCACGAGAGGTGCCAAGGCGCCAAGGCAAGTGCCTTTAATAACTTTTGAGGGCCCTAGTTTGGTGCACAAATTTATTTTCTAATTATAATTGGAGAGAAAGATATCTCAAAGCTAGGCGCAGAGATCACAGATTATCATAGGCTTTTCAACATGCCTAACCTTTTCCCTCCTTCACAATGCAGGTGCAAGCTCAAGAAGCGATAGTTCAGAATATATCAAATTTATGCGAAGAAGCGGAGGCAATGTGCCACAAACAAGAGCAAAAGTTTAAACAGACAGTATTTGATCTTCCAATCTGGGCTTCACCAGTTGAGCTCATGGAATTGCTGTGTCCTTTTGGTAATGATTGAGAATCTGAGACTCTGAGAGGACGGCCTTCAACTGTCAACAGGATCTTGATCAGTTTCATTAATTGTATGTTCTGATGTGATTATACTGTGCACTAATGTCGTGTAGGCTCACCACTTTTTTTTTTTATAGGCAATGTAGGCTCACCACTTTACCAAACAAGAAATATTGTTAGTTTGACTATATTTAAGACGAGCACTGTTCATTGGCCTGGGTCATGCAGCTGGAGGGACCATCTGATGAATGAAAAGTAGGCAACGGTGACCTCCTCAAAAAGGTGAGAAGAAAGTTTCTCTAGTCTTCAATTAAGAGCAAAGATTGAATTCTGTTAGTATTGTATATTGGCACCTACTTTTTGTTAACTTTTAGGCATGCCTGTGTGTATCATCATGTATTTTGTTAACTTTTTAAAGAAGTTACTGCAGCATATATATAGATAGAGAGAGAGAGAAGTTACTTCTACACTTTACCCTTATTAGTTCAATTGCCATGAAGTTCTTTATAGCCTGCAATTTTCAAGGTTTTTTTTTATTGTGTGCTTGATATTTGAGATGGGAGTTAAATATATGACCAAGCAAAACAAATCCTCAGTGGGAAGAAAACATCTCTATGTTTTTATACACTTAAACCCACGCAGGGACATAAACATGTTAACATTAGATTCTAGTCTGGGACTTTAACCTGGCAGGTGGTACTGTCACTAAGACAATTTTTAGTTGATAAAAATCTCTCTCTCTCTCTCTCTCTCTCTCTCTCTCTATCAAGACGTTACTGAACCAAAAAAAGAAGCCTCTTATCTTATTTGAAAGATCATGATGTGTACAGTAGAAATTGTTCCATTTGGATTGATTGATGAGACAACCTACAAACAAATGTTATATCAGTTGGATCTGCAGGTGTGGCAACAAAGAACCAGTTGTGCACAAGAATCATTATCTTGCCTTGTCTATTGCGTTATTTGAGGAACTATTTAGTTTGGTAAAGTTCTGTCTTAATTATTGATCTCAAGCTTAATCCAATTATTTAGTAATTAATAATTAATCGCATATTGATAACAAATTCTTTTTTAAAAAAAAAGTCAGTTCAGCCATCAATGTCTGCTCGATCTCTTCAAGGAGCACTTGGATTACTGACAACAAAGATATATATACACTCAGCTAGTTGCAAATGCAGTAGCCATAATACCCATTCTGTTGTGACTCAGCCAACTTGACAAATGATAATGATAATAATAGAAAGAATCGAATCCTTTAATTTTAATTAAAGCAGAAAGAAGTCACAAGCCCACAACATGTCTGTGTCGTGTCCTAAGCCACATTATTATGAATCTGTCTTAATCCATTATTGTCCCCAGCCATGGGTGAGGGGGTCCCAATCATGATAAACTATATTGCCTCTCCATTTTGGTGAAATTAAACCATATCTGCTCCCCAGATATAAATATTTTTTGAAAAAATCTTAGGGTTCATGATTTAAATTACTTATGTACCATTAAATATTTATCCATCATTTGGCAAAAAGAAATATTTAGGGAAAATTAACTTTTTGTCCATATAATTTTACCTCTGTTGTAATTCATTTTCTACATCTTGACTCGGTGGAAATCAATCCTTAGAATTTTGATTTAGTTATAATTTAGTTCCTGAACTTTGACTCAATACAATTTAATCTTTATAGTTCTCACCTTATTATAATCCAGTCCTTAACTTTTCTTATATATATGATTTTGTTTGTTAAAACATAGGGATTAAATTCTAAAATAGTTAAAACTATAGGGACTGAATTTTAGTGAGTCAAAGTTAAAGGATTGAGTTACTGCTTAATTGAAACTATGAGGATTGAGTTGCATTAAGCCAAAATATAGGGACAATATTATAATTGAATCAAAACTATAGAGATTGAAAGATTAATTTTCCCAAACATATGTTCATCAAGCATGCCCTTACTTATAGTTAAATTCCTATTTTGAGGAGTAAGAGTAAAGTGACAGGAATATTACTTATTGGGAGATTTTTTTTTTTTTTTTTGGGAAAAACTCTGTGATTTAAAGTACATTGGCAAGATAAACAAACTTCAACCAACTTTTTTAGTGTGTGCAAGATTTGTATAATTATCACTCATATTTGTAATTGGATGTATGTAGCATTATTTATATGGTGATATCATATTTTACATGTTTTATAAATATGACTCTACACAGATTATGACATCTATGGTTCCCTTTGTAAAACTAAGATCCGATTTCATAGTGTGAAAAAGCGTAAAGGCATATTGAATTTACATGGCACGTATAAGATTTGAATAATTCAAACTTCATATGTTGCGTGTGTTTATTATTATCAATATATCTAATCTACCAAAAAACATGATAGGACTGTCCTTATTGATTAATTTGGTGGGGTTAGAAAGGGATTCGTGTTTGGTGGGTTGTTAACATTATTAATCAGCACCCCCTCCCTCTCTCTCTGAGCTATTTCAAAACTATTTTACAAGGCTTAGAATAGAAACCAGCCTCACGCCCCAAAAAAAAAAAAAAAAAAATCCAGATTAGAAACGATTATTTTACCATTATTTCCAAACTTGAAAATTCCTTTTTCTCCTTCCATATTATTAAATAATTATATATATATTTATTACATGAACAATAAGCTGAGTTTTGATGATATGAAAATTGATAATGATTCATATTTAACAAACCTTCAATTATTATCTGAACCATTAAACCGTGAGACTTCTCTTCTCAATCAATCTCAATCTTGTCCTCAATAATTGTGGGAAAAAACGACCAGCATGTGAAAAAAAAATTTATTATTTTTTATAAATAGATATTTTATGCATACAATGGATTCATGAGTGATTTAATTAATACTCCCTCCGATCCTAATTATAAGATAATGTTGACTTTTTTTTAGAGAAATTAAGGAAGTTAATTAAATTATTTTAAAATATTTATATTTATATTTTTTTCTAACTAATTAGTTTAACTAATAAATTAATATATAATATAAGGATACATAACATATGACATGATTAAGTAATTTATTTAACTTTTTTAATATTTTTAAAAAAATCATTTTTATCTTATAATTAGAACAAGATATGGGGCTTGTTTATTTAAGTGTTTTGTACAGAAAAAACGTACTTATTACGCAAGCCGAGAAAAAACTCCTCTCACATACTTACCTCGTATACCGTGAATCACGAATTATAAGCACGTTTTGGACAAAAATAAACCATTCCAAACGCACACATGATTTGTATAAAATCGGGAAAAGCTCAAATAAGGACCACAGAGAATAAGAGGAGGGCAATTTCAAATATTAATAGAAAAAGGGGAATTGATGGGACAGCATAGAGGGGCAATTTATTTATTTATTTATTACGTTGTAAGTATGGCTACCGACAGGGCATGGAGATTTCATGGTCAACGATCTTAATAATTATATGTCATATACTTTTTCTCACAAATCTACTTTAATAATTATATGTCATATACTGATTAAGCAATTTTTTAAAAAATTGGGCATGGATATTTTCTCACAATGACCATAGTATCGTAAGTTTTGGTGTCGTTACATAAGGTTCAAGTTTGTGAGTACTGTGGTTTCTTATACATTTTCCCTTTTAATTATATTACTATTATTGATTTATATTTCCGAAAAAAATATTTTATTTGCTAAATTGTGATTTTTTTTTTTTGGTGGCGTGGGAAGAAATTCCCACGTAATTTGATAGACTTTAAAGAGGATTCGGCCTCACTCTTTGTATGTAACGCCAAAATCTTACCCCAAATTTTCTTACCACTTGCCTCAATCTGTTGCGTGGAAAATAATAAACTTTTCAGTGGTCCCTCCTGTCTTTTTACAAGATCTTTAAAATTGAATTATGTGGTTAAGATATCGGTTAAAATTAGTTTTAAAATAATAAATAAATGAGAAATAAATTTTTTAAAGTATGTCCTTATGTAAGGGATAAATTAAAAAAAGAAATAATGATTAGAAAAGTGAAGAAAGAACATGTATGAGAAGAATACGATGGAAGAGAACTAAATCAATTCAAAGTTTCAAATAAGCACTAAAAAAAAGTTTTTTTAATTAATTTTTATAAGTCAGAATAAAATTTTTTTTCATATACTTATCTTAAACATAATTTTTTTAAAAAAAAGTTTAAACAAAAAACTAAAGAGTACATAATATAAAAGGTTACTATCCGTTGATACTACTGTAGAGTTTTGTTTATTTTAGATCATATTTAGGATCCTAAAAAGTGTTTATTCATATAAATTGACATAAAACTCATATTATATATATATTTCTGTAAATTATGATTAAAAAATTATTTTTTGAAAATCTAATCATTATTCCAAATCACTACTAAATTGCTAATATCACTTTAGAATTTAAATTGCAATTGAAGATCATTGACCAACCTATCATTCAGCAATCAATTATATGGATTGGACGGGCAATCAATTATTGACCCAAGCTGTTAACTGATCATACTCTTCATGGCATCAAAATTCCCTCTCAAAACAGTACACTGTGCTTAAATTGTTCCTCAATTCTTAATTCCAAAACTAAACCCAGTGCACACTGTTTCTGACAGAGACTCAATTCCTTCCGCGCCCACGCTATGCTTACTTTAACCATATCAAAACGAAGACAACAACAGTGGGAATTCAGTACGCGGAAGAAGAAAAATTAAAAAGAAACCTTCAGCCCACCACATATCTATCTACCACCTTCTTTTTCCAACTCCATCTGGGTCGTTGAGCTTCGTTGTCTCTTTCATCCTTCCATACAAGCTCTTCTTCGCCCTTATCTCCTTCTTCGATTGCTCTCTGTTCAATATTTTTTTTGTTTTTTGCATCCTCCTGCTGCTGACAGAGCCTGTTGGATCTTTGATTTGTTTTAAATGCTTATTATAAGTACTGGGTTTGTTGGTGAGTGCCTCTAAACATGTGGGGTTTTATTCTTTGCCTTCCTAACTAGGGCACATGTTGATATTTTTTTACATATTCTGAGAGCGTGATTTTGGGGATAGGTCTTATTGGCTTCATAGGGAAAGCTGCCCCGGGTACGACCTTGTACATTTCTCTTGTCAAACCCAAAAGTGATGGTTTCCTTCGATTATCATGGAGCTCCAATTCATTGTTCACAGTTTTGAATTGTCAGTCTGGTTCATGCGTGTAATGCAGAGACAGGGTATGCTCTGTTTGTTGTAATAAGTGTGTGTAGTGTGTTGGTCGCTAGTTCACATATTCTCGAGGGAATCAAATGGGATCTGGCAATGAGGTTCACTCGATTGGTGAATTCAATTTAGATGCTCAATGGTTGATAGATCCCAAGCAATTATTTGTTGGGCCAAAAATTGGAGAAGGTGCGCATGCCAAAGTGTACGAAGGAAAGTAAGTCAAACTCTATCGTTTGATTTTCGTTTCTGCTTGAGCACTCAAATTTGGTTTTTGATTCCTCTGTCATGAAAATTTCCCTTCTTGTTTTCCAGAATTGTTTCGAAATCTGTTTTTCCCATAAGCCAGTTTTGTCTTGCTTCTTCTTTTGCGTCTACCACTAATCTCATGTCCAGATTTGTAATCATATCACAGCCAAAGTCTGTACGGCTTCTCTTGTACATCTTCTGCATCCACATGATCTGATTATTTTCTGGTTTGGTGCCTTATCTTATTGTTGTGGAATTTCTTGATTGCAGATATAAAAATCAGAATGTTGCAGTTAAGATTAGTAATAAGGGACAAACCCCAGAAGAGATCTCAAGGAGAGAGGCTCGGTTTGCCAGAGAGGTTGCCATGTTATCCAGAGTTCAACACAAAAATCTTGTTAAGGTTGTTGATCTGTTATCCAAGAACATAAACACTCTATTTTTTCAATTAAAAGTTGATAAGTATTAACCAGGATGGGTAATAAACTGATAATTAAGGTGAATTGGATCTTAAAAATCCTGCTATGCTTGTTGAGCTAGCCAACTGGGCATCAAACTTATCTCACTGAAGCGTCTATTTGTGGTTGATGCTAGTTTATCGGCGCCTGCAAAGAACCTGTTATGGTTATAGTGACTGAGCTTCTATTAGGTGGAACATTACGCAAATTTCTCTTGAATATGCGGCCAAACTGCTTGGATATGCATGTTGCAGTTGGATTTGCTCTTGATATTGCTCGAGCTATGGAATGTTTACACTCCCATGGGATCATTCACCGTGATCTTAAACCCGGTATACCTCCATTCATGTCGTGCTTTTAAATCAAAGTGTGTTTTTGCTGACATGATCCTATAAAGAAGATTGAAAACCTGCCATTGTTTGATTTGGTGAATACTTGAATCCTGAGTAAGATGCAGGTACTGTTATCACACGATATGGATAGCTGACCTTAGTTAGACCTTTTAAGAAACTGAAATATGACTTTTTATCTTTATTTGTTGGAATGTACCACAGATTATTTGATCTCTAATCTCTACCCAAAAAGGTAAAGCACAAGAAGACTTTGTGTACGAATTACTCTCATCTCATATAATCATTGCCAAGTCTCTGTCGACTGTTGATCTGAAAAGTTCAAGTTCACACCCTTCAGTTATGAGTTTTCTTGGCCTCAATGTCTAATGAAGATCATGATGATCAAACGGACCTTTGTTTGTAACAAATGCATGTTCAGTGCTTGTCTCTTGTTATTTCTGGTATTTTCTGTCTCTGGTTTTAACAAAAATCCTTGAATTGCAAATATTTCAAGTTCCACGTTGAAACCCTGCATCCATGTAGTTATTGATCCCATGCTGTCTCTTCCATATGTTTTGAATTGTGGTTTAAAGAATTACAGAATTCAGGTCTTCTATGGATAGACAGGTTATACTTTAAGCATCCACATGTCCCTTACTTTTCTCTATGTGTCATAGACTACTGGTTTTAAGTTGTTTGATAGCTTTTTTTGCTATTTGCTTTCCAGAGAACTTGATCTTGACAGGAGATCATAAAACGGTTAAACTTGCTGATTTTGGTTTAGCCAGAGAAGAGTCATTAACAGAGATGATGACTGCTGAGACTGGGACATATCGCTGGATGGCTCCCGAAGTACTACTTCCTTCTGGAAAATTTTAAACATCTATTAAATTTTTCCATTTGGGTGTTTTTCATTAGAAAAGTTCTCATTACTTTCCTGGTTTAATGGCAGCTTTACAGCACGGTCACTCTGAGACAAGGTGAGAAGAAGCATTATAATCATAAGGTGGATGCTTATAGTTTTGCAATTGTCTTATGGGAGCTCATCCATAACAAGTTGCCATTTGAAGGCATGTCTAATTTACAGGCAGCATATGCAGCTGCTTTTAAGGTAAATCGTTATAATACTCACTTGAAATGATTTGAAAACTTCATAAGTAGAACTGACACAGAAAAATTACATTTTTTTATATGGGATGTTTACTTCACTGTTTCAGAACGTAAGACCAAGTGCTGAAGACCTTCCTGAGGATTTAGCCCTGATTGTGACTTCATGTTGGAAAGAGGATCCAAATGATCGGCCAAATTTTAGTCAAATAATACAGATGCTTCTCCGATATCTCTCCACTATTTCACCGCCAGAGCCCTTTGTTCTTCCGCGAATCGCTTCCTCTGAGAATGCTGTGCTGCCACCAGAATCGCCTGGTACAAGAGCTTTAATGTCCAGAAGAGATGACTCTGGAGAAACCCCAAAAGAAGTTGACATGGAAGACAGGCCTAAGGGTTTTTTCTTCTGCTTTAACCAGTGCTACTGATGGATCAAAGGACATGATTTCGTCATTGGGGCCATCATAATCACAGTTAGGCAACCTGAATAAATCAGATTCACCAAATATTACCGCTAGATTCTTAATAAAAGGAAGTGTTAACTGTCATCAGATACTCAAGTGTAGTAGCAATTAGCAAAACTGGGAAGGTACCATGCATCCATGTTCAATCAAAGAATTGCATGTTCTGTATCTTTTTAACATTAAGCCCTCTTACTTCTGACTGATATCCAAAGGACACTCTAAAAAGTTTTGGGGTTGAGGTTGCTGAGATGTAATACTGTTGTAAAATAAGGTTCATCCAAAGGCCTTCACCTGCTGTTTATATACGTGTAATTTTGGCATGGTTAATTTAATTTTTGAAAAAAAAAAAGATAGAGAAAGTTTATATTGCATCCAGGTGTTTCAATAATTTTGAGAGTACTGGTCAAAAAAAAAATTTTTTTTTTGAGAGAAACTTGAGTAATAATACCATAAGAAGACGAACCAATTCTAGAATCATGTGCCATTTTCTAGATTAAGGTAGCATTAGGGCTCTGCTCATTGAATAAAAAATATGAACTACCCGGTGATGCATCTTTTTCCAGTGGAAGAACAATACGGATTTACGGACAGCTCTCGTGAGATTAAAGAGAAGAACCTTTTTATTTTTATTATTATTATTATCAGAGGCCAATATCTTCCCAACTTCTTCCAAATACTACAAAGATAAGGAGATTTGCAGACGCCTGGCGAGAATTTCCAGGGTAAGAACAATGCCGACAGCTCTCATGGGATTAAAAAGAAGAAAAGCTTTTGAGTCGTTTGGGCTGTTTTTTTTGGGTATAAAAGTCGCTGGCGTAGTGGCGTTATTAATGAAACGGAAAGGAAAATTTGTATTGGGCCGACGGGTCTTGGAGTTGGAGCCTTGAAAGCATCCGAATGGAAAGGAGGGACGAAGCAAAAAAATATAAAAATCGCCGTTGCCGGGGATCGAACCCGGGTCACCCGCGTGACAGGCGGGTATACTCACCACTATACTACAACGACTTGATGGTAAGGTCTCCCGATATAATATCTTTGATTAATCTTTAAATTAGTTGGCAAAAAAAAAAGATTAATCTTTAAATTCGCGCTTGCGCACACCAGCGTCATGGGGAAGAAGAAGACGGGGGGGGCAAAAGAGGGAACGAAGAAATCTTAACAACGTTCATCTGTTTGGCTTGGGGGGCAAGTCAGCACTGTCCCCACTTAAATTTACCATAATGGCCTCTTAATCGTACACAATTTCGAAAAGGACACTACACGGTTTCCTAAGCTCCATCTGTCCGACAGCCGGCGACAAAAGGCCCAATGTTACTCTCTCCGAAGCAAAGCCTCAATTAGGTACGGTCAACGGTGGGTCCTTCCGAGCCTTAGCTTCTGTTCTAATTTAAGAGTTTGTAAGTGTAACTAACGCTCTTCGCACCAAAGTATAGGTTCTGTTATCGAGCCTCATTGACTCGGCCTCGTTTGCCCGAACCCAATGAAGAGTTTTCCCGCCTACCTTCCTACATTCTCTCTCCTCCGGAGCCTCACACTCTTACTCAGTTGCTTACTCCCCCAAGCAAAAGGAAAGCTTAAATACGCGGAAGCTCCTACTCCTCCTTCTCCTCTCGCTCTCCCTCCCTCTCTCTCTAGAGTCTCGATTGCGATTTTGGTGTCATCTTCTAGCTCTTCGATAGTATGGCTAGGTGAGCTTGGGATTTAGCAAAATGGTGAAAGTTAATGTTTGCAGAGAGATTTCATTGGCTACTGTTCCTCGCAGAAGCTTGCCGGCGTTTGTATTTTGTTTCATAGTCTTCGTTCGATGTTAATGGGTTCGAGTCCTTTGGTTGTTTTGATGGATAACAATGAAATTTTCTTCTCGGTGGGGTTTGTTTTGGAAACTTGTGACGGGAGGTGGATTGCCCTATTGAGCATCTTATTTCCTCGTTGTTTTGGGTTAAATACTGTAGTAGTGTGTGAAATTAGATGAGTTTCGGTTTCGGCCTTTTCGGTTCAAGGCTGATGGTGGATGAATGGTCTGTTTTGCTTACAGCAATGTAGTTTGCGAACATTCTGACATCCTCATTCCGGGTTTTCTGATTCTCCTTCTTGGAATCAGTCTAATAGCAGTTACAGCTAGTAATCCATCAAAGTGACGTATTCCTTTTGTCTCATGTCCACCTTATGCTCCTCAAATTTAGACAGCTCAAGAGCATTTCTTAAAAAGAAAATGTCGGGCGAAACACCAATGATAATGCGGATAAATAAAAATCGGAACCTTGAAAATGTTACACCCACACAACTTATTTCTTAGTTCTTTTCTTCTTTCCCCACTCTTATATCTCTTGGTTGGAGCGTTGGACCAATTTGTGGAAACCACAAACCATATATAGTGCTTGTCACTCAAGTTTGATTCCTCGTTATGTGATAAGCGCAGTTTCATTCTCACAAGGTTCCTTCGAAAATAGAATCCAACCTATTCACAGGCAAACCATTTCAAAGAGTCATTCTTTTGAATCGCTTTGTCCCCGGAACTTTTATGGATTCTCGGCAGTCAACTTCATGCATGCTTGTAGTTATTTGTCTTGCATTTGGTCATTTTGTCAGCAAATAAATTTTCATTTTTATGTTTTCGATGTTCTTTTGCTATTCAAAGTTATCATGGTGTAATGTTGCTCTGATGGAATTATTTGTTCACCAGGAGCTGGCTTATTGATGTTGGAGGCTTTGCAAAGAAAGTGAAAAGCAGTTCTCTGCCCTCAGCTGAGCAAATCAAAGACTGTGGGGCATATCGTGAATGTCCAAATTGTCACTGGCACATTGATAATAGTGATGTAAGCTGGAATTCAGCCTTGTTATCATTCACAGTTCATTATTGGCTTTAATATTAATTATGTGTACCAATATGGAAAGCATGGGACTCTGCCCTTGTAGTAAAGCTCTTCATGTTTCTCTAGTATTTGCACTTGCTCTAACTTCTGTAACCTCTAATTTCTTCCTTAACGCACATTCTCTTTAATCAAGAATTGAGTTTTGCTAGTGCAGAAGTTTGAAAATTTTGCCATCATAATTAAGTCCTGCAAACAGTCTAATGAGTGTTTGACTGGTTTTGGATGTCCTATTACTGATACTACTTTTCCCTTGCAGGTTTTCCCCAAATGGCCTGGCTTTCCTGTTGGTGTAAAATTTGATCCTTCTGATACAGAACTCTTGGAACATTTAGCAGCAAAATGTGGCATTGGAAATGCAGAGCCACACATATTCATCCATGAGTTCATTCCAACGCTGGAGGGTGATGAGGGTATTTGCTACACTCATCCAGAAAATCTTCCAGGTGAGGAATACTGAACTGAATTTTCAGACATGCTATCAATTACTGGTCCTGGTGAAATAAAGTTAATTGATCAAACCAGGAACATATAAAGAAAGTCTGTTTAGACAAATTCTTACAGTCTGTTCTACAAGTTGCTAAGAGGCATTCTTGATTTCTTGTCCTTACCAGACATGCAGCTTTCCATGTGATTCCCAAACCTTGAAAAAATTTTAAATTGCAGCTTGATAGTTGTTTTACATACATCATGATTTTAACCTTGCTTTGTTTTAGGGGAGTGGGTGAAGATAAGTTTTATGATTACTGTTTACTAAACTTTACAAGTTATTGGCATCTTTGCTCGACCAGTTTGGCATTCCCTTTCTGCATGTTTTGACTGCTCAATTTTCTCAGGAATTCTTGGCTTTGGCTAAGGCCAAACAAAATGCAACTTTCTGGAATTATGCCTCAAAGATAATTTGTTTGTTTCAGGTGCTAAAAAAGATGGGGATAGTGTTCATTTCTTTCATAGATCCATTAATGCCTATGCATGTGGTCAACGAAAGCGTCGAAAGATTCATCATGATCAAGGTGCAACTGAGGAGCATGTGCGGTGGCACAAGACCGGTAAGACCAAATCTGTGATGGAAGATGGGGTACACAAAGGCTTTAAAAAGATCATGGTTCTTTATATAAGACCCGAGAAAGGTTCAAAGCCATATAAATCCAACTGGGTGATGCATCAATACCATCTGGGGACTGAAGAAGAGGAGAAGGAAGGTGAATATGTGGTCTCAAAGGTTTTCTATCAAAGGAAGCAGCTTGAGAAAAATGAGGAGAATCCATTAGTTGAAGAATCAGATAACATGACATTACGAACAAGTCCAAGAACCCCAAATCCAAATCCTCGCAATCCACCTCGACCAGGAAATTCTGTTGACTGTGATGATAATTTTGATGAGAAAGTACTTCTGCCATTTAACAAGGTAAGAAACAAAATATTTATATGGCAATCATTTAACTTTGGCTGATCATTTAACAAGGAAAAGGAAAACTAGAAATCACATTTAATATTGTATCCAATAATCAGGCATAGAATTTCACAATGCATTTATATTTGGACATTTAAGATGGACAAATCATAAAAAAATCAGTGAAGCTATCTTTATTTTTTGTGAAGTTCATTCAAGTAGTATTTGAAGTGGGGAAAATGGCCATAGGACAGATTTAGACTTAATAAATTAACTGCATTTCAGTCATTGGTTTATTGTAATCTCTGTTTGGTGTTCAGGAGGCCGAGTCTCTCACTGGAGAGCCAAGTGCCCTACCAACTGATGTCCAGGATGAGGGTGATACCAGTGGCCCTTCATGGTTGGCTGGTGAATCACAGGCTGACTTTGATGGCTTGGATGACTTGTTATGCAAGGAGATTTTTGATTCTTCTGCTCAATTAAATGATTATGGAATGAACTCCACCACTGTCGATGGCTTTGCCAGCAACTCAAACTTGTTAGCCAGAAATGACAATGCATCCTTTGGAATATCTGACCTGGATAACCTGGAATTGGGTACTCCTCCAGATTTCCAACTTTCTGTAAGCTCCCAATCACCCTCACTCACTTTGCTTCTAGAACTTTCCAGTATACTAATTTGCTATTTGATTCTCATTTTGCTGGCAGAACTTGCAATTTTGTTCTCAAGACAGTGTATTTGATTGGATAGACAAGTTATTGTGATGTGCTTTATAAAGCTTCCCAGACCTGTTCTGTTCACTTACCTTGATGGTATGCTCCTTAATGTTCCTTGTTCAGTTTCTATGATTTATTTGTTTTTGGATACTACAAAGAAAGCATTAGAAGCTGACTTGTGATGATTTTATGCTCACAAGCAGAGAGACATTACTGGCGATCTTAGGTTCCTGAACTCTTTCAGCTTCCAGCTAAGCCGACGCCCGAGTTTGAGCATTCCGCATATGGCTAGTGTTTTGCTTGAATTTGTAGTTGAACTTTAACTCATTATGTGAAAGCCATTGAAGTGGCATATTGATCTGTGTTGTAATATATAGTGTGTTGTATGTATGTAAAGATTACCACCAAATTGAATATTACCAAGTAAGCTTCTTTAATTGATAATATGAGAAATTGTGTCAATTAGATAAGAGCAAGCAAAGCAGACATGAAGAGACATTCCAGATGTTGGAGACCCGAAAGCTTTGGTAGTTGTAAAAATCTTGCTCATTCCTCGACCTGGTGACTAAGGAATGCATATTTGAATTCCTGTATTTTGTATACCTGAACTTTTCTTTGGTATGAGCTTTTAGTTTATTGGCAATTTTTTTTTTTTCAGATATAATTTACCAATGAATTCAAACCTATGAATAATTACTTTAGATAAAAAAAACGACATAAAAATTGGTAAGGAAGTTAATCTGTTGTTAGTAAATTAGGCTAGTTGCTCATAGGATACATCAAAGTACGAATTTTTTAAATCCGTCCTATGAACAATTTGAGTTATAATGACTAATGAGTATTTTTTTTTTTCGACCAATACACTTGAGTATGTTTGTGATGGCATTTTAGAACAGCAAGATATGCCCGCCCCACACTTGGTTAGATGGGGTTTATCAAAATGATTGTGGGCCTTGTCCGATAAGTTAATATTATAAAATAAACGAAAACGATGGAAAAGGAATTTTGAAATTATAAAATTTTAAATAAGGGATTTTTCAAAAAATGAATTGTGAATTACTTATCAAGTTTCATCATTTTTTTATTAACTCTTGGTAACAGGGATTTTGCAATTTTAAAGTTTTTTTTTCTTTTTTTCTTCCCTAAAATAATTGACATGGATAGCTTTCCAAGAGGATTTATGAATTTATTGATGGCATCAGTTTTTTTAATGGCCATTTTATCCGCTCCAGTATGTGTTTTTTTTGGTCAATGTATATGACTATGAGCAACATCTAAAGAAAGTCATTTAGCTTAGAATATTATGATTTATCTTATCAAAAAAAGAATATTATGATTTATCCTGGATTTTATGCATACACATGAAAAAGATTCCAGTTAAGTTAAATAAGCAAAAAAAATTATTGGATAAAGGGATTAAATTATTGAGAAAAACTGTTTTTTTTTTTTTTTTGAACAAATTGAGAAAAACTGTTGACGAATGGAAATGAGAAATTATATCTCGGTGTGACATTGAAATTTTTGTAAATTTTAGAGGGCAAGATAAAAATGTTTGTTATTTTTATTATAAAACGAAAATTGAAAAAACAAAGAAATTCTTCATTTGTGGCAAAACTTCCAAATCTAAAACCCCAAAGATCGGTTTTTTATTCATGGGTCCATAACTAAAACCAGTTCTTAGGCCTCCGTATTGTCAAACCCAAAAGCTAAAACCCTCAGAACCCGAACGTAAGAATCTCAATGGTGCTGGAAGGAGAAGCATGAAATCAGCTGAAAGCAGAAGCGCGTAATCTAATTCAAACAAAAAGATCCTTAACAGTCCAATGTTTGCTGCAAGAAATTTACAGAGGCACTGCTTGAAGTTTTCATGCTCTATCCTCCAATCCAATCTCTCCAAGTATGTTTTCTTAGCTCTGTCGTAACTCTCCGTTTTCCTGGAGGTGAGAAAGTGGAAAAGAAAAGCCATATGCATGTAATTCTGTGTCTTAGATGATAGAATTGGTTGAATTCATTATGACTCCCTTCAAAGCTCGAACTTTCATAGTAATCAGACCCATTTCTTGTCTTCCATTTTTCGGGTTTACCGGTTTTTGCATATAATCTGCGTGGCCAAATTCTTTTTGGTTGAATGAGCTTTACTCTGTATTTTGTTCAGACAAAGAAACGGACTTCGAATGATTATTTCGCTGCGTCTGATCCAAGTTCATCGGCAATTATGTGCTTTTCTGTTTCGCAGAATTCTACTTTTCGCAGATAGTGGTATTTTTAGGGATAACGAAACACTTTGTAAATTTTAAATTTCTCGCTAGTGTATTGAATGAAAATATATTTTTGGTATTATTAGGAGACCTGAATATAACTTCAGGGACTAAAAGCAGACTGCCCTTTCTGTTTTTCAAACAACTAAAATCTCATGTAAGAGATTTACTACCAGCTGAATTCAAAATTTCCCGATTCTGAGTGCAGATGTTGTTTTGTCTAGCTTAAAGCCTTCAGATTTTTCTTTTTTCATTTTCATTACGATTATGGCAAAAAAGAATTTTCGCTCTGCGGCAAATCTATTTTCGTACTGTTTTTGTCTTGTTAGCCTTTATTCATTCAATATAAATCTGGAAAATTGCTGAATTCATGTACTTGATTTGCATCCTATAATGTGAATTTCAACTTATATAATTGCACAGCAGTTATATGGTTTTATCGTTCTGAGTAAGATAGAGTGCGGTAACTTTAACTCTTTAAGCTTAAGAATAAAGCTGATTCTGTTTATTTTTGCTTAGGAATGCAATATCATTGGGACATACATCTCAGCATATATCAAGCAACATAATTCAGCCTTACAACGAAGTTACTTCTTATTCTTATGTCAAGCCATTGAATTCATTCAATGTATCTTCCCGAACAATGTCAACATCGAAAGGTAGAAGCATGCGGAGCAAGGTGGAAAGGCGAATGCAGAAAGAGTCCGGTAAAACATTAAGGGAGATTCGTAGGGCTAAAAAATTGAAAAAGAAGCTAATGACTGAGGAGGAGAGGCTTATTTACAATCTCAAAAGAGTACGCTATCTATCCTTTCCAAAGACTGTTTTTCTAATATATGCTCTGTGCTTAGATTGATTTCCTAGCTACCCTAATTGATTCCCATTTGAAGTTTTGTAGTCACCACTAGTTAATGACATAGAGTGCCTCTATAGTCCCACATGGAGTGAAGTCAGTGAGTTTTGGAGTTTCAGAGTAGGGGCTCTTTTCCCATGGAAACTGTATCTCAAAGGGAAAGACAACGGTCCAATAGGTTAAAAGAACAATGAAATATGGAATGGGTTCTGGACAAAAATTGAGATGAATATGAACTCTTTCTTCAGCTTGAGATAAACATTGAGTCTATTCTTGTTTTCCCCATTGAGTAAATTGAAATTGTTTCAGGGCAAGCCTACTGCCTGACGAGGATCCTTTTAAATGGTTAAACGTCAAGACCTATGGGCCTAGGAGGAATAGCTCACATAACTGCAGTTAAGACTCTTGACTATGGGCAATTTGGAAGTCTCCAACTAAAAATAGGAGTTCATCTAATTGAAAATGATGAGATACAGGAGAGCTCAAAGAAATTGGACTCAAATGGATAAGAAATTATCTGCTGCTGGATATTCTCCATTTTCTTCCTTAAAATAATTCAATATTCCATCATTAGTTTTAAATTTTCTCATGTCCTTTACTCTCATTTTGGGTGCAGCATTGGCTTTGATTGTTTAGTGATTCGCTTTTCTACACATACAATAATCATCAAATGGAAAATTGGAAGTCTTTATAACAGATTTCACATCTGTACTACTTGATTGATATATATTTAACTTGGTTCTATCCTAGCTCTTTTTATTTTATATAATCTTTCATTCATATCCTGCCTTCCTTCCACCTATTGCAGGCCAAGAAGAAAGTGGCATTGTTGCTGCAAAAACTCAAGAAATATGAGCTGCCAGAGTTGCCTCCTCCTCGACATGATCCTGAGCTATTAACACGTGAACAGCTTCAGGCTTTTAAAAAAATTGGATTCAGGAATAAAAATTATGTTCCAGTTGGTGTTCGAGGAGTCTTTGGTGGGGTGGTGCAAAATATGCATCTCCACTGGAAGTTTCATGAGACTGTTCAAGTTTGCTGTGACAACTTCCCCAAGGAAAAAATTAAAGAAATGGCCACAATGCTTGCTAGATTGAGTGGTGGTATTGTGATAAATGTTCATAACGTGAAAACAATTATTATGTTCCGAGGCAGAAACTATCGCCAACCCAAAAATTTGATACCTATTAACACCCTTACGAAGAGGAAGGTAGGCTTGCAATATTTTGTCTATTTCCTTATTTGAGCTTTACCACCCTACTCTGTCATCTTTAATTATGTGCCAACCTATTGCATTAGAGGTGAGGATTCTTCTGCGGTGCTTATTGCCAAGAGGTTGACTCATGAGTATGAAATATTTTCTTTATCTCCGACATTAATGAACAATATGTAGTAAATTAGCATTGTTCATTACCCTGGAAAAGCTATGATACTTGCCTGATGTTTGGAGTTTGTGATGGCAATGTAGTCAATATGAAAGAAAACCTGTATGAATGTATCAGGGAAAAAGGAATTTTTTTAAACCACCCTTTACTTGAACCAAAGGGTGCTTGAGACATATGAGCTTAAGAGCTCATTCATTTCATTGATATGTAATGCTAAGGGAGTACAATATATATAGGAAATGAAATACAAAGAGGAAACGAGAAAAACAGAGAGACAGAAACAATGGTAGGTGAGTGATTGACGGAGGTGTAAACGGAGGTGTGTGAGTGTCAATAATGGTAGGCTATGCGGTGCAGATATTTCTGACTTCTAACAAGACAGTATGTCAATGATTGGTTGATCATGGAATAATTTAATTGAAAGGGTAATTCTGGTTGGAGCTCTACTTATCAAGAGATTGAGCTTAGTTTCCTGGAGAAAGCTCAACCTCTTTTTAAGAGGTACAGCTCTCCATAGAATTACCCAAAGTGAAATGATGATTTTTACATGGCTACCGAGTGAATATATTGACATTTTGGAATGTGGTCAAGAGACAAAAGACTCTGCTTAAGTCTACTATGATAAACACCTATTTTTCCATTCACCATTATGTTCTCTAGTTGTGATGACCGTTACTGCAAGAACTTGATTTTAGCATAAGTAATATATTTGTCTATCGCATGCAGGCTCTTTTTAAGGCCAGATTTGAGCAAGCTCTTGAATCTCAAAAGTTAAACATAAAGAAAATAGAGCAGCAGCTCCGGCGGATGGGTGTAAATCCTGAGGATCCAGCTGCCATGGCCAGCATCCATAGAGTTGCTTCAACGTTCTTCAATGCCATTGACAAGAAAGAAGGAAGCCCTTATGTTTTTAATGAAGGCAGGCTTTCAACTAAAGGAACTGTTGAAGATTTGGAAGAGCCAGAGCCTTCCATAGATAGTGACCAGGAGGAGCTAGACCGATTCATTGCTGAGATAGAAGATGCTGCAGATAAAGAATATGAAGCTGAAGAAGCAAAAGAACAAGAAGAACTCGGCAGAATTAGGTACCTGAACAGAGAAGATTTTGGAGGAAGATATAGAAAATTTGATGCACCTGGAAATGAAGATTATGATGGTGAGGTTAGAGGTTCAAGGTTTCGGCAGAGTGCACATACTAAGCAGCAAGCTAGTGATAGTGATGTTGAAAACAATACATTCTCTGATGATGAAGATGATTATTCTGACGGTGATTCTGATGACTATAGTGGGGCTAAAGGCAGGTTCAAGGCAAGGAAGATGGACAGGGAAAAAAGAAGTAATTTTGGCAGGACCGAAGTTAATGGGAGTATAAATAGACACGAAGGTAAATTTAGGAGAAATTCAACCATAGTTGATTCAGACTCGGAAAGTACGTTCAGTGATCTTGACAATGCAATGTGGGAGTCTGAAGAGGAAGAAAATGCATCATCAAGACAGTTCAGTGGCCGTGGTAACTACAATAGCAACAGTGAGGACAAGTACACATATCACACGAAGAGGGACAAAAGAAATGGTGTGACTGTGAGGCATCATGGGGTTGGTGGTGATGACTCTGACCAAAATTGGGATGGGTTTGATTTTCCAAAAGGGGTGAGAGGGAAGCAAGGTAGGATTGGAAGAAGAGCTGATATAAACCAACGGTCGATGGGTTTAGAATCTGGATCCGAAGATATAGCTAGTGACTCGGAAAACAGAGTTTGGCATTCAGATTCAGAGGAAGAGTTCGGACACACTATGAGCGCCAATGAACATGAAGTGAGGAAAAATGACAATAGCCATAAGAGAAATCCAAAACATTAGATGAAGCTTAGGACAGTGACTAGCACGTTAAATGCCAAACTTTTATTCATTACATAATTAAAGGTGGCTTGAACAAATAATGAGTCGAGAGTCAACCCTTCATGGTTTGTTCATTCACTTGGTCCCTTGGTGGTTGAGAGCTGTTTTAATATAACGGTCTTGTATTAACATCGCATTTTTTGAGGGGCTTTGAGGTATTTACACTAGGAAGGATTTTGACAGTGAAGGAATTGGAAGTTGAAAATGTTGACAGAGACGTGAGCTTTTATTTGCATGTGGAAAATGGAGGAAACCCCCTCAGTGACGCGTCAATGATGGTTTAGTTTTGTGGAGTCAAGCAAAGAAGAAGGGGTCTGCCACTTGGAGAACCTGCGTCATTTAATAGTAAACACCCACTGTTATGCCCTTACTCCACGGGTCAACGCGCATTTAAGCTTTCTTATTTGTGAAGCTCAGGCTTGTTCCTTTCAAAAATATTTTAGATTACTCTTTAAAATGTTTTAATATAAATTTTGGAGATTATTGACTGTAATTTATATGGAGTACTATTTTGATTGAAACATGTAATAATATAAATTAGTTAGTTAAGAGTTAATAATGTAAATATTATTTTCAGGATTAAAGCATTAGCATGTGCTGAAGCAATGAGTGGCTTAGCGACTTCCACAATGCAAGCATGACAAACTTGACAAAAGGTTTCCACAAGAAGAGGTCATGTACCTCAGGACGGCGCCAAACATAAAAGGCCTAATCATGTACGATCAATTAAATTCCATTCTTAATATAATATTTAATTATTTTTTAAAAAAAAATTAAAGAAGCTAAATAAATTGTTTTAGAGTATTTATATTTATCATCTTTCTTTCAAACTAATTTGTAACTTGTAAACTAAAATATACTCTAATGATACAAAATATATATTATGATTAAGTTATTTATTTATTTATTTTAATTTCTATAAAAAAAGTTAATTATATCTTATATTAAGACTGATATTCAATTTTCTTAAGAGAGAAGGAAAAGAGGACGCTCTGTAATCTATCTATATTTATCGGCCAGATATGTCCTTATCAATCCATATCGAGGTAATAATTTGTATCAACAGGAAAAATTTGTAATATGTATATTATTTAATATTTATAAATTACAAGATATGTGACTGGCTTAATAAGCAAACATCATTAAAGATGGATGAAAGAGGCTGACTTCTTTTTTACCTTGTTTGAGTCAATCCGCAACATGCCTCTTAAAATAGTGTGGTTCTTTTAAAGTTTTTCAATTTGAAATGTTCATATTCTATCTTAAATATAAAATATTAATTCTAACCATTAACTTATAAAAAATTAAAAAGAGCAACAACAAAAAATTCGTTGAAAACTAAATTTAAGCAGTCTGAATACTGAATGGAATGTGGACCAAGGATGTATTCCTTCCGAATACAAGTCTAAACTCATACAGAAATCCTAGTATTTGACCAGGTCAAGCCCGACACAATCATTAAGTGATCCCAAAATTATTTTTTTTATTAAATATGAATTTAATTTATTGATTATTTTCTTAGTAAGCGAGGGTCTGCACTTTCCCATTTTGCCCAAAATCCTTTTTTTAAAAAAAGAAAAAAGAAAACGTAACTTGATAATAACAGCCAAATGGCATGGAAAGGCTAGGGAGCCATTGCTTACAAAAATTGTCATATTCATTTCATCCTGCCTTGGCTTGCCTTGGGTTTTAATCTTATCGTTTATATTATGTTTAAATTTTATTATCGCCTTGTTTATAAATTTATATAAAATTTTTATGCACAGATTTTTATATTGAAAATGTATGATTTATTTTTGTAAATTTTTTACTGAATATTTTATCAATTTAAAAGAAAACTACTGGATGTGGAGCTCATGCATTGTATGAAATTTGATCACATTATTCATGACTCAAACATTGTGCGACCTTCAATATATATCGGAATTGATTAAGTTATATTCTTTATGATTTTTGGAAAAAGTACTATAAGTTTTGTATTATTGTTAAAGGTCTATTTCATGTGGGTATAATATATGTTGTGGAATTTACAAAAATAATTGAAGGGTTGAAAATTGATGATGGTGATAAGAGCCAGTAGTATGAATGAAATTGGGGATGTTAGTAGTAATATACTCATTTTGATTCACAATATAAGACATTTAAACTATATCACGGGAAATAAGAAATGACAATTAAGTCATTTAATATATCATAAAATGTAAGTTTTTTCTAATTTTACTCTTTTTGAGAAATATGTTTAATTGTATTGGCGATGTTATTTTAGAGAGAGATGATATAATGAGTATGATAGGTAAAATTAAAAAGTGACTATTAATTATAAAAATAAAATAGAAAAACAAGTATTAATTAAAATAAAGATTACTTATATTTTAAACTATATATTTATCTTAGAGTTACCTTATGTTATGAATCCAAGGGAAAAACTTGTGCACATAGCTTTGTGGGAGAGGAAAAAAGTTGGACTGTGGAAAAGTCAACAAAATAATTAAAGATAGCATTTAAGAATGAAACAGACAATTGGTGGGAATCATCAATCCCCATGTGGCCATGCCCTACCCTTCGCTAGTTGTGACATATTATATTAATTATTACCTTCTCCTATATTTGTTTGATTTGAAGTCAGGATATATTATTTTATTTGGTTTGTTAGAGAGATAAAAAGAGGATTTTTTGTACTGATGGCTAAAAATAAAGAGAAAAAAGAAAATGAGAGCTAAAAGTTTAGCTTTCCTCCAACTCAATAATCCAAATTAAATGAGAGAATGAGAACTTTCCCCTCTCCTTAAACCAAACACACCCAAAAATTAGTGTATTATGAGGGATGGACTCTTATATTAAAAAGTTAAAGTTTTTTTTTTATTATAAGACACCAACTAACAATGATTCATAGTCTTTTTTATAAGGTTCTTGCAAATTTTGAAGAAGCAGTTAATTTATTTTTCTATATCTACCCATATTTAATAAGGGTAGTATGAGAGAGTAATACTCCTTCCGGTCCTTTTTATAAGCAACTTTCTCTCGTTTGGGGCTAGTTCTTTTTTATAAGCAACTTTCTCCTTGTGTCTCAAAATTTAAACTGTTTTTTTCCTTTTATACTCCTATTAAATACATGTCTTTATATTAATTATCCCTCACTCATCACTAATTCTCTTTCATTTAATCATTTATTATATATTCTCTCTCATAGTTTATACATATAGTCTCTCATATTTGCTACTCATTATCTCTCATATGCTCATTCAATAAATAGGGGCATATTTAGAAGAAATATTATATTTTTGACATATTTATTTTTTTTAACTAATCTTAAATTCTAGTTCGTTTTATGTAATAAGGATAAAAGTTGTTTATAAAAAGGACATGAGGGAGTAATTAATATGATATTTCAGTTTAGTTTAGTTAGTAGGGGTGATATTAGAAATTACTTAAATTTTAGGATAATTTTAATACTTTTAATTGTTTTTATTGATTTGTGAAAATTGGTAGTTAATGCTTTATAATAAGGATCATAGATAATAGTATATTATAAATTTTTAAGAGTTATTAAAATATTTTTATGAAATGTTACTCCCTCTTGATTATTATTATAATAAGTCACTTTCCACTAATTTACAATGACTAGTTAGTTTATTAAATTTGTCATAAAATTTAAATAATTTTCAATATCTTATCAATTATACTAAACTCCAGCGTGATATTAATTTTCACTCTTTCACCAAATTTATTACATGTGTTCATATATATATAAAATATTTAATATTCATTCAAGCTATCAAATGTCTCATCAAAATAACCAAAAATACTTTTTAAAGAGTACGCCGTAATGTGATGGACTATAAATGATTAAAACACATGCCCTAATTCCATTTTAAGAAAAATAGGCCAAAAATTCCTAATTGAAAAATTAAATGGTCAAAGCTACTTAAATTTGGGCTGGCACAACTTTTATTTATTTATGTGCAACTTATATTTAGTTATGTGTAAATATCTATTGTTTTAAAGATTTTAGTACATTACCGGCAAAAAAAAAAACAAAGATTTTAGTACATAAAGAAAGATAAGTTGCACACAGTTTAAGAACGGTTTTACTTAAAAAAAAAAATGGTACAAGTATTTAATTGAAAACAAATTCAAAAAGGAAAAATAATAAGGCATCAAATAAATTTAATTGTTTTCTCACTAATACATGTAATTAGATAAATAAAATTGTATAATTGGGAGCAAAAGGAGTATAAAACTTCCAAATTAATTAAGCTAATATTTTAAAAAAAGAAAGAAAGAAATGTTCAAAACAGTCGAAGTGGCCCTATGCCCCTTTGCGCTCTTGTCTTGTCTGGTTGTCCCGCCAACACTTCGATTCCTTCAAAGTCTTGTCACTCTTCCTTCTCTGTATCTCCCAACCTCACTTGGTAAGCCCCATTCTCTTCCCTCGACTTGTCCACAATTTTTCCTCATTTATATATTATTAATTTATTATTCCAATTAATCTAATCAAACTCACTCATCATATCCCTTCCATCTCTTCTCAAATTCTTGTTATACATCAGAGTTGTTTTTTTTAAACCAGCAAACAATAAATACAGAGCCACAGATATGGGTCAAAAATAATAATTAACAAGAACAACAAACAATTCCCACCAGAAAAGCTTGGGAATTGCCATGCTACAATTAAGAATTAACCAAATTAGGGTTTATAATATACCCAAAGGCAAGGTACACAACACAAGGACTACAAAAATAACACTATATCCGTCTCTCACTAACACCTCAGATTCCACATTACATTGGCTTAATTAGATTTTGGAACCCCCAGTTTTTGAAATTTGATCCACTTGCTGCCATATCCCCAAATTCCATAGTTAAACAATGAACTACATAGTTCCTTGTGCTTGACCTCACCCACGGCTCTGAATTGAATCATCATCATTCAGAGTAGTTTCTTTCTGGTGTAAGAGGGCACTGAATTTTCAACCACATGTTGAGTTTTTCAAACTCAGCCACTTTCTCTCCGGCAGTTTCCAGGCAACAAGTACTTGTATTTCTCTGCATTGTTCAGTAAAAATTCAGGAAGGTACACTGCTGAATAAGAATGAGGTATAGGCCCCAATTTCCCAATGATCTCCTTGAATGTATACTCTTCAGGAAGCATATCAAACAGGTCATCCCCTTTGCATATCACGTCCTGAATCCGGTTAGGGTTCAGAAAGTGCGCGAACCTCACCCGGTCGGTGTGGCTGTAAGCCTTCATCTTGAATATGAACTCGCTGATATGGCGGAAACAGAAGCTACAATGCCAGCCAGCATCCGATAAGAGGACATCAGATTGCCTATAGTGAGCGTACCTCGTCTTGCCGGTCTGATATCTGTGAACCGATCCTCTCCAACTGTCATTGTCCAAGAAGAACTCGAAAGAATACAAGTAGTTCCTCAGTTGAAGATGAAGAACTTGGGGGATATCATCACACCACCTCAAGAGATTAATGGTGTGAGCACTAGGAATCTCATCAACATCAGACATTATCAGAAGATCATCGTCTTCTATACCTGCAATTCTCAGAAGCTGGTCTAGTGCAACCCTTTGATATGCTTCTTCAATGAAAGGGTTTTCTCCTTTCTTGAATCTCCCTCCAATAACCCCATATGTCAATCTGGACTCGATAAACTTGAACTGGTCCCTATTGATTGAGAAAAACAATGGTTTGGGCAATCCTGTGAATGTTGAGTTTGATTCCAAGAGTATATACTCTGTCACATATGGTGACAATTCCTTCCAACGAATAGTGAGCATATCGACTTCGTTGTTGAACAAGACAGCATCAAAGACTCGCCTTGGCGATTCACGAACTCCCCATCCATGAAGCCTGCAAAGATTCTCCATTGATACATTCTCATGGTAATAGTGAGGAATTTGATGGAAGGGCATTGGTGGAGATTCCCAAAGCGGTCTCAGAAAGTATGTTATCTTTTGCCCATGTGCGTATATCCCAAATATGCCTAATGGGATGACCACAAATAAAAATATGCAAGTCTTGAAGTCCAAGGCCCGCAAAA
The DNA here is from genome assembly GCA_963210345.1 of Inga oerstediana. Lineage (NCBI taxonomy): Eukaryota > Viridiplantae > Streptophyta > Magnoliopsida > Fabales > Fabaceae > Inga > Inga oerstediana. The sequence continues at coordinate 12,916,817 of OY723403.1, forward strand.
CACGCCCAACCCTTGACATGCTCGATCCTGAATGAGTTTCCTGTTGCACAATGAACATAAATTCAATCAATTCACACGCTTGATCCCACATAATGTCATAGAACCATGACATAGGCTAATTTAATCAAAAGGCATGAGTAAACAGGCATCATTTCACAATTTTTATTGTTTGAAGGACATCAGGAAACTGGAATTCAAAATGGTGCATATACAGACAACAAGAACAAGGTTTATAGTAACTGTAATTCTGCAAAGCAAACGTGTTTTTCTGTCCAGAAAGAGAGAAGAAGGCACAGGGTAGAGGAAGGATCGAATATTGAAAATCAATACAGACTATTCAAATGCCAAACAGAAAAATTTTCTCTTCAAATCCCAGAGGTTCAGAAACAGAAATTGTTCATTGGAAAATACACTGGTTTAATGGAGGGGCGATCAATAAGAGCATGGACCCATTAATGATAAGTTCAAATACACATTGGAAACGTATTTGACGTCGCCAAGATGCATAGGAAAAAGCATGCTTTCAGTGGGAGGGAACGAGATGGGGGCGGCTGGAAGAAACTGAGATTGAATGAAATATCCCGTAACGAAAGAGAAACATTGATTATCAAAAACTGAGTTAGATTGCGAAAGAGAAGCAAACATAAAAACTAACTCAAAAATTTTAAAAATGATCATAGCAATCACAATTGGGATCCTTCAAGTCCATTTTATATTAACAACGCAACAAAACTGAAGATGCCTAAAGACTAAACAACCCCAAAATTTCATGGTAGTGAAGAAACATTAAACAGAAAGAAAACCCAATCGTGAAACAAACGAAGAAACACAAACCTGACTACTAATAGCGAGCGTACAATTGTGTTCTGTTTATCTCCCCTCTGCTTCTCCTACAAACCCCTTCAAACTAGAGATGACAGGTAGCAATAGAAGAATCCGAAGAACAAGAAACCAAGGACACAAATTGCAGAGGAAATAAGGCAAAGCCGTTTAAAAGAAAAAAAGACAAAGCCACGAACTTTTTGAGGCCCGTCTGTCTATTTGTTTCGCTCTTCCTCTCTCTCTCTCTCTCTATCTCTATCTCTCTGGATTTCTACGCCTCTCTGTGTTTCTCTCAATTTTGTAACGTCAATAATAGCCGTTTGGTGAGTTTTTCGCTTCTTCACCAGATACCCTTTAGCAAAGAATGGAATAGGAAGAGGGGTATTTATGTACAGAGCTGAGGAGGGATACCGATATGGTATATCCCTAAAATTGAAGGGCCGAAATTGGGAGGAAATTCTACAAAATGCAAATGTTTTTTGCCGTCTTCACCAAAAAATAACAGAAAGAAAGTTAACGGAGAAAAATTCGTCGACATAGAAAAGTCTACTAGGAGTCTCGCAGAGGTTTTTGTCTGAAGGGGTCATAACTCATAATTATATAGAAGAATAATAAGCTTAAAAAAGATTATTTGGTAAGCAAAAATATTATTAAAAGATTATCTTTATTTTATATTGTATATCTATTAAAATAATCATTTTAAAGAATAAAGATAAAAAAATGTTAATTTGTACAATATACCCTGTCTTATTACACGGAAGAATCTGCAATCTTCGGATAATATCGAAAACCCAAGGCTGTTACTGCTGGACCACACGTGTTCCCGTGGTAGAGATCGTAGCCCACAATTACTGTGACACCAATATCTCTCATAATCAATAAAGGTCGGTTTCTCGTTGCCAAGGTTAAACAAAATATTAACGCTGTTTTCAGTTGATGTAGTTATCCCCCCCCCCCCTCAAATGGCTACCTTCTTACATGTTTTTCATTGATAAATAGTAATACTACTACTGCGAATATATATTGTAAACCTCGAAAGGGCGAAATTTAAATTTTAACCCAAAGAAAATTAAACAACCCTTGGGGATGATAAAAGGTTTGATATTTTTGTCGCGTGTGATTTAATTTCTTTTTTGGGGGCAAACTGTTTACGTAGTCACGAGAGAGAATCTAGGATTAGTAGTATTTTGTATAGCGCTGAAAAGCCAAATCAAAAATTTGTAAAGATTGAAGATTTCTTGGCTTTTTTTTTTTGATAGTAAAAAGTTTAGGTAGGTTCGGCACCAGTCCCCTACCAAGGCCAGGGCACGGCCTCAGGGTTCTTCGAGCGCTTACAAGGGACTTACGAGATCGCCTACCAATGAAGTCTCCCCATCGGTCAGAGGGTTCGAACACACTCCCTTATGATCGGGGTGGCAAGACCTTAACCAACTGTGCCAAACCTCATTGATAGATTTCTTGGCTTTTGAACTGGTTTAATAGAGAGGCTGGGAACATCGAAGACTTGAGTCGTCAGATTCGAGTATTCTTTCCCAATTATTTGAGGTTTTTGTCCCCTTTGACTTGGCTTCTCTCTCTGGTTCAGCCGTGCGATTAACATCTAGTTTAATTTGCCACTCTGTCACATGTTGCAGATATTCATTATCATATGATATTCACAATTTTTGGTTTTTAATGAATCACCGGTTGCCCAATTTTGTAAAATTAGATCCCAATTTTTATGATGCATGCTACAACTCTAGCATCTCGTAACATTCTAATGCCTTATTTTTTAAATTGTCTGCGGGTCTCATTGCTTCTTACAGTTTTTATAAAAAACCGTCGTCGAGAGAGGTTGTTCATTTTAGAAATTAGAACCCATTATCCCTCACAATTTTAAATTATGTAAAAGAAATATCCAAAATTTTATAAGACGTGATTCATTCCCCTCCACAGCCGATATTGACTAGAAAGGTGGTTTTTTTAAATTTAAAATATTCATAATTATAAAATATTTTCTTCATGTTTATCCAATAAATTCACTTTTTGTAATCACCATTTTTTATATAAAAAATTTTAAAATTTAAGTGAGTTGGATTCCCATAACTTATTTGAGCCAAGGTATATTTCTCTAAGCTCAAATGATGCTTAAAGAAGTATTCATAAACTGCTGATCAATTAATAAGATACTCACATACGTAATCTCAATTGTTTGTTTTTAATATTTTAAAAAGGTCAAAAATTGATTATTGTGTGGATTCTGGGATATGGCTGCTTAGGAAAAAAAATACTAAATATATATTAAATCAAACATGCTAAAAAATCATTTTAGTAGTCGACTGGGTGGATAAAACTTCGTTAGAGGGGTCATGTCCTCCAAATTGGACATGGAGACCTCCATCTCAATTGTGGAGTCTTTTGGAGAAGGATGCTTCAAGAATTGCTGATGATCAACCTATGATAATTAATATTGTTAGTGCTCCTCCCGATATCAGCTTTCACCACGCCACATTTTATGTTAAGGTGTTCCATGTGTAAATGATTGTTTGATCAAACTCTAATATTTACTCTCTTTATTTGATAGATAAATTTATTTATTTCTTTGTTTATTTAAATTTTAATGCTTAAATCTGGAAATTTTAAATTATTACACGCGCAATCTAAATTTAAAAGAAACAGGAACAAGAATAGGGCAAAAATGAATCATCAAGTTGGAATAATTCGACGCGGTGTGAGAAGCTGATCTACATTTGATAATTTCTATTTCTAATATTTCTATTTAATGTAAGAATAAGAACAATTCAAAGCAATAGATATGCATCTCTTTCGGAATAAATGACAACTTGGTAGTATTGACTTGTCATACCATTATATATATGGCTCACACTCCCATTAAGAGCTTGTCCCATGCATGAATTTCTTTTCTCTTCCGTGCGATCTATATATTTTGCTTTAGATATTTTTCTATCTTTATTACTGTATTAGATTCGTTTCAATAATCAAAATAATAAGATCGATCTGTGATTAAGAAAAACCTTAGGTTTATGTTCATTATATATATATATATATATATATATAATCAAGGGATATATAATCAAGGGAAAATCATCCAAAAATACCTTTGGAGCAAATTAATTGCTGAATACTATCAAGCATGTAAGCGATCTTTCGTATGTGCAAACGATCCTCCATATGAATGTGTAAACAATCTTCTATTGTATGCAAAATATCTTCCGTTCAAGTGTAATAGATCTTCCAAGATAGCATTTGGCAATTAATTTACTCAAAAGATATTTATTCACAATTCTCCCTCTAATTAAATTAATTTTACCAGTTCATTTGCACACGTAAGAAAATTCATCTTGAAAAAAAAAATACTGTCAAAGGTTTTTATTACGGGCTTGATCCAAAAAAGAATCCAATAAAAGAAGATTAGTACCATTACCCATTTTTTTTAGCATGAAATTACGTAAGATCTGTTAAACTATGGTTACAGCATGCAAATTGCGTAGTGTATACGCGTGGCAATAAATGTTACTCCCTCCGGTCCTAAATATAGGACATAGTTTATAGTATAATTTACACTACAAACTATGTCCTATATTTAGGACCGGAGGTAGTATTTATTATCAAGTTATTCCATAGTTTATGACTCTTCTTTGCAAAAAAAAAAAAAAAATTGAGAGAATTGTCCATAAATACCTCATTAAAAATTTATTTGTCAAATGGGACCTGAGAGAAGTTTTTTACACACAAAGAAAGATTGTTCGAACGCAAGGAAAAGTCACATAGGGGAAATATATTGGGTGTGTTTGTTTCACCGTTGAAACACCCAATCGGCCGATTGGCACACTCAATCGGCAGTATACAGTGATTTTGCATTTTGTTGATGTTTGTTTTGGCGATAGGTCAGCAGAAAAATGTTAGAAAAAGTCCCGATGGAAATAAGCTCTGAATTGAAGCTTATGGGAGCCATGGCTTCTCTTTGGAGGAGTATTTTCATATTTTTGGGATAAATGAGATACTCAAAATCACTTCTAATCACAAAGCTTCTTTTATAAAAAATGTTCTAAATAATTTTCTCTTTCTTTAGATAGTAATCTTCTGCTAATTAGAAAATACTTTGGGATAAGAGTTTAGGCAAGTTTTGAGTTTTGTCAATATATGACGGTAGAAATGTAGAGAATAATTAATAATTAATTTTAATTAGTTTAAATTTATTATTCAGTTGTTTTATGATTTTATAATCAATTTATTTTTATAAACATGTCATAAATTAGTTTCTATATGGTGTTTTTACCCATTAAATTTAGTTTAAATAATTTATTTGGATTATTGGAGGTATTATTGAGATTTTTAATTGGTTTATTTTGTTAGATTTTGACCTATGTGAAAATATGAGTTAGGATTTAATATTTAAATTAGAGTTTGATATAATTTATAAGATTTAAGCTTGAGGTGCACAGTAGAAAAGACTTTTGGAGTGTACCAATTTAAATTAGAGTTTGATATAATTTTATTAAAATTGTACCATTACCAAATTTTCAAAGTTAATTTTTGAGAAAATTGTGAAAAAATCTCTCCGTGTGTAAATATCTTCCTAGGTCTCATTAGTAATTAAGTTGCTAATGAGGACTTTTTTCACAATTATTCCTTCATTTTTTCATTTTTCATAATTTTTTCAATTTTTTTCTCTTAATTAATATAAAAGTTACTTATACAAAAGTCAAACCAAACATCCTAACTTTTACATAAGTTACTTTAAGTTACTTATCCAATCGCTAATCCAAACACTCATCTTTTTACCAATCTAACTTTTTTCCAATCTTAAGATTCCATAAGTTTAAGTAAAAATAAGTTACTTATCCCATCGCTAAAACAAACACACCCATTGAACATAGGGGAAAATTGTTTGAACACAATGGAAAATCTTTTGTATACCAGAAAGATTGTTTGTACCTGAAGGTCCCATTTGGCAAATAAGCTTTCAATGAGATATTTATGGACAATTTTCCCAAAAAAATTCCATATGTTATGACTTTTGATTTGCCAAAAAGTATTCCATATTTTATGACTGACTTTTCTACTATCACCAGTACAAAATTCCTTTTTTAAACCGGTTATAGCATATAAGGTTTAAAAAATTTGACTAGTGGCAGTTTTGTAATTATATAGAATTTTTAAGACCGGTTCTCCAAAAAACTGATCTTAAGAAAATTAGTTACACCGGTTATAAATAAAAACCGGTCTAAAAATATCAAAATATTTAAAAAATTAAAAATTTGAAACTTTTAAGACCAGTTATTAATAATAACCGGTCTTAAATATCAAACATTTAAGACCGGTTTTTAATAAAAACCGGTCTTAAATATGAAAAGTTTAAAAATTATTTTTTCCCACCCTTTTAAGACCGGTTTTTATCAAAAACCGGTCTAAAAGCCGGTTTTTATCAAAAACCAGTCTAAAAGGTGAGCGATTTCGCCCGTAATTTTACTCCCACGCCCAGATCCCGCGCTCTATGAACCTTTTCTTCTCTTGTCTTCATTTCTCTGTGAGCTCTGTCCCTACTTGTTATGAACTTCTCTATCGCGCCCCGTTCCTCATTTGGTCAACTCTCCTCCGTCATTATAGTTGTCGTTGCTGTGTTCATCGTCGCTGTTCTTTGATCATCGTAACTCTCCTCCACTGCCACCTCTATTTTCTGCAGTGACCATTCTCCTCTACCGTAACTTCCTTTTGTTAGTGCCGTGAATTTGAGGACTTCATTTTAACTTCAGTCGACGCCACCGTAACTTTGTGTAGAAGCTCACTCCTTGGTCTTCAATCATGTTAGTGTTCTGTTATTTAGTTGTTGTTCAATAATTAATAATGTCCTATGAAAATGGCTCTTGTTGTTGTTTTGAGTACTTAATACCCACAATTTGCTGTTATAGTTTGTTGGAAATCCAACTGTTTTGTGATAACATAATCTAGAAAAAATAATCTACACAGCTAGATTAGATGCTCTGACTTGTACATCCCCATGATATTTGGCTTGGAGTAATACCATTCTAAGTTCTGTTTTAATTTAGTGTGATTATTTGATTGTCAGTGTTATTGGTTTGTTGAAACAATACTAATTTTAAAACTTATACGTATCTATATACCTTTATTATATATGAAATGTTGTTTAGTTCTTATCATGCCATAATTTATTGATATATTGTTAGAAGAGTAGTTATTATCTCCTAATATGTGTGCTTCTTAATTTTGTTGAAATCTCTAAAACTCTATGGTTGTTGTTTTTTTGTCTAGCCTTTTACTATTGGATATAAGGCGCTTCAAGTGTTGAGATATATATGGATCATAGTTAGATAAAAGTTAAACGAATGAGTGTTAAATATGATAATGGGGTGAGGGGCTTTTTAAATTTCGCTAGAAGAAATGCCGATGATGGTAGTGGGAAGTTTTATTGCCCTTGTGTAGTATGTTTGAATGAGAAGAGACTAAGTGCTGCAAATATACACACACATTTAATTTATGAAGGATTTTATAAGAGTTATACAGTATGGATATGTCATGGTAAAGAATTAGAAATGTCAAGTTCATCTCAACAGGGGGGAGCGGCCTTTAATGATAATGACACTGATACAGATGATCGGATATTGTTCGTGATGTAGGAGAAGAGGCTTTTGAGCAATCACATGCATATAATAATATGTGCAGTATTGCTGAGACGACATTGTAGCCGGTGTATAAAAAATACCAATTATTTAAAGCAGTATTGAAATTGGTAAGTTTGAAAACATGACATGGATGAAGAGACAAGAGTTTTTCAGAAATGCTTGAAGCTTTTAAGGACATGCTTCTAGATGATAATGTGTTACCTTCTCGATACTATGATGCTAAGAAAATATTGTGTCCACTAGAGATGAAGTATAAAAAGATCCATGCATGCATAATGATTGTATATTGTATAGAAAAGAGCATGAAGAGGAATAACCGTGTTCGATATGTGAAACCTAAAGGTACAAATCAAATAATGCCCCTGCAAAAGTGTTGTGGTATCTTCCAATCATACTAAGGTTCAAGCGCTTGTTTGCTAATGAAAAGGATGCAAAAAATTTGAGATGACATGTGGATGAGAAGATATCCGACAGAAAGCTTCGACATTCGGCTGATTCTTCTCAATAGAAGAAAATCGATCAATTATTTCCTACCTTCGATGAAGAACCTAAGAACCTTATGCTTGGGCTTGCATGGATGACATGAATCCTTTTGATAGCCTGAACAGTATACATAGTTCATGGCCTGTTCTGTTGGTAATTTACAATTTATCTCCTCTATTATGAGTGAAACAAAAGTACATCATGTTGTCTATGTTGCTTTTGAAACCAAAATAACCCGAAAATGATATAGATATTTACCTAGAACCCTTGATCAAAAACTTGAAAGAGTTGTAAGATGAAGGTGTTGATGTTTTTGACACGAACAAGAAGAAAGTTTTTAAAATGCGATCCATGATCTTTTGTACTATAAATGACTTCCCTGCATATGGAAACTTGTCAGGATATAGTGTTAAAGGCCATAAAGCATGTCCGATTTGTGAAAAAGGAACATGCTACCATCAACTTCAACATGAAAAAAAGACGGTTTATCTTGGCCATAGGAGATTTCTTAGATGAAGCCACACATATCGTAGATTAAAGAAAGCTTTTTTTGGTGGATAAAAGTTCGAAGATGCTCTGAAGGCATTGACTTGGAAGTAAGTTTATAAAAAGGTGAAAATATCAATGTTATCTTTGGTAAAACTACAAAGAATAGTAATAAAATAAATAAATAAAAAAAGAGGTATGTCTTCTTCAATCTTTCATATTTGCCCAATCTTGATGTGATACACTGTAATAATTTCATGCATATGGAGAAAAACGTATGTGATAGTATTATTGGGATACTGCTTAACATATAAGGTAATTTTAAGGATGGGGTGAAGGCAATATTAGATTTACAAGAGATGGGGATACGAGAAGATTTGTATATAAAGCCATATAGTAAGAGAAATTTTCGTCCTCCAGCTGCTCATACTTTATCTAAGGATGAGAAAAGAAGCTTTTGTGAGTGTTTACATGACATCAAAGTTCGTTTAAGGTATTTTTCAAATTTTAGGAAGCTTGTGTCGATAAAAGACTTGAAGTTAGTAGGGCTAAAGTCTCATGATTGTCATGTCTTAATGTAATAACTACTCCTAGTAGCTATTCGAGGCATTGCCGAATATGATCTTCAACATATTTTGACTAGACTTTGTTTTTTCTTCAATGCTATTTGTAGTAAAGTCATTGAGACAGAAGATTGGATGAAGTAGAAAATGAAGGATATATGATATTATGTCAGCTTGATAAGCTTTTTCTTCCTTCTTTTTTTTGACATCATAGTATATCTAATTGTTCATCTAGCGAGGGAGATAAAGTTGTGTGGCCCTATCTATTTACGATGGATGTACCCAATTGAAAGAACTATGAAAATCCTAAAAGGGCATGTGAAGAATGCAAATTGACCTTAAGCATCTATTGTTCAGAAATATGTTTCTGAAGAAACCATAGAGGTTTGTCAAGATTACATGTCAAATGTAAGACATATTGGGCTTCATTAACGTCATGATGAAGAAGGGGGTAGACGTGGGGCTACAATAAAGAGTGTTAATCCTGATGAATTGCAACAAGTTCACTTGTACATCTTGAATAATGTTAATGAAGTTAAAGATTACATTAATGCTCATAAAGAAATTGTCCGGAAAGAAAATAGTCGAATGACCGAAGAAGGTTAATTAGGGAGTATAACAAAATTTTTGCACAATTGTTTAAACAAAAGGTTGACGGAGAAGAATGTGTTTCTGATACAATTAAATGGTTAGCACATGGTCCTGATATTGATGTCATAACTTAGACTTCATTTGTGATAAATGGTTATACGTTTTACACGAAGTCCTTTGATGATATGAGCACTATCCAGAATAGTGAGGTTATATTAATGGCTGAATCTATGCACTTCTCTAATTCGAAAGATAAGAATCCTATATTGACAGCAATACCTTATTATGTGGTTATTGAAGAGATTTGGGTGATTAATTATGTTAAAATTAAATTTTCCATTTTCAAATACAAGTGGGTTGATGTCAACAATGGAATGATGATTGATCAGTTTGGATTTACATTGGTTGATTTGATTAGTAGAATTTTTGGAGATGAACCTTATCAGTGAAACAAGTGTTCTATATTACCAATCAGAAAAATAAAATGTGGTATGTAGCTCTCCAAGGAAAAAGGGTCGTTGACATTAATTAAGAAAGTAGTTCAATGAATAATCTTCTTGAGACTCCTTCTTTTTCTAGGGGTCTACCAGAATTGAATGAGGAAGATGAAGTAGACAATGAATACGGCACAAGAAACGATCATCATGAAAGGATATGGAAGAATATTTCTTTATAAAACTACTTTAAAGGTTAGTTAACTAAAATAATTATCATAAACTATATTTGAATTATGTATATTGTTATTGGTATATATCAAACTACGTTTTTTGTTGTCGTCATAGGAAAATAAAGGATATGAGGTGTCTTAGTGTGATGCTCTGAAGCCAGCTAGTGATCATTAGCGATGGATTATTGTCTGCTGTATTCTTTCTCGATAGATTCCTCTATCATCAATTAAAGTGTTTTGATTATATTTTGATCTTAGCTAAAGTTTTGATTTCTTTTGTCAAACTGTAATATTAAAACAGGGGAATAAAAATGTTTAGCAGCATACCTTAATTTTCATATTGTGTGTGATCATGTGTTGATTTTCAATGATTTATTATTGTTGCTTCTATGGAATATGAGGTGTAAGAAGAATGATAATGTAAGTTACATGATTTGAAATTATATTTTAAAATGCTTGACGAAATGGGAATGTGTGAGAGAGAATAATTTATTTGAAGTGTAGGAAAAATGATTTATTATTGTTGCTTATATAGAATGTGGGGTATAGAAAGAATGATGTAAGTATTACACCATCCAATTGAAATGCTTGATGAAAATACTTCTATATAAGATGTTTGTTATAATGTGCAAGAGAAAAATTTATTTAGATGTCGTTGAAATAACTGTTTGCTGAGTGAAATGTTTTAACAGAGGAAATGACTTGCTGAGTAAATGTTTTAAATTGAACTATTTTTTTTAAAAAAAAATGCAACTTTTTATACCTGTTATTTCCACAACCAGTCTAAAAAGTACATTTTAGACCGGTTGTCTAAAAAATCGGTTTAAAAAGTATTACTTTTTAGACCAATTTTTTATAAAACCGGTCTAAAAAGTGCACTTGTTAGACTGCTTTCTTCGATAACCGGTCTAAAAATAATTATTTTTAGATCGGTTGTATAAAGAACCGATCTTAAAATTATTTTTAAGACAGATTCCTTAACCGGTCTAAAAGGTATGAGACTTTTTAGACTGGCTGTATCAAGACCTCATTCAGAACTAGTCTAAAATGTTGTTTTTAACCGATCTTAAAAGTGATTTTTCTACTAGTGTATAATGGAGACGTTTGGACATTGTATGGTGGGGAAAGAAATCTTTTCAATTTAGATAAGGTATACATTTAATCCTTTATATTTACATCAGGTTTAAGTTTAGTTCATTAAGTTTAAAAAAGGATATTTTTAGTCCTTCAAATTTAATATTGTTATTTTTACTTAACGGAAAACGTTGACTCATCAATTAAAGAATAAAATTTAATTGGGAGACTAAACTTGAATGATTAAAAGTATCCTTTTTAAATTTAAGTGACTAAACTTAAACCTGATACAAATATAAAGGACTAAACTTATAATTTAGCTTTCCAATTTCTATAATTAAATAGTTATTTCAACGGTAATAAATGCTCCCAACCATTATATTTCTTTTTATAAAGAATAAATAGGAGGGATATTTCTCATGCAAGAGTTATTAGTAATTGAGGAAGGAGAATTTCTCAAGAGATTTATTGGAAAAAAACCATGGCCGCCTAGATATTTAAGAAAGTATGTAATTATTTTTTATAAAAAGGTAATGGATAGATGGAATAGCATATCCACCTAAATTTAAGGTTATCCCCTAACCTATCCGGAGCAATGACTTGCAATATTTAAAATCCTAGCTGTCCTAGCTGTGGACAATTTTTTTTTTTTTGTTCAATTATCCAGAATAATTAAATCAAAACAAATGATGATCTCAACAACGGTGTAAAATAAAAATTAAACGAATATTCTTATTATTAAATGGTTACATATAGAACTTAGTTAAGCTTGGTGTTTTTATGTAAGTCAGTGTGATGAATATTAATTGATTGTCTTGTTTTTCTATATTTTCTTCTAATAATATTGATAAATACACTAGCCCTTAAATCGCAATCACATGAAAAAAAAAAAGGACAATCAAGTTTCTTAGATCCTCTATGTTAGGTTCTTCAACACATGTATTCTATTTTTAAAATATTATTATTTAAATATAAAAAATAGGACACATGGTCAAAGATGATTGAAAAACCTGACATAATGAATATAAGAAATTTAATATAAATATGATCCAAGAAGAAATGGAGTTTGAAAATAGTATTACCGATCTCAAGTTTCATGGAAATGCATCAAATTAACTTGGAATATATATATATATATATATATCCTAAATAAGGGAACAATAAAATTATATATATATATATATATATATATCCTAAATAAGGGAACAATAAAATTAATTGGATTAATTGTAGGTCAAGGCGATTGATTATATGGACTGTGATCATAGGAGTGTGGTGAGTTGGATCCGACTTTCCTCCTTTGCAAAGGAAAAAAGGAGGGTCCGCTGCAGTATATGGACCGTTGGATCAGATCTCAATGATCTAGATACTGCAATCGACCCTCTTTTACCAAAGAGGAAAGCCAGATCCTGGTGGGTTTGTGGGGTGTGTGTTGGTTCCCAGAAGATAAAGTAGTGTTTGGATGATATGCAAAATGAGATGGATATTTTAATATACAAAACATGAATAATCATAACTTGCACGTAAAAGTGGGTTTACTATTGAGAAATAGGGAAAATAATATGCTTAATTTGTAGTAGTTTGGAGAAAATGCTTTTTTGACTCAGCATCAAATTATTCACAACACACACACAGAGCCACACATATCCAGTAATTGGATAAGTATATTCCTCAGAGTAATTTGTGTATATATTTCTATGAATTGAATACCAAAAGATCCTCAACCCACCATTTATTTCAATATCAATTTCACTTTCACATTCGAAAAGACAGAATGTTCGAAGGAAATATCCCTTCTTCATTGCCAGATATTAGCTATCATCATCTCGTGGATGAAACTACAGTATCTGTAGCAGTACATACATACATGCATATTTTCGTTTTCTATCATTATCTCTCTTCTATTATTTTTTTATTATCACCGATAAAAAAAAAAAGACAAAAGTTCTTGATGAACACGAAGCTTCCTTTCGAAAATTAAACAAAAGCCTGTTCATCCATCAATTGTTACACATTCCTGTGCCTCTCTGATTTGCCAAAAGTTGAAACGACCAGGACAAGTTCATCATCACAAAATAATAATCTTAAAGAATAAAGCCAAAAGTATAGGAAATGGAAGGAAGGTACCCAGAAACCTTCCGTTTGGCTCACTCATCATTCGGATATATCAAGGTTCTTCGTGTGTGTGTGTGCACGCGCGTAAGCATATTCACAACAATGTTAATTAATTTATGTTGTTAATATTGTCATTAGATTCTTTTTGTTTGTCGTCTTATTGGGAAATCTTAATCCCAATACCTTGTTCAACTGTTTACAATGCAAGGTGCGCGCGCGCGCACACACACAACACATATACGTAACTATGTTTGCTTTGGTGGTTTAAAGAACTGAAAGCTCATTTGGCCAAAAAACAAAAAATGAAAGCTCATTCAGCATTATGTCAATTGTCAATCTAGCCAGCCACTAGCTGTTAGCTTAGTTTAAAGAGAGTGTTCATTTTCTATTGGTTAAGAAATAATATTATTCTTCTCTTTTTTGGAATCAAATAATACACTCAATTTTCAAGATCATAGATAAATACAAAAGTGCTGATTGGTAATGGGTTGGTGTTGACTTACATCCAAAAAGAGCATCGCTTCGTTGGAGACATGTAGTAAACGATTATCTACTAACTAGTCTGCGACACTGAAATAAAATATTGAATTCCTGGCCCAAAAGAAAATAATATCTTGAATTCACACCCTCTTTTCCTTCAACTACCCAATATATAAAAGAAACATTGGTGGATCCAGAACTTGAGTTCTCTGAAAGATTGAGCTAAATTTGTATTCCAAATATAGAAACTTACTCATGTTTTCTTCATTTCCCACCTCTTCCGTGTACCAAATGGGTCGGAAGTCTTTTCAACTTTCGAGTCTCATGCAATTTATAAATCACCTGCTTCTTCAGCGTTAATTTGGGCGTGCGTGTTGCCCCCATAATCAAAGACACACAAAGCTTTGCAAGCATGAGAAGCAAAGATATGGGTGAGATTAATTTAATTAAATTAGAATTAACCTCTCGTAAGTCTATGCCTCATTTTTATAAAGTAACCTAACATTTTGAACTTTTGCGATGGTAAAAGAGAAAAAAATACAATATTTTATTGTTATCGTATTGATAATCATTTACAACTTTATTTATACAATAAACTAGATATTATATTTAGATCGGGGGATGAAGATGATCGTTCGGAATAAAATTCAGTTTTGTTGGATAGAAATATGTGGTCCAAGTTTCATTAAAGCCCATCTTCGGATCGTTTGGGCTAAAGGTACTCTGAAAATGGCGCTGTTTAAGCCCATATAAATTGAACGCCAGCACAAATCGACAATAACCCAAAAGAAGAAGAAGAGCCCAAATTGCTTGTGCCTGCGTTTTAATTGCAAACCCTTGCTATTATGATTACCCAACATGGAATTTGAAACTTAAAAAAGCACATTTCAGGGGCCTTCATTATCAATCTGATTCGTCCATGGATAATGTTCTTCCCGTACTTAATATAAAATATATTTAAATAATTTATCTCGGTCTTAAATATAATACATATAATTTTTATATTTTTTAATTTATTTTTATTAATGCTTGCTTAACAATAATCAAGGAGCAGAGAGAATGAAAAATTAAGGAAAATAATTAAGATTTTTTAAAAAATAAGTGTCCGATGAAATAATTTAACCAACTCATAAAATAATTTAACTAACATTATTAATATAATTAAATTAAATAAATATGTTTTATATTAGAGACATAATGAAATACATGTTTAAGTTAATTTAATTTTGGATATTTTTACTTTAATGAATTTATAATTTAAAATAAAAATAATATTATAATTTTAACTTCTTAAAAAAGCATAATTTCTTGATTTTTTTTAAAATATCACACATTAAAAATTTTAAATCTAGATTGTTCAAATTATAAATATAATAATGAGCATAGATGAACAATATGATAATGAAATTAATTATATTTGAATAATTTGAATCTCATCATAGATGAACAATATATACGGCTGAGCAAAATGCCCAGTGGGCTGATATGCCCATCCAAGCCAGATCAAAAAATGCCCAGCCCAGTCCCAAAAAAATTGTCCGAAAAAGGTTTGGGCATTTTTAGGCAAAACTTATTGTCAGGTAGGGTCGGGAACTAGGCAAGGGGTGATGCCCTGGCCATTTGGCCCTATCAATATATATATATATAATTTTATTTAAAATATATAATATTCAATATATAATTACAAATTTTTTTGCCTTGCTTTTAGTGGATCATGAATGTTATTTAATTATTGTCGAAATATGAATATTGTGTTAAGGCCTTTGGTAATATTTTGAATTTTATGACTCAAGTTGTAAACTTATTTACTTATGATAATGTATTTGTTTCTTTTTTACTCATTGCCTTATCATTTTTTAGCTCTTTGTTTGTTGTTGAGATTATGATGTAATCAAGCTTTGGCTCTTTTATTGACGTACTCCCACATTGGTTTGGCAAAAAAAAAAATCAATAATATTTATTGTGTTATTTTTTATTATAAAATTATGGAATAATGATATTTGGATATGGGCAGGGAAGCCTGCCCTGCCCAGCCTGCAATTACCCAACCAAAAACTACCAGGACTTTTATTGGACAGGGTCGGGCACCGGATGCAATCTGTTCATCTTTCGGGCCGGGCATTAGGCATAGACCATACCTTACCCAGCCCTACCCATGCATACCCCTAATATATCCCATGCAAATGTTTTCTATTTGGTTCACATCCAAAAATAAGTCGTACGCAATTAAAAATAGATTACACCGACTCTTAAATAAATTTGAGTACATCTGAGTAACGAATTTTGGCATGGAAAATTTTCAACAATTTTCCCACTAATTTCAGTAGTTAACTTTTGTTTTTTAGAGAAATTAAGGAAGCTCAGTATATTACTTTAACTTATTTATATTTATCTTTTTAATACTAAACTAATTTATCTGACTTATAAACTAATATATAATCAAATGATATATAATATATATGTTATAATTAACTAAGTGATTTAACTGTCTTATATTAAAGAAAGGAGGGAGGTACTATTTGAAAAGCGGGTGTAAAGAAATGGTGCGTGGAAGCGTGATTCCATTGAAATTATGTGAAAGAGGGCAACATCGGAATGCATGTATGTAGTAGGCAAATATAGAGCTTCTCAGTAATCATACTGAAATGCCCTCCTTCCAATACAAATTTACTCTCATTATTCACACCAACCTCAACAAAATCTAGAACACCACTAACATAATTACCAAACCAAATTAATTAAACCACAAAGATCAACAGAAAAAAGTGGAGTTTCTGCTGCACCATACAGATCAAGGAGCTTTGGCTTCCAACAAGATGGATCAGTGAAAGCCATAAATGACCTTACGAGGATCCAATTGTCCACTGCAATAGCTTGACGACACAGTGGAAAGCTCCTGATATCCCTTCCACTCTTCACCTGGCTTCAATGTAGCTGGATTCTCTATGACGGCACAACTCAAACTTATCATGCTCTGGTAATCTTCATCTCCCATATCATTCATCGCCTTCGCTTTCCTCTCCCATGGATTCCACACCACTATTTCAATCCAAATAACACATATCACCAACAAAATTATCTCAATACAATGATGTATGTATGTATGTATATATATATATATATATCAACCTGCATCTGCCATCCCGTTCTTCTTCAGTTCATATGTTCTTTTCTTCTCGTGGTCTATGATGGCTATTTTAGATGGTGTTCTCAGGTACACTCTATCCACCTACAAGTTCATATGTATAAGCACTTGTGAGTTTTGTGCTGTACGAGGTAGGTAAATATGTGAATGGAAGATGAATGATGATAAGACAATAAGACTTGTGTTCGTTAATTACCTCGCCGTCGAAAGTGATTGCATCTGCTTGCTCTGTGAATCTGCTTCTCTTGACGAGGTTATCAAGATAATCAAGTGTCTCCAACCCCTCAATCCGAACTTCACTGAAAATTTTTAACACCATCTGTTTTGAGTCATAATACGCAACCGTAAAAAAAGGAACCATGAAAAAATAAGAGAGTTAAAAGTAGTACACACCTGATATCTGATACACTTAAGTAGTTGCAGAGAGCAAGGGTAAAAGATAAAGGTTTATTGTCAGTGTTTCTGACTCGGACAATCAGAACGAGCTTGCCAGCACTGAGGGTGATGCGAAGCCTCAGCTCAAAACTATGCAGAAAGCAATCAAACAAACAAGTTTCAGTTCAGCGGCACTTAATTACCAAAGAAAGAGATAAAAAATAATTAATAATAATTCACAGTCTGATAAGACACACACACACACACCTTCTTGGCCAGATCTTTAAATCTTCTCTGGCGGACTTAAAGACCAGATCCACAGATGAGTGATTGTCAGAGGGAGGTAAAGGAGAAGGGTCTGTGTCCAGTGACCATAATCTGTTCCTTGTAAATCCTTGTTGATCAAGCGAACCCATATTCCCAAACTGCTAATTAAACACATCAAATAGTTGAACTGCAATTCACACTACATGGATTTGAACTTTTCTGCCGTGTCTGTACAGGTTATTTAAAAGAAAAAACAAAAGTAACTAACCTGAGGAAAGCAGACTGATATTCCTCCTCTGATTGCTTTAGGTTGTTTCCAGTTAGCCTGTTAGAGTATATTCTATAAAATCACCATACATGTCTTGAACTATTTCAGAAACTTAACAAATACTGAACAGTTATATATAAATAAGGGGCAGAGTAATTGGAAGGTAACTTGAAATACACAGAATTTTCTTACCTTACTGCTCTTGAAAAGAAGTTCTTGCTTCTGCTCATTCTTCCAGGAGACAATCTGGCCTCCATATAGAAGCACCTGAAAACCATTATTATATTCACCCACAATACTTTCAGACCTGAAAGCCTAACATGAACTATAAACACACAAGTAGATTTAGGCAAAAGGGGAAAAAAAACACAGAACCACCTATTATTAATTACCTCTGCAGATGAACCAGTAGATTCAGTCAATATAATACGAGGTAATCCATCTAAGTCCTGAAATATATTCAACGGCATCGGTCTGGGCCGTAACCTTGCTCTTATGCTACTCACAAGTGGACTCACTTTTCCTTTACTCCAATCCAGCTGCAACCAATAATTAAAACCACACAACATTTCATCTTCAAAACTCACACAACAGTACATAAATATGAACTATGAACAAATAACTGAAATTACAGAAAGAAAGAATGAAACTTTCCGATTGAACCAGAGAAAAGAAGAGATGGGGATGGCGTACTTTTGAGGCTAAGTGTGTGTGTGTGTAATAACAGTATGGAACTAATTATGAGGTTGGATTTTCGAGATGTGGCAGCTGGCTGGAGTAGAAACAATAACTCAGCGATGTGGTGGTGAAGGTGCATGTGAGATTGTCTAGCTATATATAAGGTTACAGGCGCAAATGGTGAAGAAGGAAAGGACAAAAGAGAGAGGGAATCGTCGTTGAGCATGAAGCTTGACAAGGACGATGGTTTTTAACATAGGATTCTCTGTTGCTTACCGCGAAGTGGCGCTAGAGTTTCAGTTAACCGTTTCATGTTTGGGCTGCCATTGGTCCACCTCGTTCTTCCTGACGACCATGTCTGCCACTTTGGTGCCACGTCATTTTTCGTGTCCCATATATATATATATATATATATTTCCTGTTATGTCAAGATGCTGATGTTCTTATTTGGGCATTTCTTTACGCCCCATTCCCCCCACTTCGTGTTCTGTATTGTAGCGTTTTTAATTAAAGTGCGTGTGTTAGTGTGTAAGATAAAATTTGAAGTATAGATAAAAAAGTGGGAGACAAGGAAAAAGGTGAACCTCATGTATATGTTTGACATGCAGTTAGGTTGATGATAAAGTAGTAGAAGAAAGTAATAAAAAGTGTATAAGGTTTAATTTTATTTTTCTCTTCCTCAGTGGTATCTCCAAGTCATGTTGAACTTGAGACTAATTCTTTTTAAGGCTTAGAACATAAAAAGTTTTTACTTCTTCTAATAAGTATTTTTTATGGAACTCCAACTTGTGTTTTCCTTCTTATGAGGACAAAAAGAAATAAAGACTTCTCCTAAATATACTTCCATTTAGGTATAATTCTTTCACCACCATTTATAAATGTTTCATAATTAACCAATTTCAGTATTATTACATGAGCTAATAAGTGGCCTCATCTCCACAAGGTGAAAAATATAGTTGGAATTTTGGGAAATGTATTTGTCAATAGAGACAAATACTCTTTACGCTCTAAGTCTAAGTCTCAAGTTGTTTGTGGATACCATGATCAAATAAAAAAAAGGGTTAAGGAGCAAATTTATCAATGAAGTTTTATCCGAGAAGTGTTTGACACAAATCTGTTTTAGAAGTGGCAAAAATACCAATGAACAATTAAAAAGGGGCATCCAGCACAAAATCGTTAAATCCATACTAATGGCTTTAAATTATAAAATAAGAAAACTCCTAACGGCGTTAATATGGATTTAACGGTTTTTGTGCTGAATGCCCCTTTTTAATTGTTCATTGGT
The DNA here is from genome assembly GCA_963210345.1 of Inga oerstediana. Taxonomy (NCBI): domain Eukaryota; kingdom Viridiplantae; phylum Streptophyta; class Magnoliopsida; order Fabales; family Fabaceae; genus Inga; species Inga oerstediana. Next base: position 12,936,760 of record OY723403.1, read on the forward strand.
ATTTTTACCCATTCTAAAACATATTTACGCCAGACGCTTCTCAGACAAAACTTCATTAATAAATTTGCTCGTTAACCCTAAAAAAATTATCCCTACCACATGCACCAAGAAGGTCAATATTGGAAAGGATATTGAATTAACAAGGATCCGCTGAAGTAATCTATAAGAGAATCTTGAGTTGATGAGTTAGTTCAAAGCAGTTGATATCATCACTGATGTATATGAGCAATATTGTGGATGGAGAAGTAGGAGATGGGGTGGTTGAGTCAAAAAGTGAAATTTGATATATTTCTTTATGTAAATGGATCGGAGTGGCAGCGTTGAAAAATTGACTCATCAGGCATCACTAGAGTTTCATCCTCGTTATAATTCTATTCCATTAACATTATTATATATAAAGATTGGGCTAAGGGATAAATCTATTATTGATCTTAAGAAAAGAGTATCTGGTATAATTATCTTTTAGAAGGGGCAAAAATATACATGAATAATTAAAAATGGGCAAAAATACACATGAATAATTAAAAAGGGACATCCACCACAAAAACCGTTAAAATCCGTACTAACGGCGTTAAATTATAAGAGAAGAAAACTCCTAACGGCGGTAGTATGGATTAACGATTTTTGTGGTGGATGCCTCTTTTTAATTGTTTATGTGTATTTTTGCCCCTTCTAAAAGATAATTGTGCCAGATGCTCTTTTCTTAAAAGATTATTGGTAGATTTACCTCTTAACCCTATAAGATAATCTCCCTTCCATGAATCATGATTCAGTAATTTCATAAATAACGGCTCTTAATTGGGATTTTCTGCTCTATATGTGTGCGTGTATTGTTATGCTAAATTTCTTTCCGGTTTTAAAATATCTGAACAAACATATATTGGCTCTCATATATATTCTATTTCATCATAATGACGAATTTATGGGTGTGAATCCTAATAAAGCTCACTCACGTAAAGATATCTTATTTTGGTTCATTGACATGAGGGGTCACAGAATCATTATGCAATTAAATTCACTTTATAAGAAAAATCAAACAAATATTTCAAGCCGATCATCACAGCCACTAAATTTTTTTTTTTTAAAAAAAGCATGTTTACCAAACTAAAAATTACAAGAGTAGTGAAGCTGGAATACAATGAACCATTTTTTTTCCCAGAAGAATCAAAAGGCCACTAAAGATGTGCATATGGATAGTCAAATATAGAGAGTGCTAATACTTTTGTTTGGTGCGAAAATTAAAGCTGAGGTGCCAGTTGTGTTGCGTTCAGCCTACGCGCATCTTAGTGGCGATGATCAAATAAAATAAAACTCAAATCACCATCAATAAAAGGTTATTGATGATTAGATTTGATTTTAAATATAAGATCTCAATTCATTTTATTTTTTAAATTTATATTATTATTTTTTGTCTTAAGTATAAGACATAGTTGACTTTTTTTAGAGAGATTAAGGAAGCTAAATAAGTTACTTAATCCTATATCTGTTATGTATCCTTAGATTATATATCAGTTTATAAGTTAGGCAAAATAGTTTGGCAAAAAAATGGCAAATATAAATACTTTAAAGTCATTTAATTAGCTTCCTTAATCTTTCTAAAAAAGTTAACTTTGTCTTATATTTAGGACTAGAAGGAGTAATTTTTTTCTAAAGTATCCCTCTTGGTTGTATATATTAAGGAATTTCTATCCAATGGTAGAAATGATGAAAAATGGTATTTTAGGAAAACATTTTTATATTAATTACAAATAACTAACATAATTAATTTTCTTAATCTACACAAATTAATCCACTAGCTCTTAAATTGAAGACTGGATGCAATACATATTGTATATCAAACAAGAGGGACTTAGCTTTTCTCATTTTCTTTTCCCTTCTGCTCCTATCCATTACCACTTTCATGTCCATCTCTACTTCTTTTCTTTTCCTATTCGTTCTCATCCTTTATCCCCTTCATGACCATTGGATCAAGATCTAAATATTTTATAAAAATATTATTGCAATGGAGAAAAGGATGGGAAGGGAATGGAGAGAAAGATCAGAAGAAAATATTAAATGTAGACTATTAGATTTTGATCCAATAATCACGAAGAGGTAAAGGATGAAAACGAATGAAAATAGAAAGGAGAGAAGCCAGGTCCCGAGATAGTGAGAAAAATATAAATAGGTACAGAAGTTATAATTATCTTTAATTTAAGACAAATATAATGAGTTGACTCTAAGGTAATTAAAAGTGACTCATATTTTAAACACATATATACAGATATAGGTCTCTATCTATGGTATGCGTGTCGATGATGAATATGGGGGTGCATGGGAATAGAAGATTGGAAAGAGATGGGAATTTAAGGGATAGAAAGAATACTTTATGAGAGTGGGCGGTGGATGTGACCACAAACAAATAGACAAGGGGCTGCACCTTCTTTTGTTGCCTTCTACTCAGCCATCACCATTATGTGGAAATTTTGAAATTAGACGTTATTATTCTCGTGTTCCTTCAAAATGTGTCTCACCAAAGAGTCACCACCACCTTCCATTTTCCACTTATTAGAATCTCTTATCCAACTAACAAGAGATGAGAGAGAATAATGTGCCGATTTTTAATCTTATTATTTTGTGTGTTTGATGATTTAATTGACCTCATGACTTGATCTGACCCCTTGATTTAGACTGGATTAAGCTCATTCCTCAGAAAAAAAGTGATGAAGCCGACGTTTTTAGGGCAATACTTTTGAGTTGATAAAAAATGTTAATCACAATATCTGAGCTGGAGTGACGGATTCTTTGCGTATTCATGAGATTGTGTTTCTTATAAAAGGACAAAGATCAAACGTAGCTTCAAGAATTTAGAGAACTAAGGACAACCATAATTACTGTTTAATCAAAATTGGAAACTGTTCAAACCCTCCAGCGAGAACTTAAAGAATTAACGCTCATTAATGTATTCTGATAAGATAAAGTAATGATACTCTCATCTTATAATCAAAGCAACTACAAGAAAAGACGGAAAGTGACTTGGAGACCTATCAGCCATCAGGTGAATACTTTAAGGGGTGATTATTTTATCATTTTAGATACTTTTTAAGAGCAAAACGAGCTTCAAACTGCCAAATCAATATTTCCGGTTCTAAATATAGGACATAGTTTGTAGTGCAATTTACACTATAAACTATATCCTATATTTAGGACCGGAGGTAGTATATATTTTTCTTTCCATCTCTATTTTCAACGTGTAATAATTATATAAACGTTGAGCCGGCGGGGGCTTAATTACTTTGGCTTGTATTTACTACACATTACCATCGTCCATTGATGATACTCTAATCGCACACAGATCATGGGGGATGTTTTTAGAAGGAAACTAGCAGGTAAAAATACCATTAACACAAGCTATGATTTTGGACGAGATTAACAGAAACTTGGTTTACTCATTTGAATGCATTCAGAGTTTCTTATAGACATTTACAAAGAAGTGTACGTACTCTCAAGTGTGGTGCAGCAATGCACTGTTTCTTTATTATGAGGTTCAAAAGTAATCAACATCTGAATATCTAACAGAAGAAGGCTTCAAAACTGTGGCAGCCATATTTTCAAGTGAGAGAGGTTTCATGGCGTTTCTGGGGACCTCTGGAGGCTGAGTGCAGCGAATGAGTGCCCAGTTAACATTGCGAAAGAATGGATGTTGTTTGATCTCAGCAGCTCCACGTCTATAAGCAAGACGATGAAGTGGCTCTTTCACAAGCAAACCCCTTATCAGGTCTCTAGCAGCAAAGCTGACACTTGGTGATTCTGGGAAACTCAAGGGCTGACTCATTACATTGAGCAGAGTTGCCCTAGTTGCTGAGCCTTTGAACGGAGTTCTACCAAACAGAAGCTCATATAAGAATACCCCAAAAGTCCACCAGTCCACTGCACTACCATGCCCTTCTCCTTTAATAATCTCTGGAGCTAAGTACTCATGAGTGCCCACAAAGGACATTGAACGTGCATTTGTTGGCTCTGCAATGAGCTCAGGAAGATGGGTCACATGGTGATGATGATGGTGATACATTTCAATTCTGGCTTTCAACTTATTGGACTTTGCAGATCGTTTGCGAGGTGTGAAAGTGAAACATGCAGGTTGGATGCAATCTGGCTGCATGACACAAGTGGGAAGAATGCAAAGAGGTGGAGTGAGGTACCTTGAGCTTTTTGTATCCATGGAAGGGCTTGGTGATCTTACTAGAGTTGGGCTCACAGGGCATCTCAGAGAGAGGTCGAAATCTGACAACATTATGTGACCATCTTCTCTCACTAACACATTCTCAGGTTTAAGGTCTCGGTAGATGATCCCCATCATGTGCAAGTACTCCAAAGCAAGTAGCACCTCTGCCACATAGAACCTGCACAGCACAGTGCATGTTGATGACATGGCCATACATTTGGTGGAAACATCTCTTCTCTTGTCCAACCTACTTAAGCAAACATGTATTTACATCCAGTTCAGTCACAAAATTTATAATTGGACTACGTTGTAGGATCACTTTCCTTTTTTTTTTCCCCCAAAGGAGACTTGTATATATCCTAAAATAGGAGGGAGGTTAATTGTGAGAGTAGTCTTTCTTGTAAAACACAAAAGTAATTCTTTTAAGTGGAGGCAAACAAGCACATGCTAGTGACCCTGGGTAAATAACAAAAAAAATTGATCATTTTTTTAAACAAATGATACACAGATGAATTCCATTCATGAATTTTCTGTAGGTGATAGGGAGCCTAATCATGGCATTCACAAGACAGAGCGAAAGAAGAAGTTGGAAGGAGAATTACTAAAGTAGACCCAATAGTAGTAAAGCAAAGCAAAGTATGCAAGCAAGAAATTCCAACCCCCCATTTATTTTGGCTGACATTCTTGAACTTAGTTGAAAACCCCAGTAATCATTGTTTTACTTGAAAATAAAAGATTCTTGATCAAGTTAGTGATAATATAGTAGCGACAGCAGACATCTAAAATTTCATATTTTCCTTGGACAAAAGCCTGGGTTTCTATTTGTATCAAGAAACCTCTCTGCAGATGAACTATTCCTCTAACCCATTGAAAAGAGAGCTTTCCTGAGTCAGCACCTAGTTCCCTTCTGGTGCAAGAGACATTTGAGTGCAGAAGGAAAACGGAACTACTTAATATCAAGCTCACCACCAATCCTTGCTTATATGCTCATGTTACATGCATAAATTGCAGAGGATTTTTGTTTTTCTCCCCTTGTGTTTAGGAAGGGAATGGCTAACCTGGCAGCCTGCTCTGAGAAATATTTCCCAGGTTGTCTTTGCCTGAGTGCATGCAGGTCCCCACCAGGGCAGAACTCCATCACTAAGCAAGAGAATCTCTCCGTCTCAAAGTGTGCATATAATGTGGGCAGAAATGGATGATCCAAAGACTGCAATATCTCTCTTTCTGTCTGAAGCCTCGGAAGCTTCTTGCACCTTGCTAGCTCTTCTTTATTCATAATTTTCATGGCAAAATAAGTTCCTGTGCCAGTCAACTCAGCAAGATAAACTTTTCCTATGTCTCCACGTCCCAATGTCTTCAACACACTGAAATGTCTCATTTCCAAGAGCCGATCACGTTCTCGGATCGCTTGAATTGCTTCCCATCTTACATCACTTGCCTTGTGGGGTCTATACAAATAGTTGTTTAAAGTACTGTTGCTGCTCGTACCAGTAACATCACTTACACTAACACCCTCACTGAATTCAGTATTAGAAAAACTTTGTTTGGCTGCAGAATAGAGAGTGGAAGAATAAAAACTACTCTGAGGACTTGGACAAAAACTAATCTCTGAATGACAGTAACTCTTGATTATTGGATCAGCCCCTCTTGATGAACCTCCAGATTCGAATACGCTACTACTTGAATCACAATTGGTGGAAATATCAAATGGTTCAATGGCACAGCTTCTCTTCCCGAAACAACTTTCTCCACTTTCAGGGAGGCTTAACCGGTCAGGTTTTCCACCATAGTTGTAATACAGCTTTGACGCATTTGGTAACTCTTCGTGCTGCACATTGTCAGAGTCCAGATAAGAATGCCTCCGATTAATTACCCAACTCTTATGATTGTTGATGGGCTTCGTTGCGTAGTCATCACCGTGACCAGTAAAATAGGATGTAGAAGAAACCCCAAGATTTCTAGACGTTCTTAGAGAAGATCGAGACGGCCGAGGAATCCAAAATGTCGAAGAAGGACTGGAATCTATCGCAGAAACTGAATTCTGAACCTCCGATAAAGGCGAAACTCCATTGACAGGAGTCGCCATCAAGAAATGCTGAATACGCCCGCTCGCATCAAAATTCAATCAAGCGAAGTGAATTATCGAGACGTAGTTGTTTGGGAAGCTCCGAGTTAAAGCCATTAATTACAGAATCTCCTGCAGTAAACACGTCCTTGTAAGTTCTGTTATTTAAAATTAATACGAAAATTATGATGGCTGAATTAACGGATATTAATAAGAATGGCCTTGAAGAACATTCAAAAAGCGCAATATAGTATCTGCAAGAAACCTATGGAGGATGCGATCATATGAAGGTAATAAGAATCTCAACCATCAGAAAGAAAATTAGATTACAATGGCTGACGCTGACCGGAAATGGAAGATACAGGATGCAATTTAATCGAAATTTCAAGAACCCAAGTCACATTCTGGTTGCTATACTTAAGGGAGAAGAAAAGGACTAACAAACAATAACGATACAAAGTAATCAGCTTAACCAGAAAGATTAATTACAGTACACCGTATCGTTGATGCCAAACACCTTCAATTATGATTTACACGTTCTGAATTCTTTAGAAACAGTCATAATCTTTCTATATTTAACGGCTATTTCCTCAAGAAGCAACTATAATGGTGATCAAGAAAAAAAGACTTAAAGAAAGGAACAAAGGTACATGGGAAGAAAAAGCACCTGATGAGTGACGAAGGAGGACGTCAATGCTTGAGAAAACCCACTCGCAGAAAGTAAAGCAACTTTCGTTCGTCTTTCTGCGCCTCTGAAGAGCCTCAAATTTGATCAAAAGCCATAAAAATAAAAGGGAGTAAACTAGTAAGCCTAAAATAAAAAGAAACTCAGAATCAGAAGGCAAGCGCTTGTTTTTCTGTTAACTTCTGTTGGTTTTCGTCACAAAGCGGGCATTATTATTGATGTTCCCTCCAAAAGATAGCCACCATTCCCTGCTTTCTTGTTCTTCTAGATTTTGAGTTAAATCATAAATGTCCTTTATACGTTTTTTTTTTGGTTTCAACATGTCCTTTATACGTTTAAAGCATTTGTTTTAAACGTGTTAAAATCTTAATTACAATATTTAGAAATTATCGATTATAAATGAGTAAGCGGGCTGGCGCATTAAACTTTGTAGGATGAATGAACCGGACCAGTTTCAATGACTAACGAAACTAAAACCTGACCCACTAAGACTGGCTTATATCTGGCCCAAAATAAGGCCAAGTTGGGAAAGGCAAATCATATACTAAAATATTAATATTGCTATTTCAGTTTCTTGCCTGAATCAATCAAAATAAAAAAAAATGAAAAGTCAAAATAATAATTGATGAAAATTATCGTACATTTCAGGATAAAAATAAGTAAAAAAAGAGTATGTAATTTTCTATTTCACATGAAAAATATTCATACGACAAAATAGTTCCCCTCAAATTTTACAAAAATTAATTTCTTGATTAATTGGGTTCCGATCAAGAATTTAACTAAGATCCTACAGTCCTAGAATACAACTCCATGGTTGAATTATACAATTTATGGCATTGAAATATCTCTCATTCACGCTGACCGCCATAGTATTGCATAATAAAATTTACATGACATCTACGTGGCCTAAAAAACAAAAAGCTAAAAGCTAAAAGCAAAATGCCGTACACCTAATATGGGAAGAATAGCAATGGAATGGCAGAGTCTAATAAGTATTTTGTGGATTAATCCTCCTTCCTTCCCGCCTGTAGTATGGAGTTTCATCAATAGTTCTCCTGACATAGTCCACAAAAGGCTGAGGTGTCCGAGGAGAATTGTCATTTATAACATTATGGCTGCTTCGATCAGGAGTACTAGGAGCTAAACTGCTCGATGTAGCAGTACTTCTGGGTTGCTGTGATCTCCATGGCGTGTCCTTTAATACCCAGTACAATAACAGTAGACCAAGCCCAAGCATGATCGCCCAGCTGGCTACATCAATGATGGTCATGGATGGTGCTTTTTCTTCAGGTTCATATTTCACATATATCTCCTCTCTCTGGCCTGTAAAACAGGAAAGCAGATAGGCTAAAGTTAACCCACAAAAGTTTTAGTCCTTTCCCTTGGAAGGGCTTATTATCGACTTGCACCAAGATTGTGGGATTCGCATACGAACCAGTTGCTGGCAGTGTAACGGAGATTTTGTCTTCAAATTTCTTGGTGGCATTCAGCATTTTGATCTTAAACAACGGACTAGAATAATCAGTAAAGAGGAGATTTTGCATATAGAATGATAAAATCCACTGGAAGCAGCCCATTTGTTAGTTTTTCAGGTCAAAATTTTCAGCATGGGACATTATTCAAATGAACAAAAAACGTTAGATTCTTCTACTTACTTTTTCAAACGATATTTTACCTCTAGATATTAACTTCATCCAACAGAAAGATATTCTTATCACAGTTGTTTCTAGAGCAGGCAGTACAGGAAAATAAGTCCGTCCAGATCCTTTACATTCACAAAAGTGAATATAGAGAGTTCATTCATATTGAGATAGAGAGAGAGAGAAATGGACGAGTGTAATTCTGAGAAGTAGATTTCTTACACACCTACTTCCTCTTGTGTCACACACTCAACAAATGCATAAAGGAAGAGAATCCAATTTGCAAAATAAGTGGAAAATGGTTAATGTAATTCATAAAAAGAATTAAATTTAACAGAAAATAAGGGAATGGAGACCAATTGCAAAAATTTTAGAAACTGAAAGAATTAATATTTTGGAGGGTTGGATGAAAATTTGTCATTTTTTAACCTATAATTCATGACGAATGAATGATGGGATATCTTAAAGCAAGATAATCAGTGATCCAATTGTGAGCACTGATATATTCTGGAGGTTGATTTAAAATCTGTGATTTTCCTCCAAAAAAAAGTTCTAGAACACGGGTAATGCCACCACCGAATTCCCTTCCAGTTCTTTACCCTCCATTATTTTCCATCTAAACATAACCTAAATAAACCCCATTTTTCAAATTGTGACCATATTTTAAGGAAAGTGCTGACATTCGATCCTGCTTAGGATACACCCATTGAATTCTTTAAGACATCAGTGAAACCCCATTAAGAAATTCAGCATAAAGTACCAATTTCAAGTTCAAGCAATGAAGATCATAATTTATGCCTTTGTGAGGTTTCAGCATTTGAACTTAGTACCTCCAAGTTAAGCAATGATTACCATAATTAAAAGCACTCACCTTATACAACGCTAACCCTCCAATACCAAAATCTTCTTTATCGATGAGATTGATCACAATTAAATCCGTGTGATTCCAGTGAATTTCAACATCTATCATAAGACAGAGCTTGATGTCAGATCACAGACGAAATATTGGTCACTCTATCTTTTATAGCACTTATGTCTAAAGTTGTGTGAATATGAAAGTAGTGTGTTGTAAAACCTGCATGGGTTGTTTCACTGTCCCCACCAAAAACACCCTTTTTTTTCTTAGAGAAGCAGGTGTTTGGTAGGTGAGGGAAGACTTGCAGTCATCTTAGCCATTTGAATGTGTGAAAAGCCAAAAATCAAGTAACCTCACCCAAGTACTTTGAAGCTCTACCAAAGCATAATAGCTTACCAGTATTTCCCAGGATGGTTATGCGAGTATTGTTACAGTCTGGCGTCAGATTCAGCTGCATTGGACTCTGGGGAAAGGGGGGAAAAACAAAAAGGAACTTCTGTTTTCAAATATGGTTTTCAGAGGATCTAGTCTTTGAAATTTAACAGTCTGAAGCCTCATAATTGGACTATCTAAATAGCAGGCAAAACCCAATAAATCAAACTTCTATGACATACAGATGTGTTCATTCAAACAATGGGAAAACAAAGGGCTAATTTGCCTTTCAAGTACGTCATTACCTCGCCCATCTCCATTATAGAAAATCCTCCAATAAAAAGTGCTGAAGCAGATCCTGAAGCATGATTGGATCCTTTAAGAGAAGCATAAATGGAGAGAGGTATGTCTGGCCTCATGCCTTCCAACCTGGGTACTAAGCGCACCAAATGTGCTGGAAAGTAAGGGAAAAATACGCAATAGGAGTTGCCAGCATCCAAGTCCAACCATGGCTTCGCGTGCCTTCAGTTAGTGCACATAGAAGATATTATTCTAAGAATGAACTCATTGAAGGAGAATCCAAAAATAGGAGTAATGATAATGAGATACCCAACAAATGGTGGATCCACTCTACAATCAAATGAAACTCCATGACTTGCCCTCGATGCTCCAAAGGCATCCCTGTTGCAATAAATTCAAACATAACATTTGTTAAGTATGGGTCATTCAAATCAAGCGGATGACTTGAATTACAATTCTCAAACCTGAGCTTCACAGGGAAATTATATCCTTTTGAAGGGTAAGGTACATTAGTTAACATCTCTTTTGGAGCATCCACAGAAATAATATCTCCTTTCAACACTCTAACAGTGGTACGCAGTTTCAAACTTGCATGTTGGAAAGACACTGCCCATAATAAAAAAGTTCACAGTACGGACATGATATAATGCATTTAAAGAAACAAACGAAGACAAAAACAAATAAAGGAAGGTAAATTTTCAACATTCAGCACCTTGTGCTGAACCTTCCCCAAGTGCTTCAGCCATTCCAGATATCCTGTCCACGGACATTACACTTCCATTTGAGGTAAACCACTGTCCAGAAACATTATCCTCTAAACCTGCAAAAATAAGACGGAATAACATTACTTCCCAAGAAAATTTAGGTAATAAAAATGTGAAAATTTCAATAGCTACACCCAAAATGATATAATCAATTGGTTTGCCAGACTTGAGGAACGATATTACAAGACCAAGAAACCTCATTATACTATTTCTACGTGACAAGTTCTTCACATTATAAAATGAAGCCATCCAACAAGAGATGAAATTTCGTACATAATTTTTTTTTTTGTCACGTTATCCCTTTATGCCAGAGTGATATGAGAAAAATGAATTAACTAGAAGGGATCAATAAAGCCTCACCTTTTATGCTAAAGTTAAGAGGACTTCCAATGTGAAGGACTGGGTTTTGAGGATTGATGTAGGCACCAACTCTAATCTGAAAATTTAAATAATTCAAATAATGCAATTGGGTATAGGAAGACAAGACACCAGCCAAAATACAAGGATTGCAGACCAATGGAGATAATTAGCACGTTTACTTCTTCGAGAAGTAATAATAAATAGATTGATTCAGATTAATATCAAACATATTCACACATAAGATCCTAAAGACACGATATTTCCAGCCATTAAGAGCCTCAGACTGTCTCATGTATTTTCTGAAGGCTCCTCGCCAACTGATCTCCACCCCCAACAAAAAAAAAAACAGAAAAGAAAAGAAAACAAATTTCAGAGATGAAATGAGCAGACAATAGAAAAGCAAAGAGATCTCCACATTCTAAAGAAAAGAAACAAAAAAAGTCCTTTCAATCAAAAGAGCTTTCCAATCCTTTTAGACATCAAATAATAAAAGCAATCCATTCCCAAAGATGAGATGATCGAAACTTCTTGCTAAAAACTCTCACACTCCTCAACCAATCATGTCATAACACTGCAGATTTAGCCCATTGGTATAGCCTATTACCTGCAAAAATTGCATTTACAATAACTGCTTCGTTCATCCAATAAAGATTTGTTTACTTTTGAGGAAAAATGAAATTAATAAGAACTTCCTATCAAATTCTTTTCTTGAAAAGAGTTTTCCTTTTGGAATAAATTTATAGTTTTTTCTCCATTAGGAAATTTCTCTATGGAAAATATTTATTAGAGCCCAAATGTACACGTTGAGATTCCATGATGATGTTGGCTCATGGTGAGTGATTATAGTGGCAGTAAGATTATTATAGCTAAACTAAGAACAGGAATGGTTTCCTGATTATTTTTAAGAAAAATTTTCCCTGAAAATTTGTAAAATCAGGGGATCTATACTGGCAAAACAAACACAATAGTAATTTTCCGCGGAAAAAATTTCAAATGAAACAAATGGAACCTAAAGGAATATACTTGATGGTGATTCCAATTAAGTATTAACACATCACATGCATAGCCTATTCAGCTAGACCCTGGGAGTTATCAAATTCTCCATGTATTTGCTATCGCGTTGAAGGACAATTGTTAGAGATATAGGATAAAACCAGTGATGGTCCTTCTATAAGATTAAGCTTCTGGGATAAAGTCATTCTTAATATGTTAAAGAACAAAGAATAAGTCTAAACAGAAGACTATGGGCAGAAAAAAGATGCTTACAAGCATGAAATCTGATTTTTGCGGAGCTTCACTTAGCGAAATACGCATGAGAGCCTTGCCATGCCGCATTGCCTTCAACCAAGAATGAGTCAGCACAAGATCTAAATTAGGTAACATGGCAGAGAAATGCAATTCAGTGGAAAAATCAAATACCGCACAAGAGGATCCAGTCTATAATCCAAAACCAACTCAGAGTCACACTTTTCAACATAAAAAGCCAAAATTATAATAGTAAAATGCTATGCGTCCAATCAGCAGGTTCTTGTGCAGTTTGCTACCTAAAGGGGAAAAAAATTACAATGAAGAAGAGGCTTAACATGGAACCATCAACAAACCTTCAGATGGACGTTGCCTTTTGCATCATTTGAAAAGTTTATGCAGACAACATCATGGTAGTTAGTATCAGCATGAAAAGGAACTGCATCATATGCTTCGTAGAAAGGGTTTCCTGTTCAAAGACAATAACACGATGACAAATAAGGAATATTGCTCTCAAAAAATGAAAACTTACATGCAATTAATAAGTGTGGTGACAACCATACCTAGAGTATCATAATAGCTTGTTGGAATTTCAAGTTCAGCACCAACAGCGAGGTCAATAACACGATGTGAAACCTCTTTACTAGTTGTTCTTATTTGAGCCACCTAATCATAGCTTAGAAATTAGCAGAAGTTAATTGAAACCAGAAAATAGAAAAACAGAAAGGAACACCTATGCACAAAAGATGTCTTGACTAACATGTCCTCCCATGTCTATCACAATGAGACAGATAGGAATAAAATTTTATTATGATAAAAGATATGTTATTAGAGAGAACAGAGAAGAGATATAAGAAGAAGATAGGTAAAAGGTCTCTTCTAAAAGCAATTAATAGAGAGAGAGCCAGCTATCCAATATCTCAACCTATTAAAATAGAAATTCTCTCTTAACAACATTGTGCTTAGAATAAAAAAGAAGCCACAAACACAACCCTATCTCATATCAACAAATGAAAAACTGGAAACAACACAATACAGGCTTCTATTGCCTAAATTAATGCAAGTAATGTACGCTCAGGAGAAAATCAGTTTGAAACCATTTCATATGTTTACATAAAGTCCACTGGATCAAAGTTAAAAATATAAGGAGATATTGTGGGAGAAACCAGAATGTCCAAATGATAGACAGTAGAGGTCAAGATGATTAACACTCTTATGCCACGAATGGACTGTCTTTGTTGAATTAACAAGTAGCCCACCCCAAAGCAGCAGTATATGGAAAAGATTAAAATTTCATACCTCAGCAACCTTAACACAAGAAGCAATCTCTGTTCTTCCTGTGGTGCGATCTTTTGCTTGAATGCATGCTAGATTATTACTTACAGTCGTCTTTATTCTATCTCCCTCAATGAATATGGAATCTTTCTGCAGAGCATCACTTCTCTCCCCATAATTTCTCAGTAAAGAATAGTTGATAATTCCTTTGTGACTGTCTAGTTGTGTATGACTTTCAGAAGATAAAGGCAAAAGACTGGTGGATGTATAGTGGGGAGGAAGAATCCATGTTAGCGGGAATCCCAAAGCCAAGGGAAGATCAGGCACCACGGTTATTAATAAAGATGAACTGTAAAACGTTGACTGCATCTTTGATCCAGAAGTTGGAAATTCACAAGAGAATGACACAGCAACAGTGGACTTGCCAGCAGATCTGGAAGCGAAAGAAAGTCATAAGAAACAGTAAAGTAATATTAACCAGCGATTCTAATGTATTGTTTCCTTTTGCACTTTTAAGTACCATATCTTCTAAAAAGCTTAAGCTGTCAGAAGAAGACACAAGAATTATTGTTATCACTGATATGATGATGATTGTCCCAAAATAATGATAACCTTGAAAACTCTTATTTAATTTCAAGCAACATGGTTGCAAGTCATAAGAAAATGTCAGCCACAAAAGGTTCAGCCAATATCCTCAACCAGAAAAAGAAACAAACAGGAACATAACCAATGAATCTTACATTAAAACCTTTAACCCACAATAAACCATTGTGATTCTGCCCATGAATCGTGATCCCTTGACAGCAATATCTCGTGATTATTTTGCAAAGAATCAAAAAGATTCCAGCAATATATATACTATTAATTTATTATTTAAGCAAATACTAACCAATGAATCTTACACAAATTTCCAGGATTAAGAGAACACTCAGGACCACATGACTTTCATTTGATTTGACCAATCATGCACAAGACCCAACGGTCAACTCCTCTCACTTTCACAAGAAACTGGTGCTCTCACTAGATATGTCGCCTATATATAAAATCTTAATAGACTCACTTTCATGGATTTTTCCCCAGATCAATCTTCTTAAAATACCTTTCCATATAATTAGAAGCTTGAGTTTCACAGTGACAATTTGTAAAATACAATTGGTCCCCTCATGGTGCCTCTTATAAGAAAGTAATATAACTAACATCAACAAGACAAAGGACATAATAAAATAAAACTAAGATTGATACAAACCACTACTAGTGATATAGAACAATTAGGGATAACTATCTGGTTGATAACTAGGAGCATTATATACCAACTACAATTTGATTAAGAAATATAAGAATGTATACCTTCCATACAAGACTTCAATAAAGCCAAGCACACTGTCATCCAAATAAATACCAGCTTGACTTTCTTCTGAAGCAGCCAGCTGGGAACCATGCTTCTGCCCTTGAAAACTCTCCGATCCCATGAAACTCAGTACCTATAGAAGCATAAGCCAAAGTTGTTAGACAAACAACTTAAAGAGTAATTCCTTTTTGGAAGAGACTAATTAGCCGGAAATTCAAGAAAAGCAAGGGATGAATGGATTACTTGCTTGAGTCATTGATCTATATGGGTAGTGTAAGAATATTGTGATGGCTAGGTTAAATCATTTTTGTCATCAATCAATGGACTGGTTTGCATTAGCTTTCCTACTAGTGTCCTCCACTTAGTTCTAATAGCATAAATAGGCACATAGGAAACAGACATTCGTAGTTTGTGATCCCATTCAATCCCTCTCTCTTCTCATACTCATCAACTAATTTCAACAAGTATGAGCTCATCTTATTCTCTTTAAGGTTGGGGCGGTTGTATAGTCACTGGCATGATTTTTGTTGCACGGAATCTTAGGTTTTGCTTCCAGAGTTGTTCAATATAGCACCCAACATTGGCTTTGGTAGCTAATTTACATAAATTTTAGAGCGAAGTTGCCCACAGGATGAAGTTTGTTAAAGCTTTGCTCGTCACGTCATGATCCATACTTTCTTATTTTTGGGAAAAATATCCTGTCCTATCCACAATCACCCAGCTTTTAGCTATACAAGCCTCTGTCCCTTCCAAAGTTCTGTTTTTACATAGACAGCTATTTTGGCTAGATCTTGCAGTAAGAATTTGGAATTACATTGTGAATGATTTCTAGATGCAATGATAGGGAGGAAGTTTATGACTTGCAATGTGAATTTTGAGGAGTTTGGTTTTTTTCCTTTTGGTATGCAGTTCGTGATGCTTTCTTCTGTGAGATCTTTTATGTCGTTAATGATGCAGCTTATTGCTAAGGGTGTTTGTATCTGGAGAAAAGCCTGCCTAATGCTATCAACATATCGGCCCAGAGGAATGCTCATCTCTAGCAGTAAATTAAAAAATATATATATATGGGGGAGTTCATATCTGTTTTATAATGTCAAGATGGGGATCGCTTTAACTTTAAAATCATAAGCAGTTACACGAAAAAGACGCTGAATCTATACATAAATATAATTGCAAACCATGACTTATGATAGTGTTTTTCTGTCTTCCCTTGGATTCTCTGCTCATCTACTGGGTGTGTTAATTATTTATGAGGCATTCTCTCTCTTTTTTTACTTTTGTTATCTTATTCAAATATTTAACATGCAATATTGTAGTTTTATGTTTATAAATTGCCTCAATTTATCATTGATCCTGCACATCACACCAAAAACAAATTTAGTTTTCATAATGCATGGAGAGCTCGGGCAACAAGGACTGACAACAGACCATTTAGCTAGAAGCTCTAAACCATGTGAAGGGCCATCTCAGCTCAAGTTTAAACTACTAAATGAAGAATTATGAATAGTTTTATTACTACCTCTTAACACACACAAACATATTGTGTTTCTTTAGGGCACATCATGCCTATTTTTCTAATTCGAATGTGTTTTTGAGTTCAATTGTATTATTTTTTAGCGAAATTGGCATTTTGTGAACAGATGGAAATATTTGTGCGCATCTGATGAACTTAACTTGCACCCCCACACCAATCTTCAATGCATCAAATGATATAGTAGCAGTAGTACAAACAACAACAACATTACTAACTCCCTTATTCAATGGAGAAGATAGACTTATGGATAAAACCAAACCTTGTCATCTTCTACAGTCCAATGGTAATTTTTACAGAGCTCATAGAAAGAAAACAGATCTCCCTGACAATAAAAAGTGGATAACATTAAGATTTGAATTAATATCAAGCCAAAAAAAAGAGAGATGCATAAATTGGTTGGCATTTTCCAACAGAATTTTTGCTGTTACCTCAAGAAACGATGGATAAATTGGCAATTCCCGGCCAACTCCAAGTTGTTCACTTTGTGAACGCAATGTAACAGTAGATGGAACTCCCACCCTTAGAGTGCTATGTGCTTCACAAATCACAGTATCGTCATTGATAAAGACTCTGGCAAGAATTGTCTGTTGATAGCAATGACGTCTTGAATTAAACAAAAAATATTGTACCAATCAAATGTGTTTAAATGCAGAATGCATAAGTGCACAGTGTCAAAGAAAACAAATATTAAGTTCAGTTTATTTGCAACAAACAATATGAAGAACTAGTACATGCATTCCACCCTCCACATTCTCTTGGATAAGGAAATAATTATTATCAAAAGAAGAACAAGTGTAATTGTGAAGAAGCACCACCCAAAAATATAGGAGGAGAAACAAGAATCATATTAACTCTTATGAATATTCTTAAACATCAGGCAAATAATTCCCCTTGAAACAAGCATCGGCTATCCTTCACTAAGATGCCATGAAAACACTTCACTAAGAGCCCGTTTGGTTCAACACCATTGCATGCTTGCAATGGTAATCATGATTGCATTACTAAGATAAGAGTATTTGTTTGCTCTTTAGCATGGTAATAGGGTTTACCATGGTAATGATGATTACCAAAAAATTGGTAATCCTCATTCATACCTTCCCCCCTATGAATCCTCATTACCATCCCATTGCATGGTTTAAAAATTCTAATTTACCCTTGAGTTTCCAGTGCCTTTGTTTTACTTATTTCATTTCACTTGTCGTATTACGCCATAACTGCCACCGCCACTGCCTCCTCCTCCTCCTCCGCCGCTGGCACACGCCCACCGCCACAACCACTACCTCCTTCACCCCCTGCTACCTGCCCACCGCCGCCACCACCTCCTCCTCCTTCGCCGCCGTCGCCCCCTGCCCACCGCCGGCACCTCCTCCTCCGCCACAACCACCCACCCACCTCCACAGCCGCCGCCGCCGCCGCCTCCTCGGCCAGCCGCCCACCTCCATTGCCGCCACCCGCCCGCCGCCGCCACCGTCACAAGCCCACCGCCAGCACCACTACCTCCTCCTCCTCCGTCGCCGCCGTCACCCACCCACTACCACCACCACTACCTCTTCCTCTACCACCACCCCCATCGTTGCCGCCACCACTACCTCTTTCACCTCTATCTTTGCCGCCGCTAACTCTTAATTTTTTTTTACAAAGATTATATTAAGGGTAAAATAGACTTTGTGCAGTATATTAATTTTAAATAATTGTTAAAATATTAACTCATTGCACCTTATTTAAAAATCAAACCAAACACTACCCTTATAATTAAATTACATTACATTACATTACCATTGCATCGCATTGCACTGCAGGGTGTAATGGGATCGAACCAAATGGGCCCTAAGCTACCTATTTACTGAGTGGATTGGTACAAGTAATGTAAAAGAAAACCTACCTACAATAAAGGCAATAAAAATTGGGAATTGCAAGAAACGAGAAATTCAAGGATCTGGAAATAAATCACTATAGAAGAGGAAACAAAAGTTATAAATAATTCCCAAAAAAAAAAAAAAAGAACCCGTTCATAAAGAGGATGGGATGTTGACACTCCTCAATCCAGTGAATAGATATTAGTCGTTCCCAACTTGTCAACCAGCACCTCAAAACTTAGTCTAAGAAGCCCTTTTGTTGGAACATCTACTGCTTGTTTGGTAGTTAATATCCCAATATGTCATGCAGAATAGAGTATTTTACTTTGATTCAGTGTTGATCTGCCTCAATATGCTTGTTTTGGATATGATGAAGTGGGTACTGAGCAATACCTATTGCTTCCTTATTGTCATAATACAGCTTTAAAGGGCCTGAACTAGGCATTTTAAGCTCTTCCATTAAGAACTAAGTTGGAAGACCTATCACCTTTTCCCATTGGCCATCAAAAGACCTATCAGATATTTTAGTAAAAACATTATCAATAAAGAGGAGCTGTTAAAATAATAGTTTATTATCATCTTGGAGTTTATTATAGTCTAGCAGTCTTCAAAATCAATAATCATTTTTCACTGGAGGTTATTTGGACAGATCAGAACTAAGGCCATGAGAAAATAATTCCGCCAAAAGGCATAATACCAAGCACTAAAAAAGTGGCCCAGTGCATAAGACTTTCATCAGGTAGGGTTTGGGGAAGGGTGGATGTAAATAGCCTTACCCCCACAATTGGAGAGGCTGTTTACAAGATTTGAACCCGTGACTCTCAAGTCACATGGCAGCAACCTTACCGCTGCGCCAAGGCTCACCCTCGCATAATACCGAGCACTAATTGTATATAATTTGATTGCATGCATTTACAGATTTACCATATTAATTAAAGGCATGTATATATAGAAACTGTATTCAGCAATGTAAAATAAGCAATTTCACATTTTCTCTCTCAAATATTTCCTCTTACAATTACTATGACAAATAACCCAATGCTCACTCAGCTCTTGATATTATATCTGGAAAATGAAAAGCCTCCTAAATCAACAGTGCAACAAGAAATGAACCTCACAAGCTAAACTATGCTATCAAGATGTATCATCTCATCACAAGTGGCTTGTGCAAGACAATCAACTAAACTAGGCATGAAAAAAGGAAACAAAGAATATGCATTATCTTTTATATATATAACTGAAAAAAGATTAAGTTTAAGAAGGGTTCTGCATCTTACAGTATTCCCTATTGAAATTGCTGAAAGCCGTCCAGAATTTCGATCAATACTTGCAATTTTATCATCATCGATTGCATATTCAACATGCACACCAAGGGTTGGGCCTCCTTTCATGGTAACCTAAGCAGATAAATGAATAAAACATTGTCATCATAAATGCAACAAATTAAGAATATAAACTTTAAAAAACACTACTCAATAGATTTCTTTTTATGATCACATTGTTAAATCAAACTTGTGAATTTCAAGGTAATATACGTAGTATTTGTAATCTGAAGCATACCACATAAGAAGCACCAGGTAAGAGGAATATACTATGAGGGTGGATTCTTGGTGGTGCATAGACTTCCACTTTGACAGCTTGACTCTGTATCTCATGCCCAGAATGCTTAATGGAACTGACCTGGTTTCCATGAATAATCAATAAGATCTGAGTTTTCAACTTTCTTTCAACCGAGACAAAGATCAAATTGACTGAGATAGACAATGGGCTTACATAAAGAGTTGTAATTCCAAGAAGTCTCCCCTGGATTTTAAAACTTGGTGCCAAGACATATTCACCATCAAGACTTGAGGCACCACCATCGTCCATGAGTTCAATTATATGATCCTCAATGTGTACCTTAATTTTCATGTAAACAAACTGCATCGTAGGTTCCAATCCATTTCAGGTTTATGCTCCAAAAAAAAAAATTGGGGGTGGGGCGTATACAGGGATCACCAAGGTCTAGAAAATTTACAGGATAACTGCCTCCATTGACCAGTTTCATTGTAGAAGAATAATATCCATGTCCAACAAGCACAAGAAATTGTCACTTTTAAAATAATAGAAGGAAGCAATTTAAACCTGAGAAGAATGAAAACTCCTTCCATCATTAGTGCCAACCAATAGGTCAATAGTTTGCAAACTTCCTTCCTGAAACATCAAAATAGCACATGATGTAGCAAATTTAGACGGAAAAAAGCAAGAAAGAAACTTTGATATAAGGCATACCATTAGGTTAATCTTATCTCCTGACATAATTTTAATCCACTCTATATCTGCAACTTGGACCTGTAAAATTGAAGGTTCAGTAGCTCTTACATACAAAACCATACAGTTTCCTTACATATCAAGAAATTCAAATCGAGAGAAAAATGCAGCTTACAAGTGCAGAAGCTGTGAGTGGAGGTGTTAACCCAATGTCAAACAGAGTCAGATTAGCTATCCCTAATCCTTTAGGGGACAAAATTAGTTGTAAGCATTGTAACCCCGATGGAGGTTGGATAAATTCTACCACTTGAGAATCATTTGTAACAGCTTCCAAGAAACAGCTTCCACCAGTGATTGACAAATTTATCTGGAAGCAAGCGCATGAAATAGAAAAGAAGCTTTAAGTATACATACAGTGAATTCCAAGAACACAACATTGGGAAATGTTAGCATTGCAAATATGTGACAAATCCATATAACCCTGAAATGAGATGGATACCGGCATTGGGGAAAGCTCTTCCGGTTATAAGTCTGTAGTTATGTTTCCTTTCCATTATTTCTTGATTGTTATGGGAGGACTACTTGTCCTCATTTTTGTATTGCTCCTCTTTTCTCTAATAGAATCATTTTTTTTGGGGGGGAGAATATCATTTAGGTCCCAACCAAGGGAAATAATATAATAACAAGTCTTGTAACTTGCCGATAGTAGCTCTTTCACTTGTCAATGGTAACTCCTCACTTGTCAATGAGGACTTTTCTGATATTATTTCCTATGGTTGGGAACTTAATGATATTCTCCCTTTTTTACATTAAACAAAGAAGATGACAGAGAGAAAAAGAGGGAATGAGGTAAAGATATCCTCCTAAAAAGCCCCAGATACCATTATGTTTCAATTTATTGTGTTGGTAGTTCCAGCAAAATTAATAATAATCCGTATTTGGTGCAGCCATCAAGGGCGTGGTGGCGCATAATTTTGGAACAATTAAGTTATACTGTGTGAAAAATAGGCCTCTTCTGCTTGAAATCAGTTAGTAAATAATGATAGAATACAGCTATGACCTCGCACATCAAAATTTAACATACATAGTTTACAAATTAGTGAAAAGAAACACCATAGTACAGCAAATTAAACAAGCTTGGCCCTTCCTATGGGATAAAGTCAAGCAACAAATGCCTAGATATACTAGTGCTACCTTTGCATCAGGGTTGAAATAAAGCAAGCTGAATTCTGGATCAATGCGTAGGCTAGAAACAAGCTGCATCATTGAAACGTCAAGATAAAAGTTAACATTTCAAGACAAACAAAATGTTAAGATAAATGAGCAGCAGCAGTAATTCATAATGACAACCAGAACTGAAGAGAAGAGATTCAGAACATGATGATTATTTGATTTTAAGCATAATGTAAAGAACAAGCCTTAGCTTGAAGAACAATTAATTCCAGCAAAAGTACCTGTAGACGAACTGCATCTGTCAGAATAATTTCAGATTCAGGATGATGATGAAAGGTTACTCCTCGCAAGCTATCATGAAAGCCAGTAACAGTTGCACGAACAATGCACTAGAAACAAAGAATTTAATACCAATGTTGCCACACATGCATTAATTAATAAACCAATATTATCAGTATCGCATTAAGAAAGGAAAAAAAACAGGAAGAAACAAGATTTAAAAAAAGAAAGAAATGAAGAAAAAGATTCCAAAAAGAAATAAAGAAAAGGCTCAAAAAGAAGTTTTCAATCCCTTTATAAATACACTAGGGTCAGTCCCAATAAAATCCCTAACTATAGATCAAAAGTGACGAATACTAAACATAAATTCATCATCACATTAGTACCAATATGACTAAGAACAAGCAGGTTTTATATAAACAAGTTAAATGTTACGAGGCAAGCCAAAATAAATAAATTTTGAGACAGAATGTTTTTAAAGCAACTCCAGTCCTTTAAATTAAGACCAAAAGTTTGACAAGCAACTGGTTGAGGTACCACTGTGAGCAGTAAATAAAAAGATAAATTTAATACTTTTTATGCGTACCAGTCCTGATTCATTTTGCAAGACCAAAAATCTCTCCCAACTGTTGGACTGCACTATATCATAAGTATCATCCCAAGATGCTAGGCCATTGCAACTGTTAAGTCCCCAACTCAAGCTGAGAGAAGATGAGTTTGCAAAAATTTCTCCAGAATCATGGATTCCAACAGCAGATATCCGAATAGTGCGCCCATTTGCCACAGTAATAGGCACATCACGCAATCTCTCTGAACTACGATCAGCTAAAATTGCTGCTCTAATAACATCACGTTCATTCTCTGAAATGCACAGTTTGCTCAGAAAAGAATATAGAAGGAAAATTTCAAATATATGTTGTCAATTACTGCAACTAGGATAAAGAAAATAGTCTTAACCTGGTTCATCAGCTATAAGTACAATTGAAGAAGGAATGCTGCATGTAACTGACAGCCGAGCTTCAGACACGGAAGGCAGAGGATGGTCATCCCCTACCAAATTTCCACGTCTAAAAAGAAGTTTCTGAGTCATTTGAAACCAGACAAGGTTATTGTAGCGATTACAACCACATTAAAGATGAATTAGGAAATTATCTAGCAAGAAAGGAATACAATATCTTACAAAAGTTCCCAGTGTTTGACAGAAAAACCGGTACAAACTCCTACAGGCAGATACCCGACGCACAAGAACTCCAGCTTCATTCAGAGCATCATCTTCATTTAGAACTTCCACAGTTTCAAGGAAGTCAACATGTTTGCCCCATGGCTCAGGCCCACCAATTAGTAATATGTCTAAATTCGATCCAGGCACAAGGTATAACTTCTCTAAGTTATCTAATTGCTTATTAGATTCTTCTTGAGCCAAGTCATACCAGTAACCACCAAATCGGTTCCCATCACTTGCCTGATATACAATAAGAGGTAGATATGCCACAACACGTAAAGATGCCTTAAAGACAATAGGTCCATGGAAAGAGTGGTCAAACTGGTGATATTCTTTAGAGAGTGTAGCATGTATCATAGCTTGACCAGGACTTGAAGCGTAAATATGGACCCAGGAACATGGAAAGTAATCAGTCGTTGAAAGCAGCCAACCATGTCCCCGTGTTTCCAAGTATGACAACTCCTGAATTGCATTGACAATGACAAAAGACTCACTTCCAGCCTTCCACTTTATCAAAGAACTAAAGGCATCACATCTAGTGAAATAGGCACCTGAAATGGACAAATCGCATAAGCAAAAAGGCAAAGCAGTTAAATAGTAAATCAAATTTCATAATATCCTGTCATAAGGTGTCACCATTAGATGCTTTCATTGTGACAGCAGCTTGAAGATGTGATCCAACAACAGTTTCCACATGAAAATTACGAAGCATAACCATAGCAGATGGGACCGAAACTTCAACAATCACCTACATAAAAGCATGGATAAGAAAAAAAATCATGATTCTACTTGTGCAGAAATCAAAAACAAATTGAATAAGAACATATGAATATATTATCCATGAATTGAGCACAAACAATGTGAGAAAGAGAATTTGAGACTGAAAACATCTCTCAAAATATTTTCTAAAGTGAAATCATCCCACCATCAACTAACTGCAAATGCAAAGAACAAACAGCATCACATATAGTCATGACCTCAAAAATCTTGTGAGATCAGCATTAAGGAACTGAACTAGCTACAGAAAAAGGTACATGTGGGATGTAGTGCCAGAACAAATACCATATCACATGATCGAGGAAAGAATGTTTTGATTGTTGTGATGGTATATAAACGTAGCATATAACTTACTTAAAACACTTTTTGCTATGGAAATTCACATGAAATAAAACTCAAAGAAATATGTCATTCATCTATTGTTTGCCCCCTTTAAAGGGCAAAAAAATTTGGGCCTTTTAATACCTCCTTTCTAGAGCAGGATAAGATTATAGAGTGAGGGTTGGGTGCTAAGTTCTAACCCATTTGTGAATCATGTGCCTTTCTTGACTACCCAGAAGGACATTTTTTCATAAAACAGACACTAAGAGCAGGTGCTAGGAAACAATGAACAGTGTTGGGGGAGAGATTATAACAGAACTAAAAGAAAAAAATACAGCATATCACACTCTACAGGCATCTAAATTTTTCAAATACTACTATAATTTGATTGCTTTTCAATTTCTATACTGTGAATAGATTAAAATTTACTTCAAAGAATTTAAGAAGAGAATTGTACCCTTCTTAACTCACATATGAACTTCGTGAAGAAATCAATGAACATATATTTTGTGAACAGACAGAGCTGCATGTTATTTTGGAAAAAATTAAAAACAAAAGAACAAAAGAACAGGACTATCCATTTACATTACCTCATCATAATTTAACGAATCATGTATGGATAGCACCTTAATAGTAGCTTTACCAGGCCTTCTAGCCTGGACAACACCAAGAGCTGACACAGATACAATAGATGTGTCTGAAGACAACCACTTATAGTCACTGGCAGCTTCTGCACAACCTATAGCATGTAGTGGTACAAAAAGGGCCATAAAAAGTAAATAATGTCAGAAAAAAAAGTTTAGCTGCTTCCAATTTCAATGAACAGTGAAAGCTACCAACCTCCTACAGCCTTTAGCTCCACTTCCTGATAAACAGACGGGACCCAGGGCAGAAGGATGCTTCGTGGCTGATCATCTTCACCAGTCAAACTGACCCTTACTTGATCACAAACCATGATCTCCTGCACATCCTCGATAACCTAAAAGATTTATATAAACAAGTGAGGCCTCCTTTCTGTCGAAAAACACTAACCTGCTCTACAATAGTAACATATTAGAATATTATAGGAGGCTGATAAGTCTATAATCAAGAAACACAAACCGTCTCCATATTCACAAACAAAAAAGAAAAAATAGTGACAGATTAAAGCATGTATGAGATAGTTGCAGATAAGACCAAAATATGCCTCATCAAGGAAAAAAAGGCGGTACAAAGTAACGGAATAAAAACAAATAAAGAAGAATTAGAAGAAATAGTCATGACCTCCTTTCTGTCAACATGCCCATAAGGATAGCTCAAAGAAGCTGTCAATTTTCCAAGTCCTGGTGAATGTGCTTTCAACACTTTAGAACTTCGCCAGCCATGTTTGACAGCAATGCCATTTAAAACCCAAAATGTCTTCCCATTATCAGACTGATCATCATAAATCTCAACATCATCGTTCTGCATTGAGAGCAAGAATCTTGTAAGTAAACAATAATTAGAGGAAAAGCAAGTGAACAATTTGTATGAGTGGATTAGGAGTGATTACAAGAGAAATTTACAATACTGGCATTTCATGAATAAAGCAAAAGTAAAATTAGTCCAGGTAACTCAAAACAATGATGATAAAAGGCACTACCAATTTGTTGTGCACACATGGGCATGAGTCAATATGGAAGAGTTAGGATCACGAACTGCCAGGATTAAACCACGCCCATTGATAGGGAGGGTTAATTTACCTCAAATGCTTGACCTCTTACAGATTCAATTTGAAAAAATAATGTATAATGTTGAAATGTTAAGCATAATTCTTTTTTCACAGAAGAAAGAATGGGGAAAGATCAACTTGTCTTCCTTAAAATTGAACGAGTCATCGTTAACCAAGTGGCATAGAGGTCCTTTCACTTATTTGATTCATAGCAGTTTGCTGGAGAGAAACAGAAGTTTTTTAAGATGACACAATCTTGCTGAAAGAGATACATCGAGAAATTGGGAGTACTTCATTGGTTGAGCATTCTCTCCATTCAAAGATCTTCCCTCCAGGGATTCCACCATTTCAGATGGAGGAGGTTATCTGGCTCCTATAATATGGATTACCGTTTATCCAACAACTTAAGCCATTGGGAAAGGAGTCTAAAATATTATGCACAACACAACAATTTTATTCATGCCCAATTCATGTAGATCATAAAATAAAATAAATCACAAAAATTAAAAAATCACTGAACAATACTCTACTATAGTATTGTTAATGCATTGTTCCCCAACATTTTATTTTACCGATCTTGAAAGAAAATTTTTTAATCAACTAAAAACTGACCTATTTCACGAGGAAGTTAGTCCTCAAAAGAAAATCACACAGTAGATCTAACAAGTTATAAATATAATTATCAGTAATAGTTAGACAAATATAACAGTAAAATATCACTCCTGGAATACCACAATCAAGGATAATTTCAGTTTTATAGCTACAGCATGCTGGAAAATCAGAATATGAGGCTAAAGCTGAAACTAGTTGAAAAACAAAACTCAATTTCCCATTTTGAGGAGTACCTGAGGGGATAATTAGGTAACTTGTGCAGGCATAGGCCATTGAAATTCAACAGAATAAATGTCAGGACAAAATGGAATCCAGAACATTAAACAAGCAAGTTGTCCCTAATTCTACACATTACAGATGTGAAATAAAGAGGCTGCCTGCAAACCAGAGAAGAAAATTAACTTTTCAATGCAAGAGTGCTTTGCCAATGCTAGTAAAATAAATAAAGTAGGATAACACATGCTACCTCAGTAATATAAATCTCTTGTGCATCGGAACCATGAGCAAAAACCTTCATCTGGATGAGATATTGATTACCAGATATAATGTACCAACGGGCCATAGAAGGAATGGGATTGACTCCTTCAACGGCATCACCAGAACTAGATAAAGGCATCATATATAAGCGCAAAGAATCTGGTAGGACCACATTCAACGAAGATACTTGTACATGACCAGCAACCCTTGTATCTTCAACAATGACAGTGGTCACTCCCAAGTTTTGTGCATGTACTAACCCCATCCTAATGTCAACCTCCGCAACTGATGTATTTGACACAGACCAGACATGATGTGGTGAAGGTAAAATGACCACTGCAAATGCCATAAAAAGTACTCAAAAAGACCGATCATGAAATTCTGACCTAGAGCATAACACAATAAAAAATATAAAAGAAACTGGCAAGTTTGCAAATGAATGGTCAAAACTTCAAAGTAATAGAGGAATAATTGTTAATCATAAAACACCCTTGCATTTATTCCTATCAAAGGCACAAAATCAATGTTATGGTTTATGAATAGTGTGGATTCCTAAAATATCTTGGGATAAAGCCTATTGTTGCATTGGTATTAATATTGATGATTGATTATTAATAGCAAGAAGAAAAGTTAATAGGAGAAGGACAAAAATCATCCTTGATAAAATAACGGCAAAACAAAGAGCCCTATCTGTAAATAATAAATTTTACTAGATATGTTTTGACAACATAAATCATAATCTCGAAACTATAAGATTACAATTTTAGAAGATTGCCATGAAAATCAAACCCAAAAAAATTAAGGCAAAAATAAGGAAACCTTGAGGAACATTTCCACGGATGACTTTAAGGGTATAGGGAATATGAGCACCAACAAGAACAAAAACTGGTGAAGGAGGATCCAGCGAAATAGCTTCTGCCACAGTGAGAACAATCTGATCGGCCAAATTCTTAAACTGTGGCTCAATCAATTGCACTGAAACATTCTCGTGGCCAATCTCATTTCCCTTCACCACAAATATATCTGAAAATACACCCTGCACCGCAATACCAGATAAAATGGTAAAATAATCATATCTGAACATTACAGCATAGTGGCTTAACTCATTTAAACTTACTAGCATCAGACTTACATTGTCTTCAAGTTTTATTTGTATATCTAGGTCCCCACAGAGTCCTCCACAATCACTAAGGGGGGAATCCTTTAGAGGAACATTAACCAGGTGATGAGGCAGTGTATTGGCTTCAGGGATGAGGTGCCACATGAACTGTAAACCAACCAACGAAGAAAAGACATTTTCTGCAGTACAGTAGATTGATGATATAAATATGCTTAATTCTCTCAATATAATAATGAAAAGAAGAGGAGGAAATCGAAATTAGTTGCAGATGTTTGACTGTAGAAAAATAAGAAAGAAACAATATGATGTGTTTGAAAGAAAAAATAAGTGAGATGAACCAATCTATAATTCTTATGCCAATCCTGCAATGAGATGCTTTCTATCATTGACTCAAAGATCGTTTTTAATTTTACAAGGGAAAAAAGGCCAGAAAAACATGTTTCAAGTAAATAGCTTTGTAAAGTTAATAAAATAATGCATCTTAAAAAAATGTGATCATTTAAAGTACCCACTAGTATATACATTAGCATTTAAATTTCCCCTACCCATAAAGGCAAATAAAAAATTTATGAATACCTTCACTATCAAAGGCTCGGACACGAAGTGTGGCAAGCCCATCTAAATCAAGCTTTATGGAATTGTGAAATATCTGGATTCTGGATATATTGTCAATGAAGACTTTGCATCGAATCATAATTCCAGTATGCACATCTGCAGCATAAACAGCAGTCTCCTTTCGGCCACTATATGGGGCAACTGACCTCAGGCTTGCACTGGTTGAGCAATGGCTGCTTGAATTATATTCAGGTACAACGGATAAAATATCATGATGATCCCATGACCTATAAAATTAATGAAGATATGTAAAATATCGGGGGGGAGGGGGGGTTAAAATATTGTTACTGAGAAAGAAGTATATTAATGAAGGATTAAATATCTGTAAGAGATACATATCAAACCATTCTTGAGTTAAACCTTTAAGGATGAAACAGTCCATGACATGGTACTAAAGCCTTAATCTTTATGAACAAATGGTCCGGAATTCAATCCTGATACCTTCATTCTCATCATTAATTTCTACACAAGGTAAAGTTGAAGTGAACCAATGCTTTGTTCACTCTTAAGCCCAAAGGACATCTGGGTGAGGATGCATATTAGAGACACGTCAAAACTATTGAGATGAAGTGGTCCTTGACAATATTCACTTGGAAAAGGAACACATATAGGAGCAAAACTGGCATAGGAAAATGTCATCAGTGCAGAGCCCTTTAGTCCACTCAGCATACTAGCAAAAGAAACTCCTTGAAATTGCTTAAAAGTTAAGCACCAAATAGAGGCCAAGTAAAAGGTCCTACACAATACCAAGGGATAAGAAAGAAAATTGCCTGAAGAAATTAAAGCATTACTTGCATGCCAACTAAATGAGCCAAATAGAAGTAAAATGTACACCTGCACATAATCTTACTTCCTTTAGTTCAGCAAAATCATTTAGTTCTAACTCAACAAAAATATGCCCAGACCCTGAGAAGAAACCTTCTCCAAACATGACAAGAAGCCTATTATAGATATAACTAGTTGCTAGACAAGAGGAAAATAAGTGAATAATACCTAAGAACTGTTGCTTTGCGGGGGCCTTTGGATTCAAAAAAAATGGCCGGAAGAAATCTGCCACCAATGGAATTTTTGTTTACAAATAAAAAACTAATAGCGAGACTGTAGGAGTACTTACCTATCAAATTAGGTCAAAATGGGATGAAATATGCTTACTGGACCTTATCTGTAATTGGATTGTGTTTCAGCCGATCTACGGACTTGGAATAGCTAACAATTGACTGGTTGATTCCACTTTGAAAATGTAAACGAGAGCAGAATTTCACCATTAAAATGTGGAATTTACATTATATTTATTTATAATTATATTTCTCTGAAATTTTCAAACCGTGAACATGTTGAATTTCTTCAAAGAATCCAAGTTGCCAAACAGATCAAAAGGGTTGGTTTGAAGCCATTAATCATGTCATTCAAATTGGAACCATTTGCTATGGGGTGGGTAGGTAGGATCAAGGTCGGCCATTTTATAAATATCTATCACCAAGGCTGAAATCATCAAACGATTAAGCTAGTATCGTTCAAGCTAACAAATATAGTACAGCCATTTGTTACACCGCATGCTTATTGATAATATTCCATAGCATGCGTTACCCAGTACTATAATCTTGACACTACGGCACACATGTACTGTTGCAACTTTCATATAACTTCATCACAGCTTCACTGTAGGAACAAGTCGTTGTAGGCCGAGCTACTGGCGCAATGCATAAATAATACAACAGCATCTTTTGGTGATTTTGTAAAGGCTCGTGTTAGAAATATACTCAATCCATTCTTGAAAGATCAGCGGAACAAGCTTGCACAATCAAAATCGAATAATATAGTATATACTACACAGCATTGCACTAGCAAAGCAAACAAAACCCACAAGTGATTCATTACTTAAAATAATAAAGATTATGAAATAGAAGCCAACCATTTGAAGCAACCATCGCTTCCTTGTAGCCTGTACACGACAGGGTAAGTCATTTTGGGTGGCAAGAGTATATTAACATCTGCAATGTGAGGGCCAGAACCAGCATAGGAAGTTGACTTCCCCAACCACGCTCCTAGTCCAAGGAGAAGAAGACAGCTGAACAGAAGGAGGTTTACCATCTTCAAGTCCGTTGGGATCACAACCGACGGTGAAAGGGCACCGGAGCTTGCATAGGTTGCATTGCAGATTTGCGATCGCCACCAAAATGGTATGATTTTGAGCACAATAATACAAGTGGAGTGATATGTTAGAGAGGGTTTAGGGTTTTGGAGCGGAAAGATTCTCAGGTGACAGGTGGCGTCAGTGAAGTCAAATCGGGTCGGGCGCCATCTCGCGGGAATGTAGAGCATCCTCGCGCTCTTGTTCTTTTAACGGACACCTGGCTTTTTTTTTGGTTTTTTGCAGTGGGCACGTGGCGCTCATAAATAGGAAAAGTGACTTTTTTAGGCCAATCAAGAAAAAGTAACGTTGGTTTTGGCTCTGAGACTATCAACGGTTTTCTCTCGTCTGAATATCAGTCCGTCTTCCTTTCTTTCTAATGGGCGATCACAACCACCGGAAACTCCCTCCGGATCGGCCTTCTGACATCCTAGCGACGGGTAGCAATAAGAAAAAGAAGAATGCATCTTCTACACAGGAAACACAAGACATTAATATGGCTGAAGAAGTAACTCCAGAGACAGATAGCTCCATGGACCATGACGGGTCTCACAAGGAAAGCACAGTGAAGAATCAGAAAACTCTTACCTCCTACAAGGACTCTCTCCTTGGTTTCAATGGGATAGCCAATGGAGGGGACTGTATGGATGATGAAGACTTGCTTTCAGACACCATTAACATGGAATGGGATATGCCAGAGCTAACTGAGGAGATTAAGGAGTTAATGAAAATTCATCCTGTTGTTCCTATCACCACAGAGGAGTATAGCGCCTGGTGTAAACCATGGAATGCTGCATTGATTATTACAGTGCTGGGTAAGAGGTACAATATTTACACACTGAAAACACATCTCAGTAGAATATGGAACACTCCTCATTTTGATTTGGTTGATATGCCCAATAATTATTTTCTTGTGCGCTTTCTGCAACAAGAAGGGTGGGGGCAATTATATCATAAAATCCTGTATGGAGGTCCCTGGGTTATTCAGCAACATACTTTGTTGGTTCAAAAGTGGTCCCCAAATTTTGATCCCTTTAATAACCCACTGGGGAAGATCATCACTTGGGTCAGAATACCGAATGTGCCAATGCAATGTTACAATCAGGACTTTATTACCAGATTGGGGAATTATATAGGAAAAACAATGAAAGTAGATTTACTTACCCCATCTACTAATGTCTCTGAATCAGCAAGGATTGAGCGAGGAAAGTATGCTCGGATTTGCGTCGAATTGGACCTCCAGAAAAAGCTTGTCTCACGTGTGATTGCTGCAAACGCTGTGTATCAGGTTGAATATGAGGGACTGGGTTTAATTTGCTTTTCTTGCGGACGGTATGGGCATCGCAAAGAGAGTTGTCAATGGACATACACCAGCGCACCAAACTCGGATTCGACGCAGCAGTCCGAAGGCCCTCCACCAGTCGCTCAACCAGCACCGACCGCTCCTAAACACGATGTCTCAGAGCACTTTGGGGCATGGATGATTGTGGGCAATAATCGGCGGAATCGGGTCTCACATCGGAAGTCTCAGACGGGAAGCTCGTCGGAACAGGGTCATGGGGCTCGGTTTACCAGGGTAGCTACGGACGGACGGCATACGTCGAGATTCACGGCGCTTGCAGATCTGGACGGTGACGGTGCTCAGTCGATGGGACAAGACCAGGTCATGATAAACTGCACTTTGGTAGACAAGGAAGGTGGAGGCGTGCACGGAGCTCGGGATGGTGGACTAAAATCAAATGCAAAATCACGGGTGGCTCAACGGACTGGGGGAGGAAACCAGATGGGACACGCCAGAGAAGTGTTGGGCAAGGGAAAAGGAAAGGAAATCTCGAAGGAAAGAGTATATGGGCTGAAGGAAGGAAGAAAGGCCCAAACCCAAAGGCCTCTACAAGTGCAAAACGAATTGGATCAAGCTCAAGGGCAAAAACATGGTGGGCCTTCTAAAATTGCTACAGGCCGACGTGCTCATGTGGTTGTGGGTGGATCTATGGATCAAATTGGAGGCAATCAAATAATAAGGCCACAACTTGAGGAAGGACTTGACAAGGGACCGATACTAATGCTAGAAGGGCCAAAGAAAAATGAATCCCAATCTATTGAGGCATTTAGTAAAGAAAGGTATGAAGTGGTTATGAGTGGAACACAACGAACTTCCCTTTTGTCTTCCATGGAGGTATCTTTGGATGATGACATTGGGGACGACTTTATGGAGCACACCGCACGGATTTCCGAGTCTCTTGGTGATCAGTAAGTGTTGACTTTTTTTTTCCAAGTATTTCATCATGATAATTGCTTCCTGGAATTGTAGAGGTGCGGGGAAACGGAATTTTCCTCGCACTGTTAAAGATTTAGTTAGAAATAATAATATAGATATTTTGTGTCTTATTGAAACTCGTATTAGTGGTAGTAGGGCTGATGTTGTGACTCGTAAATTGGGTTTTAATAATTGGCTTAGGTTGGAAGCCACGGGTTTTGCGGGGGGCATTTGGATCCTTTGGAATGAGGATGTTACACGAGTCGATTATCTCTTCTCTAATACCCAATTTGTTCATTGTCAATTTCTGGACAAAAAAACAAATGACTCTTTCTGTGCTACTTTTGTTTATGGAGAAACGGGGGTGAGCAAGAGAGAGAGTTTATGGGGGGCGTTACAGGGTATAGCCCGTACTACTGAGGAGGCCTGGATGATTATTGGGGATTTTAATGTCTTTTTAGAACCGGCAGATAAATTAGGGGGATCTAGTCCTTCCTTTCGAGCTATGAAACAATTCTCGGATTGTATTAGTAACTCGAATCTGCTGGAAATTCCCATTGTTGGCGAGCGTTTCACCTGGGAAAAACCGGGGGTGAAAGAGCGGCTTGATTGGGTATTTGGCAACCTTAGGTGGGAGCTTAATCATCCAAATAGTAAGGTCTTTCATAAACTCCGATATAGCTCTGATCATCGGGTTGTCCTTGTCATGGATGGTACAAACTCTTCGTCACAACAGCCTAGGCGTCGGTTTAGTTATCATCCTGTGTGGGCTTTAGAAGGTAGCTTCTCTCAAGTGGTATGTGAATCTTGGGAAAATATGAATTGGGCTCAGGGACGAGCCAAATTTGAGTCGGAGGCCACTAGATGGGATTCTAGTGTTCTTGGCAATATCCCTAAAAGGAAGAAGCATCTTCTTAAGAGGTTAGAGGGTATTGATAGAGCTAGGCAAAGTAATGTTTCTAATGGTTTATTTAAGCTTGAGAAACGACTTTGGAATGAGTATAGCAAGCTGGATGCTCAAGAGGAGCTCATCTGGTATCAAAAATCTAGATGTAAATGGCTTGCTTGGGGAGACAAGAATACGAGATTCTTTCATACTTCAGCGTTGCTTAAACGGAAGAAACAACGTATTGAAGCTCTCCAAGATGCCGAAGGGAACTGGGTTACTGAGCCAACTCAATTGAGAGAACAGGCAGTGCAATTTTTTCAAGACCTCTATACTAAAGACAATAGAGTCCTTGATTCCACCCATTGGACTGCATATTTTCCCCCATTGAGAGCCATGGATGACCTTTTGCTACACAAAGAGTTGGAAGATCAGGAAATTAAGAATGCTGCTTTTAAAATGGGGGCGTTAAAAGCTCCTGGGCCAGATAGACTCCAAGCACATTTTTTCCAAACCCAATGGAATCATATTGGGGATAAGGTTTGTAGTCTTATTAGAGATGTTTGGCATTGTCCGGAACAAATTAGGGATATCAACCATACCCACATTGTTCTTATACCAAAAATTGATAATCCCTTAACTTTGAAAGATTTTCGTCCTATCTCTCTGTGCAATGTCATCTTCAAGATTATTACTAAAATCATTGCGGAGAGAATGAAGGGGGCGATGCAATATTTGGTTCAGCCTCAACAATGTGGTTTTATTGCGGGCCGTCAGAGTAGCGACAACATCATTCTAGCTCAAGAAGCGATTCACACTATGAGGAGTAGGAGGAGAAAGAAAGGCATAGTGGCGATTAAGGTTGACATGGAAAAAGCCTGTGATCGTCTTGATTGGCAATTCCTTCAATCAACCCTTCACAGCATTGGATTGAAAGATGAGCTGGTAAAGCTTATCATGGCTTGTACGTCTTTGGTGTCAATGAAAATTCTCTGGAATGGTATTGAATCTCCAGCCTTTCAGCCCACGAGAGGAGTTCGCCAAGGTGATCCCCTGAGTCCGTATTTATTTGTGCTCTGTATGGAACGGCTGGGGCAATTGATCACTAAGGAAGTTCAAGAAGGAACTTGGAAAGGAATTCGCTTCAATAGTCGCACACCAGTTCTTTCTCATCTGTTCTTTGCTGATGATCTTCTATTGTTTGGCGAGGCTACCACAGACCAGGTAGATCTAATGAGGGACATTATGAAATCCTTTTGTGAAGTTTCCGGTCATCGAATCAGTCTATCCAAATCCAAGGCGTTCTTCTCTAGGAATGTGCATTTTAATAGGGCACTTGAGCTAAGTCGATATCTTGGGATTGGAATTACGAGTGATCTTGGAAAATACCTTGGAGTCCCACTACTTCATCATAGAGCCACGAAGGCCACTTATTTTCAGATCATTCACAAGGCAAAGAAGAGGCTAACCAATTGGAAAGCTAGATATCTTACCATGGCAGGTAGGACGGTCTTGATCAAATCTGTGCTGTCGGCCTTACCAAGCTATCATATGCAGACTGCGCTTCTGCCCAAAAGCACATTACTTGAACTGGAAAAGGTGAGTCGTACTTTCCTCTGGAACCAAGGCCAAGAAGGGAGGAAAATGCATCTCATATCGTGGGAGGAAATCAAGAAGCCTACAGAAGATGGGGGTTTGGGTGTGAAGGATCTACAGCGTCAGAATATAGCCTTCATCATGAAACTTTGCTGGGGTATTCTTACTCAACGTGAAGCCCTATGGGTTAGGTGCTTGAGAGGCAAATATGGATGTGGAAGTAGTGATTACCCAATCGTCTCCAAGAAAGCAAATTCATCCAATGTGTGGCAAAGCATAACCAAAGTTTGGGATAATTTCTATCGAGGAATAGGAAGGAAGCTACTTAGTGGGACTACAGCCAGTGCCTGGTGGGATCTGTGGACTCCATTTGAGGAACCCCTAATTCATTTTGTTGACCGAAATTTTCATGCCTTAGAACCTTGTGCCAAGGTGCAGGATTTTGTCTTGGGGAATGATGATTGGAACATATCAAAATGGCGAGAGTTTTTACCAGATTGGGTTGTCAATGTTATTATACAGACCGATCCGCCATGTGGAAATGGAGATGATCTGTTCTGTTGGAGAAATGCTTCAGATGGCCAATTTAGTGTCCGTGCTGCCTACAAATTCATATCTACTCAGCGGGATGGGAACGGTCCGACTCTGTGGAAGAAAGTGTGGCGATTACCTGTTCCAGAGAAAGTGAAGATGTTCCTTTGGCAGGTCATTCATGAGAGATTACCGACCAATTCTCTCAGAGCTAGGAGAGGGTTATCAGTCACTGATGAGTGTCCATTTGAGTGTCACCAAACAGAAAATATTTTACATATTCTTCGTGATTGTGAGATGGCGAGGGAAGTGTGGTTACATTTTATCCGTCCTAACACTCGATTTCGATTTTTTTGTACTTCTGATTTGCAGGTATGGCTCAAGGAGAATATGTCTCTTCCTCTGGGAAAGACTTATTATCGTCGTTGGCCATGGATCCAGATTTTCAGTATCCTATGTTGGTTGTTATGGAAGAGCCGATGTAAGGGAGTCATGGAAGGAGTTCGAGTTCAGGACAAGGATATCATTCATGGCGGCATGTATCAACTCATGGAGTCCAATCTCTCTGACAGTATGAAGCATCAGCTCTTTTACTTCACCGACGCCGAGGACCGCAACTGGCGACTCCCACCAGAAGGATATGTTCGATTGGATGTCGATGGCTCAGTCAACAGTCATGGCAATGCAGCATGTGGAGGATTGGTTCGTGATGATCGAGGCAAATGGGTCGTAGGGTTTCAACGTAAGCTAGGGTTTGCTCAGTCAACTACCGCAGAACTTCTAGCCTTGCTCACAGGTCTACGACTGTGTAAGCAGTGGGACTTTCCTAAAGTCACTGTGTATACAGATTCGCTAGAGACATACCATTTGGTCATGAGAGATGGTGGTGGCAATCATCCATTACGAACAGAGATTCATGAGATTCGTGACTTGTTATACTCAGAATGGGATGTCGAACTGCGCTATGCTCTGAGAACTACGATTAGGTGTGCTGATTACCTAGCACGGGATGCTCATTGCTTACTTCAGAACATGGTCATTTTGCCACTTCCTCCTTCAGGCTGTACTTCTTTACTTAGGGCAGATCTTGATTCCTCCTTTGATGTGGGTCATGTAATGTAATTCGTACTTTCCAAGGTAACTTGGCCATTACAATGCAAAAAAAAAAAAGAAAAAGTAACGTTATCACGGCCGGGTGAAAAAGAAAACGGGAAAGGTAACGTTAACCGTCGCATATCACAGACCGTAGGGTGTGTTTGGTTCAATAGAGGTTAGGTTAAGTGAGATTTATTTAAATCAAATTAGAAGAGGTTATAATGTTGTTTAGTTCAAATAGAGGTTAGGTTAGGTTTGATATCTTATTTAGTTCAGGAGGTTAGATTAGGTGAGTTAATTATAAGTGGACAAAAATATTCTTCTATGTATTTTCCTTCTTCTTTTACAATATATTTATTACTCGAGGAGGAGGAGGCGGCAGCTGGATCTACAGGATCTAAGACGACATTGGAGGAGCAGTGTGGTGAAGAAGTCAACTGCAGAGCACGCGATTAAGATGAGAGAAAATGAGATTTCGGACAGGAGAAGAAATGAAACAAAGTGACGACTTTTTACAGGGGAGGGCAGTGCTGGAATTTTAAAAAATTGTCATGGGCAATTTAATTACAATTAAAGATAAATATTCTCTCACCTAGAAAAAATTCCAATTTTAGAGAGTTCACAACCTATGTTAGGTGACCACTAAAAGACAAAAAACTATCCAACACCTAACCTAACCTCTTTCTAACCAAATATCACTTTTTTACCTCCAACCGCACCCCAACCTAACCTAACCTAATAAAACCTCCAACCAAACAAAACTAATAATTTAGCTTCTTTTTTTTTTCTAAATACTTTCTTAAAAAGTTCGGGAGTGCTTGTTTAATTTGGTTTTTCTTTCAGTATAAAATAATAATAGTAATTTTTTTTATACAAAGTAACTTTTATATTTTATCGCATATTTATTTTAGCATAAAATTACTTAAAATGAACTACTAATTTAAATTCGCACTAAATTTCATTTTCAGTCATTTTCTTTTTTTATTTCCCCTCTTTACCATTTTATTTACTTGTAGAACAATATATAATTATGATATTTGTCAATTTATAAATTTAGTTTTTTTTAGTACATTAAATATTTGTGAAATCTGACTTTAATTGAAACAACTGAACTGCGTAAAAATCAGATCCAATTATTGGTTCGCTATTCTGCGCCTTGTATATAATCAATTAATCATATCATGAAAGGCAATAATGTAAGTCTGATTTTTTATATTTTTTATGGATGTAGATTTATTAGGGGTGACTTTGATGCTCAATCATCTATCCATCTGACAGTCCTCTTGATTTGAAGTATTCTTGAATGACTTTAGGGTCACTTTTTTTCACCATATAAAATCGTCAATAATGGCTCAAGAACTGTTTTTTTAGTATACGACACAAGCTTTGGCTCAAAAACGTTTTTTTTTTTTTTTGTAGGATTCATATAAGATTTTTTGTGAGGTATAATTAATTATGACGACTGACGTCAGATTTCTTGTTTCCTTGGACAAGAGCAGGAAAAATTCTTTGATTTCGTTTACTCTTACACGGGATTTAAGATCGATGAGCTGCCCTTTTGGCTATATTAAAAAATAGGTGAACTTGAAATTGGTGAAGCTTGAAGGCGGATGGCCATTTTCCTACATATTGCGAGAAAGCGGGGAAACCATTGAGGATATGAGAATACAAAATAGATCATCGATTTATAATTTATAAATAAATCAGTTGCTTTTTATAAATTTATATAATACATGCAGTATAGTTCTATGTGGAATGGCGTGGGTATTTAAGATGTACCCCTTCCGGTCCTAAATATAAGACAGAGTTATTTTTTTTTTTGTTGAGAAATTAAGAAAACTAAATAAGGTATTTAATTATATCATATGCTGTATATTTTTATATTATATATTAGTTTATTAGTCAAACTAATTAGTTTTGAGAAGAACAAAAATAAATATAAATATTCTAAAGTAATTTAACTAGCTTCCTTAGTCTCTCCAAAAACATTAACTTTATCTTATATTTATGACAAGAGGGGGTACTTTTTTTTTTTTTTTTTACATTTAACTAATATGCTCATTTCTTGCTTTTTGCAAGATGTTACCCTATAATAGGTGTGAGTGTGAGTTAAACTCAACCAATAATAAGGAAACATACATATGCATATACATGGGTTTGGAGTTCTCTCATAATTCCTTATCTCATTTTTTTCAGAATCTCATCTCCACTCTCATATTTAAAAAAATAGATGGTTCAGATTTCATATTTTATAAAATAATTATTTTAAACATTAATAAATAAATCTAAACTATTAAAATTTGATCTACACAATTCATAACTGCAGGAAAAAAATTATAAACTACTATAATTAAGTTTTAGGAAACATTAAATCTAAACCGTTCATTTTTTTATTTGAGTGTGAAGATCAGATTTTGAAAAAAAAATGACAAAAAAGGATTATGAGGGTATCTCCATGCACAAAACCGACAAATGTAGATTAGATGTGGCCCCCTTTTTTTCAATTTACTGAGAGCTATTACAGCAGCCTTTGTAACCAAATAACCAATATTCTATTAGCTTGGTTGGCAAAACCGCAAAAATATCAGATCTTGATTGGGTTGATTAGCGCCTTTTGACCAACAAAAAAAGTTTGGTCAGTGCCTTAACGTTGAAGATTTTGCGAGCATTTTTGTGGATTAATAATAGAAATTGTTTTTTTATTACGAATCAAGTATGTAGGAAGAGTTTTGTTTCGATTTATATGAATATGCCTTTTCAACGTCAACTCAAATAGATACTAAAAGGAAGGGAGAGGATTTGGCAACAAAGTTATTAACATTTACATTTGTGCAAAAAAAGTACTCATTCCTGTCCTAATTATAGGATATAGTTACCTAATTTTGGAAAAATTAAGGATAGTAATTAAATTGGTTAATCATATTTAATTTTCTAAAATGCCCTTATATGAAAATATATTCCCTGAGTACCAAAAACATCAGTTAGCCTGTGGGTAGCAACTGCACCTGCTTGCTCATATATGGATTTACACAATCTGATGTACAAGAGGCGATTGCTTAAGATGTAAACACTGTACATAAATTTAACTAAACTCTAATATCAACAATAACTGGGTTTATGTTGGATGTTGATCAATAAATTTGAATCTCCTATGGATGCATGTGTGTGTTGCCAAGGGATGCATACGAAAAGAAAGTAGAATCTCTCACTTGATAGAATATAAGTGTGTTATTAAATTAATTATTGTGTTTAATTATTATTGAAAAAGTATCAATAGGGGGTAATTTGGATATAAATTGACAAAAATTAGAATTTTGTCTTATAATTAGGATCAAAATCAACTCCCAAATATTGTCCTATAATTAGGACCGGAGGAAGTACTTACCAAAAACGGTCAGAGGCCTCCAAAAAAATAGTACTCCTCTGATCCTAATTATAGGACAATATTTGGAAGTTGATTTCAATTCTAAATATAAAACATAGTTTACATATTATCAAGTTTTTCTTAATTTACCCCTATTGATATTCCCTCAACAATAATCAAGGAGGAGAAAGAATGAGGGAATTAAGGAATATGGTTATGATGTTTTAGACAATACATGTCATATCAACTAACTCAACTAAATTTTTTAATCTAATCAAATTAGGTAAATATGTCTTATATGAATTAAGAACCGGAAGAGTACTACGCACCTCCAGTTCTCAATACTCCCTCTGGTCGTAGTATGAGATTTATTTGGGGCGTTGATATGTATTAGTCATAAATATAATATTTATTTTTCATATCTATCAGTCTTTTCATAATTTACCCTATTAATCTCCCTCAACAATAATTAAAAAAGAGAAAAAAATAAAGGAATTAAGAAAGATAACAAGTTAGAGTATTTTAGAAAATACAAGTCATATTAACTAATTAACTTGCTTAAAAATATAATTAAATTAAGTAAATATATTTTATATTAAGGACCAAAATGAGTATTATTTAGTGCTCTTTTGGGATAGCTTATTTTTTATTTATAAGTGCTTATAAATCATAATTTACGGTATAAGAGATAAATATGTGAGAGGGGTTTTATCTCGACTTATATAATAAGCACTTATTTTCCAAAAAAAAAAATTATTCCAAACATAGCTTAAATTATTATCACGTCCGAGAAAATATCTCCATGTTTCACGTACAAAAGTAACGAGCAGAAGTTTGGGGAGGGAAAATAGCACTACCTCCGCCAGTTGTTAATATAATAAGATTTTATTCATAGTATTATTTGTACTACAAACAAGAATTTACACGGTAATAGTTAACAATTAAGTAATTACTCTTAGTTATATCAGATTTATCATAAGTACACAGTTTTCTTAAAAAATAGTTTTTTAAAAGAAAAAAGACAACTTGAATTTCAAAATTCTAAATCAGTTTTGTTACTTGCAAGAATATAGGTATAAATTACACTTCAATAACAACTGACAACTTATTTTATGAGAAAATCGCTTATATAAAATTTTGAAGTTCGAGTGGTATGTTCTTGTATTTTTTTCTAGTTTTTTCTCTAAACTAAAATTTTATTCTAAAATGTCGGCCTTCAATAAAATTGAAATAATACAAAGAAGATTCGCGCGGAGGGCAAAGATGACACTCAAATCAATAATTTTTTTTTTATAGAAGAAAAAGTGAGAAACTGCGTTGATTGTCCTTTAGTTGTGAATTGGTATAATATTATTTTTATTGAAGTCATAATGAAGCGTTTGAGTAGATGAATTGCCAATTACCAAGAAGAAAAAGGCAGTGACATTTTTATTTTTCCTTGTCAAGAAAGCTTATTTATTGCACTTGTCTTTTGCCTTCTTTTCCTTGCCACTGAAATGCTCTTTGCGTCTGCACACTCTCAAGTTGCTGTCCGTTTCACAGTGGTTGCGGGTTTCCCTCATCTTGTCCTGCAACTAACTAGGGTTTCCACCGTGAACTCTCACATCCAATAGTACACCATCACCAAAACTCCCTCCCTCCCAAAGCTACACCAACACTTCTTTTTCATTCGAATCATTAAGGATTAGATCCTGACACACTCTCCCACCGTCCGGAAAAAAGGTAATCAAGTATTTACGCTGTATGTTGCTCGTTCAAATAAAGTAAACTAGCTAGTTTATTTGTTTCTCAAATCCTTGCTTTTAATTAATATATATATCTGCTTTGATTTCTGATTTTCAAGTCTTGTATCGATCTATAATAAATTAATATGATTCAGGGTTTCTGTTTACTTCCTTAAAGTCCGCTGAAATTATGGTTGTTGAATCAATTAATAGTTCATCTTTTGAAAAGTCTCCACGTCCTATCGATCACTTAACCGGAAGATCCATCGTTTCCATTCAAGGATTGCCTTCTTGGCCTTTTTTAATCATCTGACTCTCCATCGTAGAAGGTCTTATCTGAGACCTAGCTGGCTAGCTGAAACATCATGAATAAGAGAGGTTATAGACGATAGAAAAATATATACAGTTTAGTGAATTTTTGGTGATTATTCGTAGACCGTGTCATCGTCTCCTAGAATATGAAGTAAAGAACCAATTAAAAGAAACTAAGTCAAGAGAGTGTTCGATCGGGTTTTCTGGGAAATAGTTTGAAATCCTTTGAATTGAATATAGAGGCACGTGATCGAGAAAACCTTCCTAGAAGTTAAAGAACTTAAGTTTGCAAATAAGGAAGTTTGAAAAGTAGCGCACACAGTATTACAGATAATAAATTATATATTACGTCTTTCAATTCAGCTCCGTATAGTATATATGTTTGCGTGGAAGTTTAATATATGACCAAACCTTGCCTGACTTTCCGTTAAATTCATGTTAATTTCCAAGGGGAATTTTGCTCTTCATTATATATTTTCTTGTACATATGATGATTAGCTAGACAGTTGCTT
Organism: Inga oerstediana; assembly: GCA_963210345.1. Classification (NCBI taxonomy): domain Eukaryota; kingdom Viridiplantae; phylum Streptophyta; class Magnoliopsida; order Fabales; family Fabaceae; genus Inga; species Inga oerstediana. The sequence continues at coordinate 12,980,208 of OY723403.1, forward strand.
GATGAACATTAGAGGTACATGATTCTATGTGAAGATATTAATTAATTTAATTTCCTGGTGATGGTGAAGGATATATATATATGATGATGGCGTCTTCATCAAGCTACAACTCTCCATGTGCGGCGTGCAAGTTTCTGAGAAGGAAGTGCATGCCGGACTGCATATTTGCGCCGTATTTTCCACCGGAAGAGCCACAAAAATTCGCCAACGTTCACAAGATATTCGGAGCAAGCAACGTAAGCAAGCTCCTGAATGAAGTGCTGCCACATCAGAGAGAAGATGCAGTGAACTCTCTGGCTTATGAAGCCGAGGCTCGGATCAAAGATCCAGTGTATGGCTGTGTTGGAGCCATCTCTGTGCTCCAGCGACAAGTCATCAGGCTCCAAAAGGAACTTGATGCCACTAATGCTGAAATGATTCGCTACACTACTACTTGCACTGAAATCAATCCCACTCATCATCATCATCATCATCACGATGCTGCAACTCGATTGTTGGGTAATAATGAAGGACCTCTTGTTGGAGGTTCGTCGTCGTCTCTTCTTGCTCAATCTCCTTCTCCTGCTGCTTTTTACTATCCTTCTCCTTGGAATAATGATCTTTCGGATGCCTTTCACCACATTCACAGAGGAGCAGATAACAGTAACATGTGAATTTATCTATCTATCTATCTATCTATATCTATATCTGTGTTTTTAACCTAGCTATTTATATGCAATAACAAGACCCGAGATTTGGCCTTATATATATATAGTGTATTTTATACTTGGAATGTGCCTGTATATATGAATACCACTGCTGTGGACTCTGAAGGCGTAAAGCTCGCTCTCTCTTGTATAGCACGAAATATTTATATGGTACGGTCTTGAATGTCGTGTCAAATGAAGCTGAATTTCTTCTCTTCGCAAAATATCATACATCACTTGGAATGCTTTATTTGATAACAGGTAGATTAACCCAGCCATTCTTATTTTTCATCAAAGAGCTTCTGAAATGATGCATGCAATATATCCTCCGGTTCTAAATGTAGGATTTACTCCTCCAATTAAGATATATTTTGAGAGTTGATTTTGGTCTTAAATATAAAATATAGTTTTTATATTTGTCAATCTTTTCCTAATTTACTCTTATTTATGCTACCTTGACAATAATGAAGGAGGAGAGAGAATAAGAGAATTAAGAAATATGGCTATAGTATTTTAGAAGATACATGTCATATTAACTAACTCAACTAACTTCCTTAATCTAATTAAATTAGGTTAAAATATCTTATATTAAAGATCAGAGGAATAGTTTGATGATAAATTTCAATTCTAAATGTAAGATTTTTTTTTTTGATTTTATCTATTCAAATTAGATAAATATATCTTACATTAAGTACCCTAGGAATATATAATATGGTATATGTGTACCTTGGAGTCATTATTGTTGTTTGTTCTTCCCCTAAATATACGGTTGGATAAATTAATGAGTGTCTCGGCTCATTAAGTTATCCTGGACTGTGAATTTGTTGACTTATCTGTGCCCTGATGATTATTTATTACTTTTGTACTGGGGTGTCAAATTTTATAGGAAAAAGAGTGAATATTTGTGATGTTTCCGTGAAAACATTTTGATGTCCAGGGGCATGATCACAACGTTATCGTTATCAAGTGGAAGTGGGTACATGGCATGCAGATATTGATTACTTTGCCCATATATGTAGGATCGTTTCTGTTCAACCTTTGGGATAAGGGTACATTGAACCAATTAAAAGACAAGTTACGTGCCCGACGCCGATATATCGGGCACTTTCTTTTAACGTGGATTGACTGGATTCTTTCCACCTCTTTTTTAGGACACAACATACAACTTATTACTCTTTGTATTCTCTCTCAGTACGTATCATTTATTTTTGGAGACAAATAGATCAGATGTGGCTCGGGGGATTTAAAAGAATTCTGTCATTCTTGGTCCCAAAAAAAATTACTGTCAGATAAGTAAAAGCATGCTGAGGATATCAATATTATAATTTATTTACATAATACTGGTAGCTTTTTTCCTTTTTTTTTATAAGATAATCATATTACTATAGCTCTGCGTGTCTCCCTCAAAACAACGTATATTATAGACACTGCCTAATATATATAACTGTATGGACAGTAAAAATTTGAATTAATTCACGCACGTGCATGTCAATAATAAACTTTGTAGAGATGCGTGTGTGTGTGTGTGTGTGAATTAAATAGTGATTTTGGTTGATTCTCAATTCTCTGGTCCCTGTGTGGTGTGTGTGTGTGTTTTTATACATGTGTGTGTGCGGACGTGGGTCTTCCTTGTATATACGAGAGTGTGAGATGTTTCAATTTTAAATTCAAACCTATAATACTATTACGTACTAGGCGCTGTTTAGGCCTTAGGGGTTCCATCCGCGGGTGCCTCATAGCCTTGTTGGGGTTGGTAAGCATATATATAAAAGCCAGACTTTGACCAGTTTAATTGGAACGTGTAATTCAAATTTATTATCCACACGCATCATTGTTAGGCCCATGGAACTATTTGTTGTTGTTCCAATAACAACTCCTGCCATCTGCTGAATCTATTTAAAAATAAATAAAGGGTTAAGAGGTAATAATATCTATAAATTTTTATTAAAGTTGCGTCCAGTATTATATACATTTCGGTGGTATAAAAATATCCATGAATATTCATAATAAAAGTAAAAATATCAGTACTTTTAAATTTGATCTAACGTAGTTACTTTTTATAATGGAACCTACGCTCATTTTGCACATACATACATACATAATAGTATTAGGTCAAAATTAACGGTGCTTGCATGTTTACTCTCATTTTGAATATTTATAGATATTTTGCACCTCCGAAGTGTATACGGTGCCAAATACACTTTCAGTAAAAGTTTATGCATATTTTTGCATCTTCACCCAAAAATAAATGATAATTTTAAGCATATAAAAATGTCGCAAATCAGTTTGTTTACAAAGTCATAATTAATATCGTGAATGATGACAGTATGTAATACACAATAATTTCTTTTTCTTTCTGGCGGCTTCTGTTTTATCTTTGGCCATGCGTCAGCAGGTGAGTACAAATTAAAAGCCAGACAATGTACATACATATATAGACAGTTAGACACTCATCGCGTTTTTTCAATATTATGTCAATGGAATTCCTAGCTGGGTTTTGCAGTTAAAAAGCAACAAATTAACTTGAGCTAAACGGATCGATGATTTAATTTATACTATTTTGTTTATCAAAAAAATTCTGAATATTGCACTGTGTAAAACTTGCTCCTTTGGCTTGCAGTACATGGGAGGGCTCATACATCAAAATTGAAAATGTAGTGAGGATTGGAGATGTCAGCTACTTACCCTTTTGGTTGTGAGGGGAAACAAGATTTGATGCACATAGTGAGGGATTGCCCAAATGTTAGGGATTGCCGGAAATCTGTGGTCAAACAAGAGAAATGTGATATGTTCCTTATAGGGTGTAGATTGGATTAAGTGGAACCTGACTCATGAAATGCGAAGGAACCACACTAGGAAGGTCACATGGTCAATTCTATTTGGTTATCTATACTGGGATATATAGGTTTTACATTGTAACAAACTCTTTAATAGCAAGAATGCAAACATGGGACTGATATAAACCATAACTTCTTCAAAGCTGCTCATATAAGGATATTCTTATAACATGTGCTGCGGATAAGAGGTTTTTTATTCCTCCTCATACTACTCTGAACCAACATGGCGATGAGGTCTTTAAACTAGAAGTCGATGGCTCGGTACATTGGAGGATGGAAGAAGCAGAAGCGGAGGCTACATCAGAGACCAGAATGATAGATGGATTGAGTGTTTCGGTTGCAAATTAGTGAATATACCTTAAGTATTTGTGGAATTAATTGGTTATATTCAAAGCCTACACTTGTGTTGGTCAAAAGGTATAGGAAAATTATTTTATTCACCAATTGTATAGAGGTATTATAAACTATATGTTGAGAGGGTACGATTGGAATCAACCCTTTAATGACATTATGGATGATGTTAGACTGTTACTTCATAAGAATTGACAAGTTGTAGTTAACCATGATTGTAAGGAAACCATAACTGTTGTCGATAGATTGGTTAAATACTCTCATAGGATAGATAAAAATTGTTGTTTCCTTCAACAATCTCTGCCTTTCATCGAAGAGCCGGATGTTGATGAAAGCTAGCCGATATAGTTGGGTTTTGTTGTAATACTTCTATTGAGAATTTGAGACAATAAAATCCAGTTTGGATCAAAAGCAAAAAAAAACAAAAAAACCTCTCCACGAGTTCCACATTATCATTTTGGTTGAAATCCTGTCTGCCCATTTCGTAGATGATCTTCCAACAACACAATCCCTGGCGTACACTGATCTACGAAGAATAAGGCTTTTTCTGGCTGCTTCCGACATCATCAGATCTTCCACGCACACTTGACATCTGTAATATTCCTCCAATTATTACACCACACACATACATAATCGCTCCTTCTCTTATACATATTACCGCCCTCTAAATACTTTCAAGGGTCATTTTTACAAGAGCCAGAAATCTAAATTATCTTAGTCATTTTTATAAAAGTTGTCTGATGAGTTGGTTTTTTTTTTTTTCATTTTTATTTTTCATTAATTATATATATTGTATTAATTAAAGTAATAAGGTGCAGATTTATCAATGAAGTTTTACCCAAGGAGCGTTCAGCGCAAATAAGTTTTGGAAGGAGTAAAAATACCAATGAACGATTAAAATAGGTGCAAATTTAAAAAAATTGCTAAATTTGACCTAACAACATTAAGTTATAAGAGAAGAAAATCTCTAATGGTGTTAGGTCAAATTTAACGTTTTTGTTAAATTTGCACTCATTTTAATTGTTCATTGGTATGTTTGCCCCTTCCAAAATTTATTTATGCTAGACGCCCACTGGGTAAAACTTTATTGGTAAATCTATACCTTGTCCTTAACCCTTAATTAAAAGGTTGGTGATATTTATACCATCCTGGTCCTATTTATAAGTCCGTTTTAACTAAATCTCACATACTAAGGAGAGGTATTTAACTCAATGATTTGGGGTACATTTCCAACCATGCCCTCATTTATGAATGAGTACTTTTCAATTATTTCTTCTCTATCTATCTTTAAATTATTTATTCATTGGTACAATAAATAGGGACAAAATTATCACAATCTCATTTACTACACTGAAATTAGACTTATAAACAGGACCAGAATGATAGTTACTCTACTTCTCTCTCTTACTTTCCCATTATAAATGAGGGCGTACTTGTTAAAATAAGTTTATTTCAGACATATTTATTATTTTTAACTAATTTCAACCACTTTTTTAAATCGCGTATTCGGTTATCAATTGGACTCTTATAAATAGGACCAGATGGAGTATTATTTTATATACTTGCTTCTTTCCTTTTTACAAGAAACATTTAACCGAATCTCACGGTTTGAGGAGTCGGTTAATAACAAAAAATGTGTCAAAATTGTAATAACATTTTTTTGACTAAAATACCCTTATTTATGATGACATAGGAAATAAGGGAGAGAATAAAAAAATTATTATAATAAGGAGGATTGTAAAAGAGAGGGAATAAGAAAATAAATATGGTAGAAATAATAAGTCTAGAGAATTTTGAAAATTTATTATGTTGATATGAAACAAGGGTAACTAAATAAGGACAAAATGAGAAAGTAAGAAGTATAAAATAAAATATTCTCTAAATGTTTCTTATAAAAATAAATTATGTATATGTAGCGGCAGTTTCCTATAAAAAGAGACCGGAGGGAGTAAATGATTGAAATTGCCTTGGGTATTAATCTAACCAACTTAAAAAAATCAGATGGAGTCACCGTTTCTGTTGATTGTAAATTGAATTGTCTGAATAGTGCCCGGGATTCATGGGTCCTGACGCGCCCGGATATACCTTCTTGTGTTGGTGCATTAGAAAGAGGAATGGCTGAGTACTGTGTGAGAGGTCCTACATTGTCAGCTTGACCAACCAAATTCAAGTACTACCTATGACTTTTTGCACCCTCCAGTATTTAAGCCGATCCAAACCCTTCAATACTGTGAGAAGCGCATGATCCACAGATTAAGGACCCTGTTGGCAGAAACTGGCAAATTATAATTCCACCCCGTGTGTATGCAACTATGCATCATATGATATATATTATTTAATCAAATTCCCCCAGAAAAATATGAGCCACATAAATTTACAGCCGACACTAATCACACGAACCATATCTAGGATTCCTTTTAAATGCTCTGTTGTCAGTTACAGCGAACAAAAAGGGAGGAAAATGGTGAAGAAAGTTACAGCAGACAAAAAAGATGAATATAATTCTTTTCCCCGTCCAAATTAGTCACTTTTTCCATTTGTTTGGGAAATATGTGTTCCCGTTTTATTTCATATTAACGGAGGTAAAAAGATGCACTTCCATGCAACCAACCAACACACACACACACACACAAACATATATATTTGCACTTTGGCCTCCGTGTATAGTGTCTCTGTGCAAATGTGTGTGTTCGGATTAGCTTTTGGAGAATAGCTTTTACAGTTTACGAGGTAAGTATATGAGAGGAGTTTTGTCTCGATTTACGAAAACAGGATTCTGAAATCATGATTTTTGGGATGACTGAACACACACTAAGCTTGATTGTTTACCCCTAAACTTGATGATATATAACATATAAGTACATACACCTCTCAAAATGTTAGATCTCCGATAAAATAACTCTTATGTATAAACTTGTGCATTATTTTACTAACAGAATACAATATACCATAAAATTAATTATCTGCATTCAGCTCATTAATTAGTTATTTTTATATAATCTAGAGTTTTTTTTTTTAAATTTAAATACTGTCCTGATTGATACATGGTCTAACGAAACAGTTCAGGTTAATCACCAATAGAATGACTATTATTTTATATGGATTTAAAGGCGACAACATTGACGTACTGTTGGATTTTTCTTAAGTTGAGAGGTCACGTAACTCAAAATCAAAAACAAACACACAGTAAAATTCATAGCTAGCTGTATTGCTTATAACTCATTAATGAGAGTACTAATTATTTCTCAAGATCCATGCGATGCATGTTTAATTTTGCCTGTATATCCATTAAACTGTAAGTAAAAACTACTATGTATTAAGGAAGCTAAATAGAAGTTGTGTGCGTGTAATCTTTTTTTTTTTTTAATTATTATCATTGAGTATCCGATTTTGGGTTTGTGATAGTCCCTCAAGGTATAAGTTTCTTCTTTAGGACTTGAACTTGAGACATAGAGGGATTAAGTGGAGCCTCATACTATTAGACCAGCTCTGTGTTGGTGTTATTTACCTGTAACTAGAAAGGGTATGAAAATTTTATATTTATTTTATTAACTTTATTATTTATTTATTTAGAATTATTGGACTGGCCCACCCGCCAGTTATCGGTTTTAACCCAAATCAATGAGCCAGCTGATGTTTGGGCCCATATATATTTTGGGCCGCACAAGCCTTACCATAAATCAAGAAGCTGAGGCCCGTGTCTATGCTTTCGAGCATTCCGGGCACCTATCCATCATGCGGGTCCGGAATGTCTCCATTTAAAACCCCTCCACTTACCCTCCATTTACACAAAATGATCATGCTTTTCCAGCAATTATTTTAATTTTTTTTTAAAAAAAAAAAAAAATTCAAAGCACAGTCATTTTGTGTAAATGGAGGGTAAGTGGAGGGGTTTTAAATGGAGACATTCCGGACCCCCATCATGCAGGCTTCAAAGTTCCAGCTCATCCCCACGCGGAATCTGATCCATCTCATGTTATTTTAAAAAGAAAACTCCCATCGGACGGCTGTGATTCATCTCGGCGGGAACATTCTGGGTCACACATATAATTCCCATCACCGCCACCAACGCTTTGCGTAGTTTTATCATCACTGTTTCCCCGTGGACTCTCGGATTTCCGGAGAAAAGAGGTATCCGCACTGTTGAATTCTGTATTGTTAGTAATGCTTACTGTTTGATTGCTTTGAAATTTGTCCTTTACACGTGAATCTCCAACTCTATATTGGGCTGTGATGGTTTTTTTTTGGGGGAGGGATTGAATTTGATTTAGCGTATATGAATTTTGAGAAGCTGAATAGCTCCGTCGAAGTCGCTATTCTTTTATCACCACACTCACTCACTGTGCATCCAAAATATGTTCGAAGTAACTGGTGAGAATAAGCAGAGAGGTGAGGAGTGAGGACACCCTGTTCTTGCTGAGTGATTTATTTTTCTGATTCTAATACTTGGCGTGAAGACTTTTTTTAAATGCCAGCCGGACTTGGTTATTACCTTTTCTTAAAGTCTACCAAGAAATTGTCCATTCAATCAGTGTCCCCACCCACTAGGATCCGTTTTGCAATCCGTAGCTTGCACCTGATCCTGTGGATAACCTGCAGATGGATTCACGCTTGGAATTTTGACATGTCTAGAGGTCATGTTTAAAGACATTTAGTGTGTTTATTGTCACTTGTTATGTTTGACGTATTAATACATCATTGGTCAACATGTTGGAAGTACAACATAGCCTCACTATTCATAAAAATCATAACCGGCAAGTCTAATCTCAGACTTAATAAGCAATGACCAGCATGTCTAAATTCAGACTCTTCTGGTTAAATGAAACAATATGTTAACGGCAATGAGTTATAAGATATATTGGCATAAATTTAGAAGCTTAAAGTATTTATTGTCAGTTAAAATGTTACACCTGTTTCAAAATTCTCAGAAGTTAGTGTAATATAGCCCTTTTCAATTATTGGCTGTCTCTATTCAGTCTTTCTAGTTAGCTGGGCTGGGTAAATTTGTTGAAGTATGCATATAGAAGGTAAGGCTTTTTAGTGAACACCATCTATTCTAAGCCTAACTGCGCAAGCAGAGAGGTTAAAGGTACACAAAAAATCAATGACAACTCGGGTCGGGTTATTTTCAAATTTCAGCTGATCTGACATAGTTTTGGTTTTGGACCATTTGATGTTTCATTTCAGAAGTGCATTTTTGCAGCCATAGAGTTTATTATTAATATGATTAATTGGCGCATAATATTCAGAATCATGCATAAAATTAAAACTGGTTCATCCAAGATGAACTGGACTGGCTAACATGTTTGGTGCTATGCACGACTTGGGTTTGAATGCAATTTGTTGCTGTCAATGTTGCAGAATAGAGATGGCTGCTCATAAGATAGCGCATGCTATGTATCGAGGACCAAGTGTGGCGAAGGAGATATTGTATGGAATAAGCCTTGGTCTCTTAGCTGGTGGTTTATGGAAGATGCACCACTGGAATAACCAGAGGAGAACTAGAGAATTCTATGATCTTCTTGATAAAGGTGAAGTCAGTGTTGTTGTGGACGAGGAGTAGGCAGCCATGCCCGGCTGGTGCCATTGGTTCCACGTTTCATACTTCTGACGGTATATATGATATCAATGTTCTGATCTTGAAATGGGAATGCGGGTGGATATTTCGATGACATTTACATGTAGGCTTAAGTAATTCTGAGAACTAAAAGGGTAGGTCGCTTTTGATGCGTATTACCATTAATATATGAGTAATGTATTGGTATTGATGCTTCCTTTTAATATTTATTTTTTAAAATATTATCGGATGGATGGTTGCTAATTTTTCAATTCAAATTAACTCATCGGACTGATAAGAAGCTGAAAACAACAAGCACATTAGCCATAGGAGATGAACAGAGGGGGAAAAACCAAAGTGGAAGACATACCTATCAATTGATATGAACTCATCGGACTGATAAAAAGATGAATACAACAAGCACATTCGCCATAAATAGAAGAAAATGAACAGAGCAGCAAAAACGCAATGGAACACGATGGCAGCGAAAAACGCAATGGGAGGAGGATCAGAAAAAGTGAAGAGGAGTAAGAAGGGTGATGAGGAGCTTATATAGGGAAGCGCGTTAAGCAAGGAGGTTTAAGGGGGAGAGGGTCGTCGTCTTGGTCCGTTAATTTTCTTTTTCATTTATTCTTAATTAGATATATATAATTAGATTAACTTTCAATAATTAAGATTTATGGTAGATTTTTATTATAATGATATTATTTACATATTATTAAATCTCAATCATTGAAAATTGATCTAATGATAGATACACTCAATAAAAAATAAATGAAGAAAAAAATCAATAAAGACAACCCGGCTCCGGTTTAAGGTTGTCTCTCTCTAAGAAATGACATTACCTTGTATTTTGGGGAAATCAATGCACTTTAAATGTGACCAACCAATTAAACATGTTTTTTTGCCAGCTGTACATATACCTTCTCCACTTTCCAGGCTTCTTCCTCCATTACGGCGGAAAAGTCGAAGGTGGGATTGGGAAAATAATTTCAGAGAAGATTTCCACAAAAACGGGTCTATAGATATTAGGTATTAAATATTGGTGAGTAAGATAATAATTTTCTCTGCAATTCCTTCAGCTTGATTGTCAATGTGGTCATGGTTGGAATTTACATATAAGGTTGGTTTGAAATAGTTTATTTTTACTTATAAATGTTTATAATTTATGATTTACGGTATACAAGATAAGTATGTAAGATAATTTTGTTTTGATTTATGTAATAAATATTTATTTCTCAGAAATAAACTATTTCAAACATTTGAATAGGCGTAATTTATTTTGAGAACTAAAAGGGTAGGTCGCTAATGATGTGTATTGCCCTTTACACTATATACAAGAGTAATATATTGGTATTGACGCTACCTTTTAATATTTATTGTTTTAAAATATTATAGTATGGATAGTTTCTAATCTTTGAATAAATAGAAATAGAAATTGAAATTTGAAACTTTACCTTTTAAGTCAATTATTTTATAGTCAACTGAAGGTGTTTAAAGTCTGCAAAATTTCTTTTTTGAAAGATAACTGAAATTCATTAAGTTACAACTTAGAACTTAATACAAAGTAAAAGGGGAAACACCAAAGTAATCATCAACGACCGTCTCCTCCAACGAAGGTGGTGGTTGATTAAAGAAAACAAAAACCTCTGCATTAGTATGCGCTAATCTAGCAAGATGATCAGCATTCCTATTCTGTTCTCTAGGAATGTAATTCAACAAAACATGCCAATCTCTAGACAACCATAGTCTAGCTTCTACAATAATAACACTGAAAGGGTGGTTTTGCTCTCCACCTCTCGTTAACAAATTGATAGCCTCAATACAATCAGTGTGGATCAGAATGTTTCTGTATCCTCTGTTCCAGCAAATCTGTAATCCTTGGATAATTGCTAAAATCTCTGTGATTGCAGGAGGAACTGTCAACAGCTTACACATGAAACCACCAAGCCAAGCTCCTTCCATATCACGTAAAACTCCCCCACAGCTGCATTGACCTGAGTCTATAGCCGATCCATCTACCGCCAAGTGTACAAAGCCTTCCTGCCTGTCTCTCGTACTCTGATATTCAGATGACTGGGAAGAGTAAAACTTACAATGGGAAAGCAGATCCTGATCGCAGCTAGCGCGAAAGAAGCTGGACTGTGCATCCTGTGAACAAAACTCAAGCTCCTCGCCAAAGACATTCTTGCATCTGGATATCCATATATCTCAACAGACATAACTAAACAAGGAAGCCCATTGAACTTTTCTCGTGAAATCTCTGCCAAATCCATGTTTAAGATTCCAATTTATCCATTCTTTCCCTTGTAATGATATGAATTTATCCCACAAGGTCGGATGAATTAAAGCAATCCATCGCTCCCGGGCGTTGCCACAATCTCTAAGCATGTGCATCATGTCCTCCTCTTGGTTACAGCCGAAGGAACAAACTGCCGAATCCAGGAGACCTCTCTGAGTTCTCAACTTTGCCGTATGTAATCGATCATGAGAGGCTAGCCACATAAAAGATTTGATCTTCTCTGGAATTGAGCATCTCTACAGTGTCCTCCAGAATGGCTCTCTGACAGCATGAGTACCTGCAGAAAGGAAGTAATATGCAGATTTAACAGAAAAGCAGCCATCCGAAGAAGGCTTCCAGTAATACTTATCCTCACCCCTCTCCTCACAAGGAGGGTGGGCTCGCATAATACGATCAGTAACATGAGGCTGGAACCATTGACTTAGCTTATCCCTGTCCCATTCTCCCAACAGATTAGTGTAATCATTTACTTTAGCTTCCCTATCCACAAAAGCTTCATAACCAGGAATGAGCTCAATTAAAGGTCTATTCATCTCAGACCAATTATCATGCCAGAAGGAGGCCAAATGCCCATTCCCAATATTGACTCTTACGCCTTTGATAAACTTTTCCCATACAGCACATATTCCTCTCCAAGACGCAGATGAGTTTTTCTTGCGTTGAATCCTTGGCATGAAGCCAATGCCACATCTATACTTCGATCGGAGAACCCTAACCCATAGAGCATCTTTGTTGTTAAGGAGGTGCCAGCATAGCTTCATCAAAAAAGCTTCATTTTGTCTTCCCAATTCTGATCACAATAAGAAGAACGTCTCGTTTTTTTTTTTTTTAATTTTATCAATAGCATGTCTCGTTAAGGCTTTTTAAAACAACGAATGCAATGTAGATCATATTAATTGGAACAAAGATCATCGCGCTATTGCTTGGCATGTAATGAATGTTAACACAAACTCTATTAAAGTTAAAAATCACGCTCAAAGAAATAACAGAAGTAATAAATTAAATAAAAATAAAAGGGAGAAGTTAAATATTTTCTTATTTTCTTTCACATAGTTTAACAAAAGTATTTTTTTATCTCTAAACTATTTTAAAAAGGAGGGAATAAACAATGAAGCTGCAAAACCATGCCAAGGAATATAAATAAACGGATTAAATTAAAATTTATATGCATTTTTTCAAATATTTTTATAGTCCGTGAAAGTGCAAATCCAACAAAATAAAGCCAGCGCAGCGAGGGAGCGAATTCCCGGCTTCTTTTCTTTGACAAAAGCTTTTGCAGTTGTCAGCTCAAACTCTGGATAGTTCTTGCTTGAGCTTGGATGCTGAGAGCATTGCTTCGATCAAGCGTCATGTCTGGCGCCACTACGTTATCGTCTTCGCTATCTTCAGTAGCGCGCAGAAACCCTATCTCATGCTTCACTTCCAGGAATGGTGTTTTAACATCGGACAATGTTTTCTTCCCCACTCGCTCAAATCGCGTTTCGCTCCGATGCTACGCCGTACATACTGGTTTTGATAGAGTTCGAGTTCAGAATCCGATCGTGGAGATGGACGGTAAATGTTATCTTAGTGTTTATCTCGACTAAGTACCTAATGATTCTTTCTTTTTTACGTGAACTGGAAGAAGAAATGGACAAAGAGAGCGTCAAAATTTATTATGAACCCGCGGGGTTGGCTTATGGAAAACATACCGATTTCTTTGCTATTGTTTTAAGGCCAAGGTTTTATTTCTACATTCGGGAGTGAATTTTTCAGAAATAAACGTAATATGTTCTGTTTCGCTATCTTACTGGATTTTTTGCTGTACCGTATTTGTTGAACTTTTTTCCTGGTTAGGTGATGAAATGACAAGGATCATATGGAAGATGATAAAGGATAAAGTATGAATACTTATCTTTAGCGGGCTCTCTATTCTTCTCATCCTGGCTTTTACGGTGGATTTGGATTGGATTTGATTTAACATATGGAAGTGTTTCATGTGATGACTGCAGCTTATATTTCCTCATCTGGATTTAGATATAAAGTATTTTGATTTGGGAATTCAGAATCGTGACGCAACTGATGACAAAGTTACTGTGGAAAGTGCTGAGGCCGCTCTAAAGTGAGTAATTCTATGTGTAAGCATGTGTCACTAGAATGGATCAGATGGTTGGGTATATTAATTTATTGTGGTGATCTTGCTTTTATGAGTTCTCACTCAAGTTGCTGAATTGGGCTGGCTTAGTTCTGGAACATGCACTTTAACATAGAAATAGAACAGAAATGGGGCTTTAGAGAGTGCATGAAGTGTTGGGGCTTTACTACATTATGATTTGTTTCATCATGAAAATTCAGGGAGCATTTGATGTGAGCTACGTAGATGACCCCGATTCCCCTCATGGCCTCCAGTAGATCCTAGAGCTCAGCCTTTCGGTTGGGAGTCTCTGCGAGAACTAGCGGCCTTTTCAGCTTTTTTGTATCAAATTCAGATAGAAAATAAGTTTATGGAGATGATGAGAGTTTCCATGCTTAGTAATATGACATTTTAGTGTAATAGTTTCAATTGACTCTTTAACTGCTTCAGAGAAAGTTGTCTGAGACACACAACTTAAGACTGTGGTTTGAGAAGGGGTGTTTTGCTTTGCTTATCTGTGTATCCGTTAGAATGCTTCAAGTCTTACATGTTCTGTTCTGTCTACTTCAGGTTCAATGTTGCTGTAAAATGCGCAACAATAACTCCAGGTCAGTTTTTCTTTTCTTTATTGAACAAAATGTTCTGTTCCATGATTACTAGCAAACAATCGTACTTAGAATTTGGCTCAATTGAGTGTCCCCGTTCATGCATATTATATAGTATTTTACATTGTGCATGCCATGTTGGTGGCACTGCTAAATTTTGATTTTATCATAATTTTTTCATGGATCAAACTCCCCCCCCCCCCTATTTCAACCTTTCAGATGAGACCAGAGTCAAAGAATTTGGACTGAAGTCTATGTGGAGGAGCCCCAATGGCACAATTAGAAACATTTTAAATGGTTTGTGATATATTTACTATCTTTAAAACATTAGAATACACGTGTAGCCATGTGGAGTTTTTTTGTCACGTTTCTTCATGTTAAAAATAGGACTATGTTTGATGCGGATGGAATGTAATAAGCTCAAGCTAATATTCTTTTCTTGGGAGAAACAGCGTCATTGATTTTACTTGGAGGATTTCTATGTTTTGCAACTTATTTTGGAAATACAGAAGCGGATCCAACATGTATCTTGCTCGTAATTGTAGTTATTCTCTTCATTGGATGAACTGTGCTAACTGAAACTAAAATACAATGAAGTTGCTAATATAGACAATTATAACTATTTGATGGGCACATTATGTAAGCTCATGATATTGGTGGGCTTTATTTTGTTGATTCAAAAGGATGTGAACCTTTGCTATTTTGTCAAATGAATTGGCCATCTATCGGGCACACTTAACTTGAGAATGAATATGTTGAGGGGATGCTGTGAAATATTGGATTTTTGTGGTAGCTTTACTATTGTAAATGTTTACTAATTCTTGCTAACTGGCTCTCATTTTGCATAATGTGCATTGAGCAATCTCATTCTATCATGCATACCAAGATTGTCACTAATACGTGCTTCATGCTTTAATTGAGCTTGAATTGTTCAATGTTAAATATGCTTCACAGGCCTTCTTTCCTTTTTTTTTTTAATTTTAAATTTCAATTGTGCTAATTCAACTTTCTTCCTAGGTACTGTTTTTAGGGAACCCATAATATGCCGCAACATTCCCAGAATTGTTCCAGGTAACGTTTTGACTCTAGTTTGATTCTGAATCAAGGTGAATTACCATTGAGCACACTGTTTTGAACTTATTCTTCAGTTTACAGGTTGGAAAAAACCCATATGTATTGGTAGGCATGCTTTTGGTGACCAGTATCGTGCTACTGATTTAGTAATTAGAGGACCGGGGAAGCTTAAGTTGGTATATGGTATGCTAATTACTTATATCATGCTCATTAACAGATCTGAACTTGTTTGCTTTTATATTAAACATTACATAATACTGATTTATGTCTGTTTCTAATTAAGTTCCTGAAGATGCGGATCCTCCAGTGGAGCTTGATGTTTTCAATTTCAAAGGACCAGGTGTAGCTCTTGCTATGTATAATGTTGATGAGGTTTGTTTTATTGTATGTTCTCCAAGCGCATATGCCATTTATTGTTAATTTAATTTTTTAACCCTTACTTTTCTAATGTTTCAGTCTATCCGAGCTTTTGCTGAATCATCAATGACACTGGCATTCGCAAAGAAATGGCCTCTTTACTTAAGCACCAAGAACACTATTCTTAAGAAATATGATGGCAGGTGATTTTTTTGTTCACTATTTCAGGATTTGTGCAAATCTTACAAGCGTCGGCTTAATCTCCCTGACTTTGTAAATTTTCAGCCCCTTTGATATTTATTGTTGTTGGAGATAATTTATAGTTTGAAATTATGACAGGTTTAAAGACATATTCCAGGAGGTGTATGAAGAAAGGTGGAAGACGAAGTTTGAAGAACACTCGATATGGTTTGTATTTTTGTTTTTTTGGCTCATGAAGCAATTTGTTTTTAGGAATTTACATTCACTCATAGGAGATGCACTCTGCTTCAGGTATGAGCATAGGCTCATTGATGACATGGTGGCATATGCACTCAAGAGTGAAGGTGGATATGTTTGGGCTTGCAAAAATTATGATGGTGATGTCCAAAGTGATTTACTTGCTCAAGGTGATTTAACTGCTTATTCTTTGTCCAGAATGATAAATGCTTTAATATATTTGATGTTAGCAAGCAACATAAGTGGATCATTCAGTAGACTTTTTTCTTCTTCAATTTTTGGTTTTGAATTTTTAGTTTGGCCAAGTTATACCAGCAAAAAATGCATCACATCCTAGGACGCAGGCTCAGCTATCTTTTAAATTAGTTTTCGTGCAGGCCAAGTAAACTCTTTTGTACATTGAACATTCTAAACTTTGGTAATATCTGTAGTTCCTACCTGGTAGGAAGGATTTGTAAAATCAGGTTTTTTAAAGTCTTTTTGTCATGTGCAGGTTTTGGCTCGTTGGGCCTCATGACTTCTGTGCTGGTTTGTATTTTTTTTCCTCAATCTGTAATTTTATGTTTGTTCATATATTGAATTTTGTAAGGTTCTTCCAAGGTCTTGTGTTATGTCCTTTTTGTAATCTAAAAGGGGGAAAAAAGAAATCTGTATTTTGGTTACTGGACATGCGTATTTAATAAAAATTTTGCAGTTATCTTCTGATGGAAAGACATTAGAAGCTGAGGCAGCCCATGGAACTGTAACCCGGCATTTTCGGCTTCATCAAAAGGGACAGGAAACTAGTACAAACAGTATTGCCTCCATATTTGCATGGACGCGAGGACTGGAACACAGGTATTCTGTGACTTTATTTCAGAATTTACAATTTTATGCGTATTTTGTTGTTCATGGGCTGCTGGCATTTCCATTCCCTGTGTTTTACATTTTCTTGTGTGTGCGTGCACTATGAATGTTGTTGTTTTGAATTATAATCCCCTGTAATGGATCCAGGGTCTGTCGCACACTGTTGCATGCAGCTTGTGCACTTAGAGCCTCTCAATTCTGCCCTTTTGTTTTCTTTCACACTTTTGTCAGAGCAACCAACAAAAAAATATCTGTTGAAACTATCCGTTTTAAAGAGATTTTCAGACGTATACTAAAAATCCCTTTGTAAGGATTTTTTAAATCCATTTTGCCAGCACTTTGTTCATGATTATAATGGAACAAATACTTTTGAGCTATCTGCTGAATGGCATAGGCATAGGGTGGTTCTCCTTGCACGAACTGTTTCATATCTTTATTTCACCGTCCTTTTCCTCCTTTTTTCTTCTGAATATGGTTCTTGTCACATCTCTTTTGTGAATCAGGGCCATGCTAGATAACAATGAGAGGTTACAGGATTTTACTCATAAGTTGGAGGCTGCATGTGTTGAGACAGTGGAGTCTGGAAGGATGACCAAAGATCTTGCTATTCTGATTCATGGACCTAAGTAAGTAACTCTTCCTTCTCCAGTTACTCTATTTGCATATTCACTGTCCCTTTTGATGCAATGAAAATGAAGTGTAGTAAGTTAATGGGAAATATAGAAAGTGTGATTTGATGACTTTTAGTTTTAAGGTAAAAGGTATAGCTTGGCGAGGCTGTGTTAAACTTGATTGTGGTTCTTTATGGTACCCAAAATGCGGGTAGGCTTATTAGGAATACTACCGTCTATGGAGAATCAAAATTCAATGAGCGTTGGTTCTATGACCGTGCATGTAAATTTTGAACTGTAAAGTTTAAAATGAAATCCACTCATGCATTGTGTTTGCCATTTATAGTATCCAACTAGTTAGGTGCTTGTTATGAAGGACTTCATATTTACAAATTTGTTGTTATACTGGCCCTCTTTAACCTGTTAATGTGTAATAGATATAGCATAGAGGACAGGCATGATTAATCGTTTTGGTGCGTAATATCTACCAGACAAGTTGGCTAGACTGAGAGGTAATTATGGGGACATGTGTAACCCGTGCAGGGTATCCAGGGATTTTTACTTGAGCACTGAGGAATTCATCGATGCTGTGGCTCACAAGCTTGATGAAAAGCTCCGGGTACCTGCATTGGTCTGACTGTACTAAGACCCATTTTTCTTTATAGGCAGAGGTAGAGGGAGCGGGGGAATTTACATTTTACATTGTTTGGGCAACGAATGGGGTTATCTACATCTTTCGACCGTTGATATCGATGTTGGTTAAAATCTGCGGCCCCAAAATTTAGGTTGGTAACTGGTAAATTTTTAGCTCTCCATTCCCGCACGAGTGCACGACTGATCTCTAGGCTTTCAGCTTCGGCAGCGGGCATCCCCATTTTTAAACCACTCGTCGCAGCGGTGCAGAGCTAGTGAATTTCGTAAAATACAAAACTGGCGTGCACATTTTGCAGAGCAGGGCCAAAAAAACTGTGCCAGTTTTATAATTACTTTACTAGTTACTTGCTTCAGTTTTAAATATAGGACAGAGTTGATTTTTTTTAAAGAGATTAAGGAAGCTAATTAAATTATTTTAAAGTATTTATATTTGTCATTTTTCTTCCAAACTATTTTGCCTAACTTATAACCTAATATATAATTTAAAGTTACACAACATATGATATGATTAAATAATTTATTTAGTTTCCTTAATCTCTAAAAAAAGGAAGTCAACTCTATCTTATATTTAAGACTGGAGGGAGTTTTTAAATGATTATTTAATGGTATATGACACAATCAGGTTTAATATATAAATATTGTTAAGTAATTGTTTGTGTAATATTTTTTAATCCACGAAGTTTAAAATGGGCCTTTGCTTGCTAGTTTTTAATGTACTTGATTAGATTGTGGGGCTATGTTTTGTGAAAAATCTGAAGTATATAGTTTATCATGAACATGGTTACAACTTATTATGATACATGAATATTAATAGAAATTTGAGATTATATGATATAAAATTCTTTTTAAGTTTTGCTCATTGACATGAGAGTAAAGAGGTGAAAATCTGAGTTCATGTTTTATCCTTGAGATATTTTCTGTAATTATAACTTAATCTGAGAGATGCTTGTTTTAAATGCACTATCACGTTAATATAGTAAACAGTGTACACGGGTGATTTAAGGAATAGCATCTCAAAATAGGTCTGCCTGCAACACTACACGGGATACGCTAAAATACAACTGAGAATTGCATCTAGATTGCAGACCATCCAGGAATTAATCACTGAACATGTCAATCAACCCACCATGATAAGCTTCACAGTTTCTATCTCTTCGCTTTTCCACTCAGTTGACCGCAAAGTTCAGCTGTTTCTCTAACTGTGTAGCAAAACGAACAAAGTAGAAATGTTTTAAACGACAACTAAAAGAAATTTCACAACTTGTTTCATTGGAGGAGAGCCATACAAGACTATGAAGGTTTCGTTCAGATAAGTTGGCATAGTAAAAGATATTTTCCCATGCTAACCGATCAACACGGGCATTTTAAAGAAACTTATCCTCAAATAGGCTTTTTCTTAATAAACGGGGGTACGTCCTATATCTAGGAGGGTCTAAGAAATGGGTAGCATAATCCATGGCTCATGAATAGTGCAACTCATTTAAGTTTTTATGAGTTAAGGTGTAAATCTCCACATTCTCATGTGAACAGTGCACCATAAAGTTTCTTTTGATGTAATAGTACACATGAACATTCCTAAATTGAGAAAAATGCCATGTCATTGTCAGTTACCCATATCTAACATCTGTTACTTTAGTATGGCAGAACCCACACGGTTTCTAGACATCATAAAGCAACAGGTGTTAGCTACACTCAACAGACATGAAAATTTTTGCTTCATTCATTCGGGAACGTTCGTATATATTGACACTGTGACGCCCAAGAAAACTTTATTGAGTCAGGTGTGCATGGGGAAACACTTTGTAGGTAGATTTGCACCTTAACCCTTTTAATTGAAGAACGTGTTCCTATGTTATAATAACTATATGGTAACGTTCCTTCACCCAAAGTAGAATTAAACACACGTCTTTTGCATCATAAAATGTACCCCAGTGGCTTTCTAAGCCACAAAGAATAAGGATAGACATCCACCTGTGAAATATCAACGACTCCTGCCTCCCCAGGTTCTATATTCCTACCTGTAGCAAGTGAAGCAAATAATCAGATCCGCCCACAGTATCAAAAATTCAAAGCAAAAAATTGCATACATTGAGAAGAATAGAAGCATTACCACAAGATTGCTCTGCGTACTTTATTAATTTAATAATTTCTTCCTGTCAAAATTTGTTGGAAATATGTTCTTTAGAGTTGAATTAAAGAACAGGTAAAAGATATAAAACAGGGACATACCCTTTGCATGGTGTTCTGCTGCAAAATGCACTGCAGTTATGCAAGTATAGAGGCAGATGTAGGGTTCTGTTCTGGTGGACAAGAAAGACCTCCACAAACAGAATCAAAAGTGCAGATCAGACGACCCTGAATGAGCAAAAGAAATGGCAATGTTTATAAGCTATTTCTTTCCAATTAAAAAAAAAAAGCTATTGCCTGAAATGTAAAATAAACTAAGTTACATCCTCCTTAATGTGAAAAATGAAGTCGAACATTTAGTAATAATAATACATCCATAGCTTGTTCTATCGTCCCCAAAGGTAACCAATGAAGGGGCACCAATTTCAAAAATTAAAAGTAGCATCATATGATGAGACATTACTGAAAAAGCAACACTCTGACACACGATGGTATACCTTAATTTTTCAGTATACAAGATAATGTAAAACTCCAGATGTCTAGATGCTCTTATGAGTCCAAATACCTCAATTCATGTCCATATTGTAGTCCGACAGAAAAATCAAATATAATGGGTTATGAGTTGTCTGCAGCTGACTTCAGAGTTTTAATTGTGTGGTGTTAAAGGAAGCACTGTGGATCTGCCATGGAACACATGACTTACCTTAGGGCTGATATCTGCTGACGTAACCTTGAATCGCCCCTTATGCTGGACAAATGCTTCTGATGCATCATCAACTGTATAAAGAAAGAGCATTATAATTATGAATGTGGTACAGGAACTAATCTCAAATGTGTTTATTCAAATTCTGGATGGATTACAATGAAAATATACACTTATTTATACTAATAATTCATGCATTAAAATAAGAAAAATAACCTTAGATTTCAATGTTGATGTGCCTCACCAACTCCTTCAATCACCTACCCAAGCTATCAGCCACTGTTCAACAGTCATGCCTTTTGTCATTCATGCTCTGTTTCTTTTCTGTTTCATTCTCTCGGGGTTGGACAGGACTTGACCTTGAGTCAGAAACAACATCATCATCAATAAATAGAGATAAATATGAAACTTTATGCTTGAGTAAAAATGACTTGGACTTATTTTTTATTTTGATGTGTTTATCGGGTGGCAGAGGTTCAAGCTAAATCTTCACGTCATCCTTCTGGAGTGAATATGTGTTTGCATGACCGTTGTACAGAACGTGTCAATCATATTGCCAAGGTCTTCCCAGAAGAAGATGACAAGCATCTATGGGAACATCACACCAAACTTCATCATGATACCTTTTATCGATAGAAAAAGTAACAAGGCATCGTTTGGACACTTTTAGCGTGGTTCCTTTGTTAAACCATTGGAGTTTGTACGGGTAAGGATGGTTGTGAGTTGGTAGTTGCAGCTTTTCTACCATGTAGTTAGAGACTACATTTTCAAAGCTTCTGTTGTCGATAATGACGTCACAGACTTTACCTTGAGTAGTGCAACGAGTAGAAAAAATGTTGTGACGTAGCCAAGGCTCTTCTTTCACTATGGCTGTATGCAAGCTTCGTCTGATCATAAATGTTTCATCGTGATCAGGAGGAATGACTTCTTCATCAAAATTTGGGTCTTCATCAAAGACAGGTTTTTTGTCGGGTATGAGCTCCTCTTCTTCTTCAAATACTGCAAAAGTTTCCCCTTCAATAATAGTAACAACTCTACGGGTAGGACATTCTGAAGCGATATGATCGAACCCTTGGCATTTGAAGCACTTAGGTGCTTTGGAGCTAAATTCCTTGGTAGCCTTTGGTGGAGGCTTGCTTGAAGAGTTAGACTGATATTCTTGTGTATGCTTGTTTGAAGAGTTATGCTGATGCATTTGTGTGGGCTGATGCATGTGTGCTTCATGTCCATCAAAAGGAATTTCGGTGGAGGAAGACGATTGAAACGGAAACCTTTTGGGCACCTGCTTCTCAATATGGATGGCTAGATGAATGACATTGTCCAGAGTCCAGTATTGTTGGAGCTGTACCGGATGGGCAATGTTGGTATTTAATCCTCCGATATAACGGGTTATTGTTTGCTCCTCCCTCTCTTGGATATCACACTTCATCATGAGTTTTTCAAATTCCCTCGTATATTCTTCCACAGACATAGCCTTTTGGCAGAGATTATGTAATTGAAGGAAATTATCTTGATAATAATTATCTGGAAGAAACTTATGTGAGAGCTCACGTCGCATCTTGTCCCACTTTCGGATCTTGCTTTATCCTTCTCTTTCACGCCTTTTCTTGAGATTTTCCTACCATATGGAGGCATGTTTCTTTAATTTGATGGCGACAATTTTGACTTTATGCTCATCGGGAATCTCTTTATATTCAAAAACCCATTCGACGGTTTGAAGCCAATCGGCGAATTCGTCTGGTTGAAGTCTTCTTTCAAATTCAGGTATGTCTAGCATGGCTTGCTACGTTTGTACAGGAATCAATCTCAAATGTGTTTATTCAAATTCTGGATGGATTATAATGAAAATATACACCTATTTATCTAATAATTCATGCATTAAAATAAGAAAAATAACCCTAGGTTTCAACGTTGATGTGCCTCACCAACTCCTTCAGTCACCTACCCAAGCCGTCAGCCACTGTTCAACAGTCATGCCTTACGTCATTCATACTCTGTTTCTTTTCTGTTTCAGAATGCAATAATAACCATTTCTCAATGGGTTAATTTGTAGATTACTCGAGTCTAACTAGATGCAAGAAAAATATTATAAATTTGATCATCATAACAATCACATTGACAAATAACAGTCATACTAGATGAGAGGCTGTTGCTGTCTCTCTTCTGCTGATACAACAATGAATCTCTATTCCCCTCAAAGTAATATTTCAGCTGCAGGTAACCCCTTTTTAGATGCACAAACATATTAGCAAGCACAAAAACTGCAACTTAAATATGCAAAAATATCAAAGTAACAAGCATGTCCACTAATGACAAAAATTATCTCAATTTTCACATATCAAAACACAAAAGAAAGATTCAAGTTTCCACAAATTCTCAAACAACTATGAATTCAAACAAACATTTGGCTAATATTGATTAACAATACTTCTCAGAAAAAGAAAAGACACATGAGTCACAGATATGGGCCAATAACAAAAGAATGCTCTCCTAGTATCTAATTAGATAGAAGGTCTGCATAGAGTGTGGATGCCATTCACAGTAAGAGGAAAAAAATAACTACACAGCCTACCTGTCCCCATCAGTAATAAATTTTTTAGTAGAAATAGAGCCATCAGGCAGCAGAGAACCACCCAACTTTATATGCCCAGCTATAGCATTTTGTTTCAATGAACTACTTGTCCCAGAAATGTCATTCTCATTTCTTCCCTCGTCCTGATCTGAATCTCCCAAAGCATCATTATTGGCACTATTCTCACAGGCGTCAAGGTAACCTCTGCATGATTGAAGCAGCATCCGCACAGTTCATACATCAAAACACAAATATAGCTTCAAAGTTTCCATTTTAAAAAAAGCTTCAACGTTGATATGTGAGCTACATCTTAATCTTGCATGATTATTCTTGGTATAAAAGAAATATGGAAAATGGCAGCATGCAATACTTTGGATTACTTTCAACAACTTCAGCATTGAAATAATTATTTTTGTCAGAAAGAAAAAGAATTACAAACAGAGTTCATAAAAGAATTTAAAATTAAAGGATTTCAAACAACATGGCCGACAGAACTTTCCTCAAGAGATGGACCTAGTAGATTGAAAATACATTAATAGAATGTTCTGTGTGGACTGTAAGAGGGGGAAATGTGCAAAATTATACTCCCTCTGGTCCTAAATATAAGATACAGTTGATTTTTTTGGAGAGTTAAGGAAACTAAATAATTTACTTAATTATATCATATGTTGTGTATTTTTAGATTATATATTAGTTTGTTAGTCAAATTAACTAGTTTTGAGGGGGGAAAATAAAAATATTCTAAAATAATTTAATCAGTTAACTTAATCTTTCTAAAAAAGTCAACTTTATTTTATATTTAGGACCGGAAGGAGTAGTACGTATTAAGGTTAATTCAACTATGACTATGATAAAGGAGGACTTTAATGAATAACTAGATAATAAAGTCCCCACTTTTTAACGAGTTACAGTGAATGTTGGCGTTAGGGGTGAGCATGGTGCCCAGTGGCCTGGTGCGCCCACCCTGGCCCTGCAAAAAATTGCCCAGCCCAACCCTAAAAAAGTGGCCCGAAAAAATTTTGGGCAGCTTTGGGCGGGCTAATAACCGGGCAGGGCTGGGCATCGGGCAAGGGGTGCTGCCCTGCCCATTTGGCCCTGCCCTGAAAATTATTTTCATTTATTTAAAATATAAAATTTCATATCAATTAAATATTATTTCATATATATATTTTTATTTGAAATATATTTTGTCTATTGTATAATACTCTTCTGATCCTCTCTTTTTTGCCATAACCACTAAACACTATTTACAAGTAGATTTCTTTCTTCTTTACTTTGTGATGTATTAAATTATAGTTGCTTTTTATTTTCTTTCCAGATGCTTCATCATTTGATCAACTTTTGAGACATTGAATTGATGCAAACTACTTTGACTTCACGGCTTTAATTACAATCATATTTTTTTTCTTGTTTATAATGGATTATGGATGTTGTTTAATTTTTAAAGTATGGATATTTGTTAAGACATGGTATTTTTTAAAATTTCAAGACTCAAGTTATAGACTTATTTTGAAATATCCCAATATGTGAAATCATCGAATGCATTTGAAGTTTATATTACTTAGGGCAAAGTTAAGACATATGGTATTATTAACTACAGGAATGTTTATGAAATTCACAAGGAATTATTTTTTTCATATGTGAACAAGATAAGGTGTTATCACTTGGGCAGGGAAGTCCACCTTGCTCAGCCCACCCTTGCCCAGCCCAAAATAGTTAGGGCTTTTAGTGGGCAGGGCAGAGCATTGGGCTGCATTTTACAGCCCGTTCATCCTTCGGGCAAGGGTTTCGCCCTGCCCATGCCCACCCCTAGTTGGCGTCAGCACCTAAATTCACATATGATCAAGTGAATCTTCCAACACCACCTAGTGTTCTACAGATCCTATTGGCGGCAGCACCTACAATAAAAATGAATAATCCGAGTTACGTTCAAGGACGCTGTCCTTAAGAGCTATTCCGCAACCACCGGCTAAGAAGAAGCGGCACTCTCCAGGATAAAACGGATCCTTCCTGTAAGAACAGGATGAACGGAACAACGAAATATAATAAAACTCAGCAGGCAAAATTCAGAGGAGAAGGGAAGTGCTCGAAGGCTCAAGAGCCTCTCTTTGAACTTCTGCAAGCACAGTCTTATATAGGCTTCATGCGCGCACTTGAAGACTGGGCAGCCACTTGAAAGACAATGAAATGCAGTTTTATTACAATAAAATGCCATAAAGATATTTAAACAAGGCTGTTACAAATGTTGGGTATTAAAGCAATTAAAATGCCATCAAAGTCTGCACGTTTCACATTTAATATGATCTAAGAAATCAGTTTTCTATAAAAATTCCAATGTCCAGAATTATCAATTGGCATTTTCTAGTAAGCTCATTTATTCCAAAATAAATTTTGAATTCCAAAATAAAATATCCTACTAAAACCTGCCCAGTCCACGTTCTAACTCACACACATGAGGTGGGAGATATTGTCGGATTTCCATTATGTTTGTCTCCTGTGGCCCATCATAGTGTGATCCCATTCCTCCTCTTAGTCCAAGATCGCTTATTGCTTGGATTCTCACAATCCCAATCAAAGTGGGACTCGTTCCTTATGACACACTCACTCATTATTTCTAATAGTGAACATTGTGAAAACAAAAACAAAAGCTTCTACATCATTAAATCCACAAATAATCATGATCACAACACAATAATTGAGCCATAAAAGGTTAAAAAATCCAAAATTTAAAAATAGAAAGAAAAAAGGGTCAGGAAGTAATCATACTTAAGTGCTTGAAGAGGTTTAATAGGAAATGAAGCAAGTGAACTCTCCAAATCTTGAACATCATTGAACACATCCTTCATTCAAATGCCAAGACAAGAATGAATCCAGAAAGAGCATGCTTATAATTAAAGGTCCTCAGTTCAAAGACACGAGTCAAAACGAAGATCACAAGAAGATATGCCAATGATCATTAAATGACAATAAGGGTACCTCCTTGCCCAGTATGGGTGCAGTATCTGAATGACAAGTTGCTACAGAAGAAGGCCCCTCTGCAGGAACCCCAACATCATCAGACCTTTCCTTTTGCTTCTTGTCCATATCTGGTTCTTCTGCATTTGGCATGCCATCATCTTGAATCTGTTGTCAACAAATAGCTGGTTATGAAGTAAAGAATAAAGTGCCCAATATTGGCCAACTTTTCCCCTTAGTTCTATATAAAAAAATCCACATAATAATTTGTAGTAAAGTAAATATACTTACTAGAGCAGCTTGACCTTTTAAATCCTCAAGGTTGAAATTCCAAGCACTGACCCCCCCGTATATATTCTTTCTGAAAGTTGATCAGATTATTAAATTAAGATATCTTGGATCCTAACATACTCAAGATTGGAAGCACATTAATTACACTGATCCACGAGCACAGCATACAAATTCAGCATATAGTTGTTTGAAAGTTCGCTTGAGTATAAACACGCACTTCAGGCAAGACAAATAGCACCCTTTATGTCAAATAAAGGTTTAAAATGAATTTTTCTATAAGTTATTCTTTTGCTCTAGTTCTTAAACAGGACCTATCAAAGAAGAGTTATCTTTAATCCATTAGTTGTGTATGTTATGTTATATATTCATAAGAATGTTGACTTAAATTCATCTTTTCAAAGCATACAAAATTAATTTACACAATTCTATTTTCATCATTGCTAAATACTTCTTCAGTTTGCTCTTTTTTATGATTTTATTTACCGGTAGGTCATCACAGATTTATTATGAAAAAATTCCAACTAATCTTATCTGTACAATGACTATTTGGTTATAAAGACAATTCAAGCCATAACAAAACCATGCAAGGAGCACAGCAAATACACAAATCACAAATGGCGTGATAAAATGAAACCATGGAGCACAAGGACATATAGAGCTCATTTTAATCAGTCCAACCATCTGGAGTAAGAAAAACGACTTAAAAGCAAGACAAAAAGGCAACTTGATAGAACAAAAGTTGCATGTAACTTAATGAAAAGAACACATTCTGGCAAAGTAGCATACATGTAACCTTGACAAGAAGATGAGCAAAGGAAAGAATACCTAAATCTGATACCAAAGTAAGCATTTATTTTACAGAAAATGATCCCGCCTGTGATATTTGTTCCTTATCCTCATAAAGAGCCTTGTTCTGCACCAACAAATCTGCTTCTTTTGCCTGGAACAAAAAAAGCAGCTTAGAGGAGCAATGGCAATAGCCATAGACTGTTCAAGCAGAACAGAAAAAATTTCAGAAATAAACAGCTAACCTTAAGCATCCTTAAACGATCTCCTAATGGAGCAAGGCCATTCCAGATGGTCTGAGATACATATTCACTGGAGCGAGCATGTTTAAAGAAGGGATGCTTTAAAAGCTTTTCTGAACTAGGACGTTTCTTTGGGTCCTTCACCATGCAAGTGACAACCAACTCTTTGAAAGACTAGGAAGGGAAGGAAGGCAATTAACAAACAACTTTTTGAAGGCAAAAATCTGCAAAATTTTAAACGAGAACCACACCTTGAAAATCTCTTGTCTCTTTCATAATCAAGGCCGGGAGCGGCGTTTTCTAAAGTCATAAGCAAAACCTGCAACAAGGAAAAGAAGCAGAAAAGGGTCAACTCAGTTCATAAGAAAACAACTTGCAGAAAAGTATTATCAGCAGGCACATGCAAGAATATTCAGAAGACGTGCAGATTACTTTCATTGGAGGATACTTGGGAAATGGGGCATGGCCATGAGCAAGTTCAAGTGCTGTTATATCAAATGACCATATGTCTGCTCTGTTAGCAAAGAAAATAAAGAACATAAATGCCTGGAAAAAACTAAGATATCAAGCAACATTATAGAAAGGAAGCACAGAAGCGATGAGATTGGGAGGGAAGGATAAGAGACACTCAGTTAAAATCATATCCATGTAATTGCTGCATAACTTCAGGAGCCATCCTGTAGAAAATGTTGGGCTCAAAGCTTCAATATACGTAGGAAAATGATGATATCAAGGTTTCATGTGATAAACTACTCTGTAGAGAGCCTAAAGCAAACAAAATGATACCAGCAAGGAGTTACAACAAAAGTGTTTCTTGAACGTTGCCTATCTCCAGTATCAAACATATATGCTGACACCCCAAAGTCAGCTAATTTAATATCGCCTTTAGAATCAATCAAAATATTGCCAGCCTGCATAATTACACAGATTTCTCCTGGTTAAAGGAAAAGACCAAGAGTCCAACAAGTGGGGCAAGGATAGAGAGAATCATCCCATAAATGAAGACATCCAGAGTTCAGATTCGACTTCAAGGCATAGAGTAACAAAACACAAAAAACAGATATCTTCATAGTCTCGGATTCAATCACTTATAATTCAACCGAGTAAGAATTCTAGCCCTGTTACTCATAATACAAAAAACTAAATAAATAAACTAGGCAAAATTGCAATACCTTAACATCTCTATGTATGTGTCCATGGGCAAGAAGGTAGACAAGAGCTTTGAGAGCCTCTCGCAGCAAAGTAGCAACAACAGGCTCTTCAAAACCCTCAGGATAGGAAGATTTCATTATATGAAGGCAGGTTCCCCCAGACATGTATGGCATCACCATCCAAAGATTGTGTCCAGTAGTGAAAGAGCAGTGTGAGCGTAAAACATTTGGACGATTTGTCAAGGTCATTGTCTATACCTCTCTCCTGATGCCATCCTGCACAAATGTCAAAGTTTCTGACATTGTATGAATTTAATATGAAATCAATGGATGTGTGGCATGGGCTGTCTGACGTTAGGTAATGCCGAGAGAGGACCAAAGTGAGAGCTATTGAGGGAGGGAGAGGCCAGAATATTGAGCAACAAAGGTCATAACTTTTTCATTTAACTTACGTACAATGATGGGCTCTATACACACACCTTTTGAGCTGCAATTCTGGTAAATAACCAGACAAATAATCCCTATAATTTTTATTCCTAATCAGCGCATCAAAAGAGAAAAATATTGCCCCTGCTCTAAGTCTTTGACTATTAATAAATGTTGTAATATACAACAACAACAAACCTTATCCCATTAGGTGAGGTTGGCTACATGAATAATACGACGTCATTGCGCTCTAGCAATAACCATATCTTTAGTTAAATTGTTAATAAAGAGGTCATTCTCAATAACTTTATTAATTGTTTGCTTCGGTCATCCTCTAAATTATTAATAAACGCTGTAATATATTTACCAGAAATAAATAAATACTGTAATATTATTATTTCTATTCTACATATATTCTACATGATGACAAGTTGAAAATTCACAGATGTGTTGTGTGCAAATCCAGCTCAGAAAAAAGCAGCTCGTTTATCTATTTCGTGAGCTAAGGTAACATCTTAACTTAGTGTCTAATTGGGTGGTTTTGAAGGGGAGGAGAGCATTTGGGGGAAAAGGGGGACTGAAAAAGTATTGCATGCTAAAACTGACTCAAAGAAATTTCATTAGAAAAAAATAGCTAAATGTTAAACAGGTCAAATAAATCACACATGCACAAGACACTGAAAAACAGTGAGCACTCATGTTGTATGAGAATTAACCAACGTACCAGATCATTGCACTTTTCTAGATCGAGAACCTTGATTGCAACTTCCTTGTTCAGTGGAATACAAAGAGCTCTGTACACAGTGGCGCTAGCTCCTTCGCCAACTTCTTCATACAGCTTATAATCATTAGCATTGAGAGGAAATCTTTCTTCTGATACATGCTCCATTCTTTTTGGACATAGATTGAGATCACAAACCTTGAAAACAGCATAAATTTTATCCCGTTAACTCCACCTGTGGATGTATGTTCCATCCCTTCCACATGAAACAAGACAAGCCACATAAACTAAAGTTACAGTGTACTGTATATTCTGAATCCTGATGGGAAGGTTTGTTTGTTTTACCTATTTCTTTCTCATTTTAAGCTTCAAAAGGAAACAGCATTAAACAACCCATTTGTTAAATTATTTGCTGCCCTAATTTTTTGGAAAAAAATTAATTTTTGAAAATCAGAAAACAAACGGCTACTTGCTGCATTAGATCAGGAGCGCTGGCATTTTTTTTATTTCCCTTACCGTTCTATTCAACAGGTATCTAACCCTGTCTCCCCCACAGGCTTAGCATCTTTCTCCATGATTTAATTCTTCTGCAATTCTGCTTCAATTGGAAGGATCAGGGTTGACAACTCCTAGAAGCAGAAACTCCACTGATAAGAGAAGAGAGAAAAGAAGATGAAGGGATATTGTGGTTAGTTCAATCAATATTCTTAATGATGAGAGGGTTAAGAGCATACAGTGTCTTTAATGGCAATAGCACCGCAACAAGAAGCCCGACAGCCGTAAAGCCCTCCATGTGGGGCAGCCTCAGTTTGTCAGTGCTATGATGCCCATACACCAAAACTTCAAATGACTGACAAAACAACCATACAAAAATCCAGGCGCTTCTTATTTCCACCTTAAGTATATGTCTCAGGCCTGCAACTAGCCTATCGTGTCAGTACTTCGCATCTTCTTCTCTTTTTCGTTAACGCTTTCCCAGCAGCATTTTGATTTATCGAAGTTAATGTGACTTGCAGCGTAAACATATGCAAGACCGTTTGAAAACTTTTACCTCTACCAAGGATTCCAACGTCGACCAACAAAATATCTTTGCACACGATCTCCAATGAAAACATGCAACTAATAAACTAATTTTTTTTCACTATCAGATATTGGAAAACGAACTATACTGAATTCGAGATGCATGGCAAAGTACAAACGACATAATAGCCTGGGAGTTGGGTTCAAGGAATCTTCACTTGAACCGAAAGTAACTGAATACTAAAAGAACTGTGTCTTTCTATATATACAAAAGTGAGGAGTCAAAATATTAATTGCTCCTAAATGAGGGAATCGTAACAGTCAATTAATCCCGCTAATTATGCTAATTGATCTAATAATAATAATAGAATAATTCTAATAATGATAAAATATTTCCTTAACACTCCCCCTCAAGTTGGAGCATATATGTTAATCATACCCAACTTGTTACAAAGATAGTCAACCCGTATCCCAGTCAACGCTTTTGTCAGAAGGTCTGCTAGCTGGTCATCCGATCGCACATGTCCTGTAGATACAACATTTTCTTTGATCTTGTCCCGAATGAAGTGATAGTCGATCTCAATGTGCTTCGTCCGCTCATGGAACACAGAGTTTGATGCTATATGAAGCGCTGCTTTATTGTCACACCAAAGCTTTGCAGGTAATGTTGTGACAATGCCAATTTCCTTCATGAGCTGAAGTACCCATATAATTTCTTGTACGGATTGTGACATAGCTCTGTATTCTGCTTGTGGAGACATGAGGACTTTCATTTCCTCATACAATCGCTTATAGTCCAAAAAGAAGTCCTTCAATGGACGACCCTGCTGCTGAGAGCGATAAAAACCTTTACAAACTTCGTGAACACGAGTGAGGCTCCCTTTACCAGAGAACATAAATTCTAAATAACTCATTATTTCCTTAACAGTAGTACAATGACTCACTGAAGACAAGATCCGGGGTTCAATAGAATTTCTAATTTGAAATAAGATTCTAGCATCAGCCCTTTTCCAAGCAACCAGTTTTTCTTTGTCACTAGGGGGTTCATCAGTTAAATGTTCTTCCTTCTCAATTCCCATAATATAGATTTTAACAATGGTGCTTCAATCACTATAATTAGTCCAGTTCAATTGTGAGAAAGTAATCTTAGCCGACATAGGTAACATTTCAGGAGTCTTAGAGTCAGCCATGGAAGCCAAAAGCGAATAACAATAATAAAGAAGTCCAATACAACGAGAAAATCCCCAAATTTTGGGCACAAAACCGAACACTAAATAAGATACTAGGAACAGTACATGAATAGTGAGAAAAGAGCCCCAAACAGCACCCTAAATAGTGCCAAAAGTGTCTCTTAACAGTGCCAAACAGGGTTTTTCGAAACAGCGCAAAATAGTGTCTCGGAACAGTACCAAACAGTGCTCTGAACAGTGCAAAACAGTGTCTCTGAACATTACCAAACAGTGCGCCAGAACAGTCCCAAAACAGTGCGCCAGAACAGTGATGGAATAGTGCCACTACAGTACCGAAAACAGTGCCCGATGAACAGTGATGCAGTGCCGCCGATGAACAGTGAATCGGGAAAAAAATTCAGAAAACCCTAACCTTACACGCTCTGATACCATGTTGAGATTGAAGGATCACATTGAAGCATAAAAAAAATACTAATATTATTGATTCTTTTTTTTTTTAGAATAAAAGAGAATACAATGAGACCTTTATATAGGCAAATCAATAGGTTAACCCTAACCCTAACCCTAAAATCTAATCCTAATAAATATTAAACGATATCCTTAATAATAATAATTAATTAATATTTCTAAACTTCATATTCTTAACACTCCCACTCAAGTTGGAAGCAGCTTGCACATCCAGCACCTGATCTTCAAGAAAACAATGATCTACAACCTAGAACTTAAACAACAAAGGCAATAAAGGCTGAGGTAATAATCCACTAGCTTCACCAGGAGCTTGAACAACAAAGAGTACCAAACTAGATTAGAAGCCATAACAAAAGATCTTATAAGGGACCAAACCAACAACCAATAGTCTCACAAGGGACCAAAGCGACAACAGACGTCTCACAAGGGACGAACACCAAACAGCCTCACCAGGGACCAAAACCAACAACGAACGATCTTACTAGAGACCAAACCAACAACAAACGGTCTCACAATGGACCAAAGCAACAACGAATGTCTCACTAGAGATGAACACCAAACGGTCTCATCAGGGACCAAACCAACAATGAATGATCTCACCAAGGACCAAAGCAACAACGAACAGTCTCACAAAGGACCAAAACAA
Organism: Inga oerstediana; assembly: GCA_963210345.1. Classification (NCBI taxonomy): domain Eukaryota; kingdom Viridiplantae; phylum Streptophyta; class Magnoliopsida; order Fabales; family Fabaceae; genus Inga; species Inga oerstediana. Next base: position 13,013,937 of record OY723403.1, read on the forward strand.
CAACAAACGTCTCATTAGGGACGAATACTAAACGGTTCAATCTCCGAATATCTCAATAGGAAAGAACACGAAAGGTCTCACCAGGAACCAAAATCAAAAGAATGCAGCCAGAAGAAGACGAAACTCATCCAAATTTGAAACCATGAGATACAAGAATGAAATCACCAGGGTAAAAGAAAGAACCCTAAGGCTCTGATACCATGTTACGAAAGTAACTGAATACTAAAAGAATTGTGTCTTTCTATTCACATGAAGGTACTATATATATACAAAAGTGAGGAATCAAAATATTAATTGCTCCGAAATGAGGGAATCATAACAGTCAATTAATCCCGCTAATTATGCTAATTAATCTAATAATAATGATAGAATAATTCTAATAATGATAAAATATTTCTTTAACAAACCAGAACTGAATCTGACCTGATCAGAGTAGGAATCACCGAGAAAACCAAAGATGATTTTGCTGCGGTTCAAATGATCGTCAGCCACCACTTCTAGTTGAACTCAGACGACTGTTATAAAGACGACGGTGACCGAGGCGGCTGGAAAGTCAGTTGTCTTCAGCTCCTTCTCTCTGTGTGAGCATTCTACTGTGTCTCAGTGCCAAACGGTCGAAGGTCTTAATGTGTGCAGGGATCAAATCTTCATCGATTTTATCTTTTGATGAAAAGCTCCTTTTAAAAGTCCCAAATAATCACCAACTTGGAATTCACGTCATCAATTAATAACGTGGCATGTCTTCATTTGCGTAATTACCCATTCAATTAGTGAAATGACATGCTTTTGATTTGTGCAATTTAAATCGTTTCTTTAGTTACAAACAGACACTGCAGGTGTGTATTCTAATCCTCTATCATTAAATCTGTAATTAACATCCAAGTATATATGTGTATATACACGCACCGTACTTAAATTGATGACATGGTAGTGTTATGACTTGATAGTTGCATCTGAAACCACTCCCACCGGAAACTAACGCCTTCCAGTTGATGAAAGCTTCCTGAAACTGATTGTCTCACTCCCACGGCCCCAGCCATTAATAATACTCTTCCTGTCCTAAATACTAAATATAAGAAAAAGTTTATTTTTTTGGGAGATTAAGAAAGTTAAATAAGTTGCTTAATTATATCATATGTTATATGTTATGTATTCTTAGATTATCTATTACTACCTCCGGTCTTATTTATAAGCAACTTTCCCTTTGATTGCGCAAAACGAACTTGTTGTTAAAAGCAATAAATGTGTCAAAAATGCCATATTTTTTCATATATGCCTCTATTTATGAAAAGAGTATAGGAGAGAGAATGGATAAAAGTATGAGAGATAATAAGTATAAAATATGAGAGATAATGAGTATTTATTAAGGGTAAAATAGGAAAAAGAAACTTAAAATTTCAGACAAAAAGTGAAAGTTGATTATAAAAGGGACTAGCATTATGAGAGAGAAAATTGCTTATAAATAGGACCGGAGGAAATAATTTATTAGTCAAACTAATTAATTTAGAAAAAAAATAAAAATAAAAATATTCTAAAATAATTTAATCATTTTCTTTACTCTTCCTAAAAAATTAATTTTATTTAATATTTAGAAACAGAACAACAATAGATTCATAGTTGTGTTTCAAACTCGCTCGTTGACGATAAACTCGTAGCCGACTCGGAGTCCCAAGCCATTGAAAATGCGAGGGTAAGAGATTTGTGTTGTGAACTTTGCAAGGTTCTGAAACTTGGATTGGTCACTAAACCGGTCAGGATACTAAGTCAAGGGTCAATGGGTCAGACCGGAGTCAAACTAGGCTTAAACTGGTGAGGTATAAAAAATTAAAAAATAATTTCAACCAATAGAGCAATACTTGCAGTAAGAATCCCGAACCAAATGGCAATGACAAAAAGTAAAACTAAGGATATCTATTAATCAACTACTATATTATAGTAAGGGAAACAACTAAAATTTGTCAGATCTGTCAAAAAAAAACCAAGACACAGGCTTTAAATTCTGAATATTTGGAAACTATGAAAGAAAGCAACAACCTATTAATAAATCTTCAAGAGATAACAGCAACCTTCGAGCTCTGTAACAGGCGACCCATTTCGAACTAAGACGGCGGCGAAACCACTACCTTGGATGGAGGGAGAGGGTCTGAGATGAAGGACGGAGGGAGAGACCGAGAGCATTTGAGATGGAGTACGGAGGGAGAGGGTTTGAGACGTTGTGAGAGATCGAGAGTATTTGAGACGGAGGATTGAGGAAGAGGGCTTAAGACAGAGGTGCGGAGAAGAGAAGACGAAGTAAGGTGCTGAGAGTGAGAAGTGAGAAGTGAGAATTGAATTGAGAAAGTGAAGACCTCAGTTTAGCCATTCAGTTTTTTTTTTTTAAAAAAAAACATCGCTTGGTTCAGCATTCAGGAAAAAAAAAATTGGTGACCCGAGTTTGACTTTCTAACCAGGCCGAGTTAGCCGGGTCAACCCGGGTTGACCTGGTGACTCCGGTTCAATGGCAAATCGGACCGATTTTTCAACCGGTCCGACGGTTTTTGATTCGATCTGGGTTTACAAACCATGGAACTTTGTGACTTGGGAAGTAGGGGAGGAAGACGAAAGGAATGTATGTGATTATGACAGGAGGCAGAAGAGTGGGGCCCACCATAAAACCTCCATGTCAGTGAATAATGAAGCAATTGCGTTGTCCAAAATAATGAATATGGCAAGTACTTTGTCCAAAAAAAAAAATATATATATATATATATATATAGTAAATGCAACATGACTCAGGTTTCCCGCCTTTTTTTTTCTGGAAAAAATGGAAATGATAGATCATATTATAAAAATAAGCATATAAAGTGGCCTAATACTAAGTTACATGGATCGGATTCTCATGCTTTCTATAGTTTTTCCTATTCAACGTTGAGGAGTTATTAACCTAGTGGTATAAAAATTTTCCCATAAATAAGACGTTGTGAGCATAATTCTGTTTGTAACTTGGGGTGCTACTTGCTACCATTAGGGCTTACATTTTTGTGATGCTCCTGGACAAGCATCTTCAGGGGGTGAAAGCTAAACACGGGCAACATGGGCTATCCCAGTCAAGGCCCATGCCCAAGTTATAATGGGCCACACTGAATGGTTCACCAAGATGAGCCCAAGAAAGGATGAGCCCAATTCAAGAAGTCACAATCCAACATGACATGACCAGGGTCGCAACAACATGTTGGTCTCTCGCAAAAAAAAAAACAAAACGTGTTCGTCAATTCAAGCCCAAAAATGGGTAATCCTGATACTTGACATGTAATGTCCGCGGCAGTCACCTCTGACATATTTTCGGGCAATAGTTTTATCGATAAGGTGGGTCATTTAAAATTGTCTATATTATCTATTGGTCGGCAAAAGTTCAATTTTTATTAGAATTAAGAATAAAAAACTTGCATCCCCATATGTGATATATCATGTAACGGACCGGAGCCAGAGGGAACGATCTTCCCTGCTCATCCAAAGGGAGCTCCTCTTTTAGACCGTCTAAATTTATCTATTTTTTTATTTTTTTAAAAATATTTTAATAGATATAAAATCTAAAATAAAGATAATCTTTTAATTAATATTTTTTTAAAAAAAATATTTTTTATTTAAAAATAACTAATTTAAAAAAATCAAATATATGAGTGCCAGATGCCTATAGAAGTATTTGAATCCTCTTCTTTTTCCTTCCTATTTACTCCAATCCTTTTCTCTGAAAATGCATTATTTTGATGTAAAATACACAAGTTTCTCACTTTCTTTTTTTGGAAAATAAAATTGACCATTCTGAAGTATTTTTTAAGTTTCAGTCAATACTTTACAATATTTTTTTAATATTATCCAATATCTTAAACTAATTTTTTAAGATCTTTAAAAAATATTTAGAGAACTGAATGATACTAAAAAATACTTTAGAATTGTCAATATTATTATTTTTTTAAAAAATGAGGAGATTATATATTTTACACTAAAATAATACATTTTAAAATTAAAAAACGAAAACGAAGGAAGCAAATCCCCTGTGGAATGGATAGGCACCGAGACGGTTCCAGAGGAGGCTGAGGGCTTATCTGCCTCTGTGTCTCTGGGATGGATAGGCACCGCACCACATGGGGAGCCCTACGTTGTCTCTGTGCTGTGGTACCATGAAAAATCGAGCAGCTCTAAAATCCACCACATTGGATTGAATTGCCACGTCACCTTCCCATTTTGACCATGCGTCACCTTTCCTTTTAAACCTCGTTAACGACGCCAAAGAAAACGACCAGCCCGTCGTAACCCCAAGGCCCTGACGGAGTTTTTCTCGCACCTATGCTTGGATTCTTTAATTTACATTGACAATTTTCTTTTATTTTGATTATGGGTGTTATGAGGACAGGATTAGAGACCAATGCTTTCACCTTTATGAATAAGGTGCTTCTCGCCTTTTGCGTGCTCTTCTGGGAGGCACTTACCATATCAATCAGCATCTGTTTAATTACATTAACAATTAAAATACAGGTGCATACACTAACATGTTAACGTTACATTTGACCTTAAAACTTCATCCAAACATAATTGATGGTGTTATTAGTAGAATAGCTTGCTGTTAACTTATAATTTAATCCAATGAAAATTGAATGAGATGCCTGGATAATATATATATATATATAGATACTCCATCCGATCTTAAATATAAGTTAAAGTTCATTTTTTTTAAGAGATTAAGAAAGCTAATTAAATTACTTTACAACATTTATATTTCTAGTTTTTTCTCCAAACTAATTAGTTTAACTAATAAACTAATATATAATTTAAGGATATATAATATACAATATGATTAAGTAATCTATTTAATTCCCTTAATCTCTTTAAAAAAAATCAACTCTATTTTATATTAAAAAAAAAAGAAGGGAGTGTAAAATAATCAAATGATCAGCATTATTTCATGAGCGTGTTGTAGCCCAATAACGCTAAACATTTAGTTTAAAGCTTTCTCAAATATGAGATTATCAATCCCACCCTGTATATTGAATATGCTGGATATGATACTTTTATTCTCCTTGATCATCAACCAACTTTCTCTTGTGAGACGGTCGTTGACAAAGGTTAACTAGCTTTTGTTATTCCTACTTGTAATTGTCCCTGCGTGGACTAATGATATCCAGTTTCAATCAAAAAAAAATATGCTGGATATGTGAGTAGAGATGTATTTTACTATTTTTCCAGAAGTTGGATTTACTGAAATGACGCGACCAAACCATATTTGCCCAATCCTGACATGGATTAAAATCAGTGAGGCATTATATTGCACAGAATTTAACATGGGCTGCGTGAATTTTATGTACGTTTTTATAGCACTCCCTCCCTCCGGTTATTTTTATAATATCCTATTATTTGAATTGTCTTGATCATTTTAACAAAAGTTGTCTAATATTCAATGAGTTTTTTTTATCTCTCAATAATTATATATATATTGTATTAATTAAAAGGTTGATATACTCATATCACTATGATCCTATTTATATATCATTTTTAATTAATTATCATATACCAAGGAGAGTTAGTTAATTAACTCATTAACTATAAGCTAAATTTTTAATTTCGCCCTTATCTCTGATTGATTCCAAAAGTCAATATGAATAGATTCCTTTTGTTTATTACAATTAATAGGGGTAAAAAAAGTATAAAATACATTTACTAACATAAAACTGAACTTATAAATAAGACTAAATTCTTTTATAAAAAAGACTTATAAATAAGAGAAGAGTCGTATTTATTTTACTTCTCTCTTTTACTTACCCTTCATAAATAAAAACATACTTAAAAAATTAAATTTATTTTAGATTTATTTATTATTATTTTTCCTAACTTTAATTATTTTCTTAAACTGCATAATTCAACTCTTTATAAATACGAGGGAGGGACTACTATCTGATACTATTTAACATCAATTATGCACGGCGAAAAATTGGTCAAACTTGTCTGTTTTGAACACTTAAATAAAAGATCACCTGACATTAAAAAAAGAACTGTAAGTTAATAAGTTATTCAGAACCTATTAAAACAAACACATAATTACTCCATTTAAATGTGAGCCAATAAGTAGTTACTGATAAATGCAGGATCTGTCTTTGTCCGTCGGTCCGTCCTTCAATTAACGACCCCGCAGATTAAATAAAAACTTAAAGTAGGAGAATGATTGCCTCCTGATGAAGATGAAAGACTAAAACACTGGGATGACTCATCAACTCATCATTGTACAAACACGTGTAAGGCAAAATTTGTCGTAAAAGGCTCTCGAGCAAGTAATAATGCGGCGTCAACTTTCCTGGTACTCACTTCCGAGAAGGAACCATACTCACTGCACTGGAGGGATTCATTCACACATCTTTTTATGGAGATGGTCCTTTTTTTTAATCCTTTTTACTTATCATTTATACTTTTTTTTTTTTGGTGAAAATGGAGGTTGAAGGCACTAAATAATAATTTGCACGGGAGCAGTCGGTTCTATACTTCTATCTCTCTCTCTCTCTCTCTCTCTCTCTCTCTCTCTCTCTCTCGTGCTTGCTTATAGAAGCGGCAAAGCTAACTACCAGTCACACAAAGCCTTCACTTTTTCTAGTTTTCTCCGTCTCTCTCTCTCTCTATCATTCGGTTGAACCTACACGGAAGAGACATCTGCAACTTTCAATGAGAGTAAGGAATTCACAAAAATTCATGCTTCAGCTTTCCAGCTTCAGGAAGCTGTAATTTTGGTGCGATTGAAGTTAAGTATGTTCATGTTCAGAGTCTGGCAAAAGGAGCTTGCGGCCATTCTGGTTTATCTCTTTGATTCCAAGCTCACCGGCTAATCAAGCTGAAATTTTTTTCCACTTACTGTGATGATCCTGTTTGATTTTTACTGAATGTACCCGTTTTTGGGTGATGGGCTTGGTCTATATTTGTGCTTTCCTTTCAACTTCGGTATTGTCATTTTCCGTACAATAAGGACATTCACTCTGAAGAGAAGAAATCTGTGCTTGAGTTGTGTGTGTTTGGTGTTCCTGTGATCTCTTACAAAACAAGGGCATCAAAGCGTAAGGATCGGGTGAAAAGCTAGATTTATAGGAGAAAAGAAGAGAATACATTTCAGAAATGCCTCAGAGACCAAAAAGGAGGATACATTTTAGCAAACTATATTCATTTTCGTGCTTAAAATCCCCTTTCAGACATGAACAGTCTCAGATTGGGCAGAAAGGCTACTCAAGGGTCGTATATTGCAATGACCCTGATAACCCAGAAGCTGTTCAGTTGAATTACATAGGAAATTATGTTTCAACCACAAAGTACACGGCTTTTAATTTTATTCCCAAGTCTTTATTTGAGCAGTTTAGAAGGGTAGCTAATATCTACTTTCTCATTGTGGCGTGTCTTTCGTTTAGTCCATTGGCTCCTTTTACAGCTTTAAGTATTGTTGCACCGTTGCTGGTGGTGATGGGAGCTACTATGGCCAAGGAAGCTGTGGAAGATTGGAGGAGAAGAAAACAGGTTATGTTTGAGTATGTTTGTACTCTTTTGTCCTTTTTCTGAATTCTTTAGTTGAACCTTACTGAATTAAGGAGTTTGTTTCTGGAAATGATGATATCAATTTACAGACAATTATTCCCCTACTTGAAGTCATATATGATTCGACCCGTGTCAATATTCAATACTCGTGCATTGTTGGGTCACACATGGTTCAGCTTCCTCAAACGTTAAACCTTAAAAAAAGCTGTAGGAAATGATATTGTTCCATACCCTACCTGCCATATGGCAAGGTGTTACTTGATGTTGATGTAACTTATTTGTCTGGTTTTGTTCAACGGCATATTTCACTGATTGTTTTCCTGTTCTGGATTCCCATGTTCTGTGTGACATTTTCATCCTTATTTGATTAACTTCACTGATTATCTTCATGTGATCTGTTATTTCTGTTCTTCATTGAAATCTCCCAAATTTTGCGTCCAGTTAAAGGCATCCCTGGCTGAATTTCTTATATTTTTTTTTTTTCAGGATATTGAAGCAAACAACAAAAAGGTTAATGTGCTCAGGGGAAATACATTTGTGGAGACCAGATGGAAGAAACTGCGGGTGGGCGATCTCATCAAAGTGTACAAGGACGAGTATTTCCCTGCTGACCTTCTTCTGCTTTCCTCGAGTTATGAGGATGGGGTTTGCTATGTTGATACAATGAATCTTGATGGAGAAACCAATCTAAAATTAAAGCATGCTTTGGAAGTCACAGAAAATCTTCACGATGAAAAATCCGTTGAAAAGTTTAGGGGAGTGATCAAATGTGAGGATCCTAATGAAAATCTGTACTCATTTGTTGGAACCTTGTACTATGAAGACAAAGAATATCCACTTTCCTTGCAGCAGATTCTTTTAAGAGACTCCAAGCTGAAAAACACTGAATATGTTTATGCTGTTGTTATCTTCACTGGCCCTGATACAAAAGTGATGCAGAATGCCACGGATCCTCCATCCAAGAGAAGCAAAATTGAGAGAAAAATGGATAAAATAATCTACATCCTCTTTAGTACCTTGGTCTTCATATCTTTTATTGGCTCTGTCTATTTTGGCATTGAAACAAAAATGGATCTCGGTGACAGCAATTACAGAAGATGGTATCTTCGTCCAGGCAATACGACAGTGTTTTATGATCCTAGAAGGGCAACACTTTCTGCTATTCTTCATTTTCTAACTGCCCTTATGTTGTATGGATATCTAATTCCCATCTCACTATATGTGTCCATTGAAATTGTGAAAGTCTTGCAGAGTGTTTTCATCAACCATGATCGGGAAATGTATTGTGAAGAAGCTGATAGGCCGGCCCATGCTCGTACATCTAATTTAAATGAGGAACTTGGGCAGGTTGATACCATATTGTCTGACAAAACAGGTACTTTGACATGTAACTCTATGGAGTTTGTGAAATGTTCCATAGCAGGCACTCCATATGGTTGTGGTAGGACAGAAGTGGAGAAAGCACTTGCACGGAGGGGTAGAAGTCAGGAACCAGAAACCGATGGCTCATCATCAGATTTACAGGACCAGAATAATGATGCTGTGGATTCCAGGCAGCCAGTTAAGGGTTTCAACTTTAGAGATGAACGTATAATGAATGGGAAATGGGTTAATGAACCTCATTCAGACATCATACAGAAATTCTTTAGAGTTTTAGCAATCTGTCATACGGCTATTCCTGATGTAGATGACCAATCTGGAGAAATTTCCTATGAAGCTGAGTCGCCAGATGAAGCAGCTTTTGTCATAGCTGCAAGGGAACTTGGTTTTGAGTTTTTTGCAAGGACACAAACAAGCATATCATTGCATGAATTGGACTTTGACAGCGGAGAAAAGGTTGACAGGTTGGCTAGATACTTTGCTATATATTATTTTTAAATTAGGCCCACCTTATTTGCTCATAAGCTCCCTCACCCCTGATATGGGATTTTTCATGTCTGAATTTAAAAAAGAGTTTCAGCTCGGTATCAACAAAATGTGATCTGGCTTCTCACAAAAACTGTTTCTTTATTTTTTTCATTTTCTGAGTCATAATATATTCTGCTCCTTATTTAGTTTATATGGTAATTTCTTTTATCTCTACGAAGAAACTGTAATGTTCTTTTTATTCTGAAAGTGGATGTGTTCCTTGAGGTGTCTTTGGGATGAAATACTGTGTGGAAGACAATATATTTTTTGAATGACTAACATGTTGGGAAGAGAAAGGACAGAAGATCCAAAATCTTAGGCCTTAGAAGCAAATGGAATTCAGAGAAAACGCCAACTATTAAGCATCAGATTATCTTTAACCTTCATTCAGATAAAGCCAATACTTTGATCCATATTGTGAATTTGAATGAAATATTTTTAGTCTGTATTATTTTATTTAAAAGTCCATCTTCTTTATATCTTTGGAACACTTCCACAATTTTTGGTCCTTAGTGAGTGTTTGGGTAACACTGAAACCGCAGTTTTAGAAGCCCTTTCCCGCAAGTCAAGATAAAACTTCTCTCACATGTTTATTTCGTAAATCGTAAAAGCTATTCTTCAAAAGTTAATTCAAACAGATACTTAAAATGTGAGTGTTTGGAAACCACCAAAATCGTAGTTTCAGAAGCCATTTTCCGCAAGCCGAGACAAAACTCTTCTCACATACTTATCTCGTAAATCGTTAAAGCTATTTTCCAAAAACTAATCCAAACGCACACAGTCTGGTTTGCCATGAGAAAATGATTTGTCATGCACAAAAATCCTCTGTATGTTATATAGTAAGTTCTAACTTATATTCAGTTATATTGAAATTGTGTTTGATTTTCCATTCATTGACCTGATTTTTGTGACTAGAGTGTACGAGCTTCTGCATGTCTTAGAGTTCAGCAGTTCCCGCAAAAGAATGTCGGTGATTGTAAGGAATGAAGAAGGTCGACTATTGCTCCTATGCAAGGGTGCAGACAGGTCTCCCTCAAATATTTACATGCTTTGTAGGGCTAATTATGTGAAGTTGTAAGTTTGGATATAGTGGTGTCAAATTTTGCGTATCTTTGCATGTATTCAGTGTTATGCTTGAAAGACTCTCCCAAGATGGAAGAAAATTTGAGGCTGAGACTGTAGATCATATCAAAAGATATTCTGAGGCGGGTTTAAGAACTCTAGTAATCGCATACCGTGAGCTTGGTGAAGAAGAATATAAGTTGTGGGAAAGGGAGTTTTTAAAAGCCAAAACTTCTGTAGCTGCTGACCGTGATGTGTTGGTGGATACTGCTGCTGATAACATGGAGAGACCCTTAATTCTTCTTGGTGCAACAGCAGTTGAGGACAGACTACAGAAAGGGGTCAGTATTAAATTTTAAAATCATTCTATATAAATTATGAAATAAAGTTTCTAATATAAGGAAAATAATGGGACTACTAAAATAGTTGAAGTTATTAGAAAATAATCAGTTGTTGACATATAAACTCACATTCTGGAGTGCTTAATATGTCTCTACTATCTACTGGCAAGTGCAGGTTCCCGAATGTATCGATAAGCTTGCCCAGGCAGGAATAAAATTATGGGTATTGACTGGGGACAAGATGGAAACTGCAGTCAACATAGGGTACATCAATAGGTTTTGTGCTGGGTTTTATTTATCTAGTAATTAGTAATTATCCACAAAAATAAATGGTAGTATCTCTTACAGGTATGCTTGCAGTTTACTTAGGCTAGACATGAAACAGATAGTGGTAACTCTGGATTCACCAGATATCCTATCCTTAGAAAAACAAGGGGACAAGGAGGCTCTTGCTAAGGTAAACAACCTTGAACTCTATTTTATTTAAGTTCTTCTCAGAATTGTAGAGTTTGCCCTATATTTTTTGTAGGCCTCTCTTGAAAGCATTAAGAAGCAAATTGGAGAGGGAATTTCACAAATCAGGTCTTCTAAAGAGAGTTCTAAAAAAGATTCTACTGAATTCGGCTTGATAATTGATGGGAAGTCGTTGGATTATTCTCTTAACCAGAACGTTGAGAAGTCATTTTTTCATCTGGCCATTAATTGTGCTTCTGTCATTTGTTGCCGATCTTCACCCAAACAGAAAGCTCGTGTGAGTATCTTAGTCTTTCCTTCCTGTCATATTAATAATAGAACTGCTATACAAGTTTCTCATAAATTAAATAAACAAATAAACAGGTTACAAGATTGGTGAAATTGGGAACTGGGAAGACAACACTATCAATTGGTGACGGTGCAAATGATGTTGGCATGCTTCAGGAAGCTGATATAGGAGTTGGTATTAGTGGTGCTGAAGGGATGCAGGTCCAAATTTCTCTACTTGCTCCATTTGAGCCGTATCTTTATTATCCTCTACATAATAAAGACTTGTACGCTTTTAGCCAATTAACAATGGGAACAATGTGCATTTCCATCTTCCATGTCCTCAATCAAATATTGGATTAGTCTTGTTCCTACTTGACTTAATGAGTGATGACTGTTAATGTAGGTTTGAATGTGTGATTATCAAAATTGTTAATAGTACTTTACACGGATAGAGTTGGTCTAATTGGTTAGTTCAGCCTCTTCCTGATTTAGTCTGTGAAACTTTAAGCTCTTGTTTCCAGATTTTCATTTATTACCTGATTGTAGTGCAATTGATGAGCCTCCATTACATTCTTCTAGTAATCTTTTCTTTCTGCACTCACATTCCAATGCACATATGATAATTGATAAATTGATAGGAATTGCGTCTAAGGACTCGCCCATCTTCTGACTTTTATATGGTTACTTGTTATCAACAGGCCGTGATGGCAAGTGATTTTGCAGTAGCTCAGTTTCGATTTCTGGAGCGTTTGTTGCTGGTACACGGTCACTGGTGTTATAGACGAATCGCAAGGATGGTAAGACATGGGCGCGTCGTCTTAACCTTTTGGCTGAAAATAATCATATTCCTTTCAGTCAGTTATTTTTGCCAGAATCGCACATGCTTGTGAACACATTAAATAGTGTTATGTCCATTGCTCAGTTGAGGATTTGAGTAACTTGATCAACAAAAGGCTTCACGTGTGATTAACTTAACTAGTTTATTTTGATGCAGATATGCTATTTTTTCTATAAGAACATCGCATTTGGGTTTACTCTGTTTTGGTTTGAGGCGTACGCTTCTTTCTCTGGACAACCTGCATACAATGATTGGTACATGTCATTTTACAATGTCTTCTTCACTTCACTTCCTGTAATTGCTATGGGCGTTTTTGACCAGGATGTTTCTGCCCGACTTTGCCTCAAGGTACAAAAATTGTCACACTCCAAAAACTGCTTATGAGAATTATTAATATACGACTTCAGTTTCTAAATGACTATTTAACCTGTCAAGCATGTTGCAATCATTACCACGTTTTCCAAAAACTTAGTGCATGACAAGCACCTTGTTTGTTACCAATTCACTCGTCCCTTCTTTTTCTAGCTTCTTTTAGGGAAAATCACTATGAAGTACTAAGAAAAGAACGTAATTACCATAAAGTCTCACAAGTGAGGAGCATGCAATGATAAGACAAGTTCTTATGCAGGAAATAACAACTGGTTCATATCACACTGATCACTTGTTATTAGGACTTTTTGGTTATTACATTCCTTTCTTGTGACCTCTTAGTGGTTTCCCCTTTACATAAGTAACTGAAATTATTAGTTTTCCTTCAGAAGTATATTCTTCTACTTGGTCTGTTTGTTTTACACAAGTGAGTTAAAGCTTTTTCAGGGCGAATAACAGCGCTTGTGTTTTTTACCTTTTACAGTATCCTTTTTTATATCTTGAGGGAATAGAGGACATCCTCTTCAGCTGGCTGCGGATTCTCGGGTGGATGTTTAACGGCGTGGTCACTTCCTTGATCATCTTCTTCTTGACCACAAACTCTGTCTTGAACCAGGCCTTCAGAAGTGATGGCCATGTGGTTGATTGGGAAATTCTAGGGGTCACGATGTACACTTGTGTGGTGTGGACCGTGAATTGCCAAATGGCACTATGCATTAACTACTTCACTTGGATTCAGCATTTTTTCTTATGGGGCAGCATTGTCTTCTGGTATGTGTTCTTGTTCGTTTATGGCTATTTCCCTCCTGCCATATCCACAACAGCTTACAAGGTTCTTGTTGAAGCCTGTGCTCCCAGTGGTCTCTATTGGCTCGTTACTCTTTTCATCGTCGTGTGCGCTCTTCTTCCTTATTTCTCGTATCGGTCTTTCCAGACTCGGTTTCTGCCAATGTACCATGATATTATTCAGAAAAGACAAGTGGAAGGGTCCGAAACCGAGACCTCTGAAGACCTGCCGAAGAATGTCGTGGGCAAGCTAACCCATCTCAAAGAAAGATTGAAGCAAAGGGACTTGTAAAGTGCAAATTATCCAAAACCTTTTCTTTCCCTCTTGTTCTTGTAATATTTGAACTGGGAAAGGAAGTTTGTACGAGTAGGCTTTGTGTGCAGCTTGTATAGTAAATATGTAAAGTTTGCGTCTTTGTAATTGGAAGAATCTTTTGCCTCTTTCTATTGGTCAACGCATCTTTCGCTTGGTCTTGAGGAGATCACCCTCATCTCTCATGTCACGGGTTTAATTTGTTAAAATAGAAATTAAAGGATTCTTCAAGTCGTGAAAATAAATTAAAGATGCTAATCAGTGAGATGTACTTGGATTAATTAGTTGCTAATTATGTCACGGGTGACGTAAACGTGTTTTATGGAAGCGGGACCATGAAAGAATTTGTTTAAATTTAGTTTGCTTGCAAAACAATCTGCTAATTTAATAAACACTTGATTAAGTAATTTGAAACGCGCGCGCGCACACCAAGCTACTCTTTTTTAACCCCTGGAAAAAGTATTTTATAGATGCACGCACATGTGTTTTTGTTCGACTATAATTGAATGGAAGATCAAATACATATCCATTAAAATAGAAGCAGGTATCGATCCAAAAAAAAAAAAAGTACTTTTCCGGTCCTAATTATAAGATAAAGTTGATTTTCTGGGAGAAATTAAGGAATTCATTTAAATCACTTTAGAATATTTTTATTTTTATTTTTTCTTTAAACTAATTAGTTTGACTAATAAATTGATATATAATCTAAGCACACTAAAAATATAAATACTCTGAAGTGATTTAATTGGCTTCCTTAATTTCTTCAAAAAAGTCAACTTTATCTTATAATTAGGATATAAGGGAGTAAAAGAAGAAGATGTCAAACTGCATTACCTCGCATTTCCGTAGAATGAATTAAATTTGAACATCATCAAATCATATATATATGTGTGCGCACGCGCGCATGTATGTATGTAGTGTGTGTCTGTGTCTATATAAACGATGGGTACAGCCTAATTTTTCAGATTCCATATGGGTAGAGTTGAATTCAAAGCTGGAACATTCGATTGCACTAAACAAATATTTGGGGTGGAAGGTGACCAACATATATTGTCAGCAATGAGGTGAAGAAATGAGAAGTGAGGCATTTCCTTCGTCAATCATTTAATTAATTAATTAATTAATTGGGACTCCTTTTTTATATATGTAAGGTGACTTGTTGAGAATGAAGACATCCAAGTCGGATAGTCATCTTCAACGTCACGTGTGGCGATCTTCTTTGGCCTTTTTTTTTCCTTGTTTGTTTAGAATGACGATCAACGGCTTGGAAAACAAGCATCCTGCCTCAGCAAATAAGAATGGATCACATCATATATTTAAAGCCTTGTTATGGGAAACATATATGTGTAATTATATTATATTGCTTTGGTTTTAAATATAGAACTTAATATGTAATGTATAATAAATTAGTTCCTATATTTAGAATTGAAGATAGTAATATTAAAATATATGTAGTATTACTATGTTGGTGCGAAGCTAAGGTTATAAATAAAAACAATACTTCCTTTGGTCTTATTTATAAGCAACTTTTTCTCTTATAGGGCTGGTCCCTTTTATAAGCAACTTTCACTTTTTGTCTGAAAATGTAAGCTTCTTTTTCCTATTTTACCTTTATTAAACACTCATTATCTCTCACACTTTTTATTTATTTTCTCTCATATACTATTTTCATAAATAGGGGCATATATGGAAATACATGACATTTTTGACATATTTATTGCTTTTAACTATCAGTTTATTTTGGCAATCAAGGAGAAAGTTGTTTATAAATAAGACTGGAGGGAGTAGATTTCTTTCTTCCCTTTTTTTTTTTGCCCAGAAAAAACAATAGATTTCATCCTTATACTATGTGTCACATGCAAAGATATAGGTGTTGTTGTTTATGCACTATCAATATAATTCGATATACTCTCTTTTTCGGTAGCTTGATTATATATAAAATTTATTTAATTTTAATATATAATATCTACTTGAGTGAAAATTTCTGCATATTTTAATCATGGCTTTTAGTCATCTTTTGAGTGGAGATTTAGGTAAAAAAAAATCTTTTGAGTGGAGAGCAAGCAGCTGAAAATACAGAGAAATTCCAATAACAAAAAATAAATCCGGAGAATTTCCCCCCTCATTTGGGAGTACGTAGCCCCATCCACGTGTCTAGACCTGGGCATAACTCGCGTGAAAGAAGCAATGCCCAAGAAATGAGGCAAAGAAAAATTCTTGACGTCCAAGAAAATTGCCCCTGGATTACATAACCCAATACGTCACACATACTCTCACAGCTATCAAATATTGGATCCTACTGGACTTTATGTGACTGCTCCACTTGCATAAATATTGAAATTGCTAATAAAGCAGTAAGGCTCAATAATATACTACTACCATCAATCCATTTTGCGTTGACTGTCAACACTTCCCCGCGCTTTGTTTCCTATAAATATAATCAATGCTCATTCCCCGTGAAAACAAGGGAGAACAGAGTTGAAGTGAGAAGAACAAGAAATCGAGAATCGAGAAATTAGTTAATCTTGAACTAATGAAGAATCAGCAAGAGCGAGAAGAAATTGTGGGCTCATTGATGAGTCCAAGCTTCAGCAGCTATACTTCTGGCAATCTCGTAGATATCGCCGATCAGGTTAACCGGGATTACTTTCGCAGCCTAGAGCCACGCGATAATGGCTTCGAATTCGTCACGTATCAGAAAGCTGCCGATGGCGTCTTCCTTGACGGTTACTTGGGCCCCGTTTTCCCAGTCTTCAATCGAGACCTGTCAACGCTGTATGAGAGTGACGGCGGGGATGGCCGTGGTCGGGAACGGGATTCAAGAGCAGACGAAGATGATGTCATGGCTCTTCAATTCCCAATGAGGAATTTGATGATTCACGATGATGGTGATCCGCCGTCTTCCTCGTCGTCATCGTCGTCGGGTGGGGATGATTTGGAGCGAATTCCACCAGGAAGTTACTGCGTTTGGACCCCTAATTCGCCCAAAGCCTCGCCGGGCAGACCCAAGAAGAGCAACTCCACAGGATCACCGCCGTCGTCAAAACGGTGGAAGCTTCTGGATTTGCTGCGGCGGAGCAACAGCGACGGGAAGGACTCGTTTGTGTTCGTAACTCCGACATCTTCAGGGCCCAAATTGGAGAAGAAGAAGGATGTGAGAGGGGAGAATTCAAAAGCGAAGAAGGCTTCGGCTCAAGAAACTCTCTACACGAGGAACAAGGAGCTGAGCAAACTGAACAAGAGAAGGTCTTATTTGCCGTACAGGCAAGACTTGATTGGATTCGGTGTTGGTGTCACAGTCGGAGGCAGGGCCTTACGTTCATTCTAATTCCTAAAAGCTCTGCCTAGAGATGCTTTTTTTTTTTTGGTACATGCCTAGAGTTACTTTTGTATAACAATTAATGAATATTTTCACAATTAATTTGAATTTGTTCAAAGACGTTCATGGATGAATATCACAAATCCAAGAGGCTTCAAATAAACTTTTAACTGCCGGGCTTTAGACGATAGGAACTGTTTTTTCAACTGATTTATGTAAAAAAACATTTATAACATTTATCTTATTTTATGTAAACGTGCTTTCTGACACTAAATTAAACATGCCTAAGAATGCTTTTTTGACCCAGAGTCCGAGGCCAATGCCCTCTGCCAGCTCAGCGAATATCTGGATTCCCGGATCTAATAAGGAATTAAACTACCGAAACTACCCCATTTCCGCCAAAAAGCGGGTAATTTTTTTCCCGCGCTGTATCCGTTTAATCGGCCTCCTATACTCACTCCAAATTAAAATGCCACGTGAGTGACGGTGCTCTCGGTTTTAGATTTTTTTTTTTATATGCATTGGAAAAAGATTTTCCACTTGGCATGGAAAGTGGGTTCGAAACCGTTGAATTTGGTTCACGTGGGTCCGACGCAATCACCACGTGGACCTTGCCCCAACCCTGTGGCTTTGCTTTGGCAATTGCTGGAGCTTTCCGGTTATACCACCCTCTTCCTCTGTAGCTTAGCATAGCAATTAAATAATCATCCCCAGTAATCTCTGCTGGAAAGCTGGGTTTAAGCGCTTCGTGACGCTTAATATTCTGTTCGCTATGCTCTCTCTGCAATTCATCGCCACCGGAGCTCTCGATCGTCCTTTGCCATTGCTGCCGGGCGGCAATTCGTCGTCGTTTTGGGCCAAGGATTGGTGCTTGCTCAAAGCAAGTCCTTCAATTGCTGGTAGAAAGAAGCTTCGATTCAATGGCGGAACTGTTAGGGTTTTGGCAATGTCTGGGGATTCTTCTGCATTCAAGATGAATCTAAACGAGTACCTGGTCACTCTGGAAAAACCACTAGGTATCCGGTTCGCTGTCACTGCTAATGGCAAAATCATCGTTCACTCCCTTAAGAAAGGGGTAATCTTGGATACCATGTTGCTTCTCTTGTATCATTATCTCTGCTGTTCTACAATGTCCGAATCTGACAGTTTAATGTAAATTGGTTTTGATGTTCAATTTTTCCTCGTTATGTGGTAGGGTAATGGGGAGAAGGCAAGAATTATAATGGTCGGGGACACTTTGAAGAAAGCTGGTGACTCATCACAAAATAGGCTTGCTGAGATTAAGAATGTTGAAGATGCTCAGTATGTTTAAGTTTTGATTGAGCTTAATGCTTATACTTGCATTTTACAATTATGAACACAACTAATAATTGTGAATAATTTAGTTGACTCCTAAAAGAGTTAATTTTTGAACCACTCAAGTGTCATATTGACAATCAATCTGGAGTTTCGTGCTAGTTCATGACAGACGCAGGGGCTAAGTCGGGTGGCTTATCATTTCCTTATTTGTTTTCTATCAGTTACATTTTGTACTTCCCCCCTTTCAGCATTTTAATGCATTGGTGTTGAAGTTATTAAATTCTTTGTCTCTATATAATTAGCACGTCATTGTGAAACTAGATAGTTCACTGATCCAACTTAGTGCTGTTAATTTTCATCTAACATACTTAGTGCTAACATACTTAGATACTTAATGCATTGGTGTTGAAGTTATTAAATTCTTTGTCTCTATATAATTAGCACGTCATTGTGAAACTAGATAGTTCACTGATCCAACTTAGTGCTGTTAATTTTCATCTAACATACTTGTGATTAAGGTTATGTTTTTTTATGTACTGAACTTAAATGCAGTTTCTTACATTTTCCTCATCGGATTCCCTTTTAAAATTTAACAAGTGTGTAGTTTGATTGAGAAACAATAGACTTCGTTATTGTATAAAAAACAAGTATACTTCGTTATGTTATTGGAAAACATATAATTGTTAGATATTACCTGAATAATTTGATAGCAATAGATCTAAGAAATTGTCGGGGTATTTGCCCTGTAGAGGTATAGAAAAATAAAAAAAAAATGTTTCAATTTTTTCTCTATTATGCTCAAGGTTCTGTACCAAATACCAACGTTTACTGGCTAAACCCAAATGCAGGATTGGATTTACCATGCCAGCACACAATCCAATTTATATTTGTGTGCTTAAACATGGCATTCTTACTGTTCAAACTTACTGTAATGAATATTCGACAAGAAAATAGAAAAGAATACCATTACAGCGTTGGTGTGGATACTGTTTCATATCTTTTAATGACCGAGAGGATTATCAAAACATAACATGGGGTTATTGCATCTGTATTTTCAAAGTAATGGTTAACTTTTATTGTTTTAGGTTTGGCAGTCTGCGTACGCTACTATTCTATACCATAGTTCTTTTTATTTATATGTTCAGTCTTTTGGTTTCATCAGGAATATTTTGAAGGAGCAAACTAATCCTTTAAGCATGGTTTTTGAGAGGCCCAGATCTCCTTTTCCTATTCATCTACTGCACAAGATAAATGATTCTGAAGTACAATTCAATAGAAGTTTCCCACTTGAGGAATATGAGGAGATAAAACTCTTTAGTGATGAAGAGTATGACGAAGGAGAGTGGGCTCATGGAAGTTTCCCACTTGAGGAATATGTCAAAGCTCTGGATCGTTCAAAAGGCGAGATGTACTATGATCACTCCCTCGGTATGCGCTATACTAAGGTGCAGAGTTTATTTACTTTTAGAGTAATACATTCTTTAAGTTTTGGTCATCAGGATAGATTTTAATGAGTACTGCTATCATGTAAATTATCAGATTTCAGAGCAAATATATGTGGGATCATGTATTCAAACGGAAGCTGATGTGGAAACATTGTCAAAGGTTGAGGTAAGGACTTCACCTTAATTTCAAGATAGCCTCCCAAATCCCGATTCAAAGCATCAACAACCAATATCGTAGACAAATGACTCAAGTCAATTTTCATTCACAAAACTTGAATATATTAAAGCCTAACAGGGAATTTGTATGTTTATTCTGCGTGTTGAATAAACAATGGTGTGTAAGTGAACTACTAGCCAAAAAAATTGCAGTTGACTGACTGCAATATTAAAGTGAAATGCATGATATAACTGAAATATGCATAGCATTTGATCATGATATTTTTGAGTCAGATAGCATGCAGAATAATGAAAATTTTGGATTCTGTATCTATTTGTTTTACAGTTGTTTCTGGTTAATTAATGACATATATGTTACCTAGATGTGCTGTCTTTCCTTATTATTCAATGATGTGATAATGTATTCCAAGGTCAACTGGTAGCACGATAAATAACAGGATTTTTTTTCTTGCTTGAATGCTCTCGGAATTGTAATTTTTTAATTCAATAAAATTGCACACAGTACTGTTTCCTTTGTATATAAAATCTTAGTTTTTGCATTCAATATTTCATTGATTACAGTTGGGAAATTTCTGCGACAGGGAGTCACTGCTGTTCTGAACTTCCAAAGTGCAACTGAAGCTGAGAATTGGGGAATCGATTTCAGATCTATTAATGAATCATGTCAAAGGAATAATATCCTCATGATAAGCTATTCTATACGGTAATATAAGGTTTAGTGCACGTAATTTGGTGAAAATACAAAAGCTAATCATATCTAGTGTCTGCTTCCAAGATATATTTCCTTCTTGTGAAAAATGTCTCTGAATTTTCACTTTTTTTTTCACTGCCAATTTTGTGAACTAATGTCATTGTGGTGTGTTACTTTGTGACATCAGTTGTTGAATGATCAATTCTATCTCTCTTTTTGTTGCCGTTGTTAGAAATTTAGAGCACTGATGCTACAAATCAGAAACATCAGGAATAATGTCATGTGAAAATGGGATCGAGAGTTCTAAACACCTAAATTTGGCCTGTAAGTCAGATTTCAATTTCTGATTTTATACTGTCCTTGTTTGGTCTTTTCAGGGCAGGAGATTCTTATGATATGAGGAAGAAATTACCATTTTGTGTGGGGCTTCTCTTACGGTTGCTGAGGAAAAGCCATCGCGTTTTTGTTACATGTACCTCTGGATTTGATCGATCTCCCGCTTGTGTCATTGCATACCTGCACTGGATGACAGATCTTTCCCTCCATGCAGCTTATACATGGGTCACTGGGATGTACACATGCAGGCCTGACAGGTTGCTCTTGGTTATGTGTCTGCTTGTTATTTAGGCATTCATTCTTATTGAAACAGGAAAACTATTCATATCCATGTGAAAACCTTCACAATTGACAGTTTCAAATATAAAGTAAAGACCAGGTCCAAAAAAAAAAAATATATATATATATATAAAGTAAATTCACAATTTAATAGGAATCACTTGATTAGTTTCTGTTTCATGTGATAACAAGTTATGCTCCCACCCTATGTTGTGAAAACTGGACCGGATGGTCACACCGGTGCCCGGGAGGGCTTTCGGCTCGTTCAGTATGGTTCAACCGTTTCATCATTTAGACCGTTTCAGGCCGCTTCAGACCGGCTGTTGGGCCGGGAAACGGGGTGGTTGAACCGGGAACCGTTATTAGTATTATTGATATGTTATTGTGTTATTTTTAATGATTTCAATGTATTAGAACTTGAGATTTGGGAAAGATGATATATATAAGCTTTTGTATGTGCTTATTTTTAAGTAATGTTAAAATTTCATATTTATTTTTTATATTTATATAATTATATGTATGTGTAATATTATTTTTATTTAATTATTATGTTATCGGTCCGACCATGCGACCCATGACCCGGTAGCTTCTCCGGTTCGACGTCCGATCCGGTTTTTAAAACATTGCTGTCCCACCCTTCCATATGTACCCATTTTAATTATATTTTGAGTCCTTTTGTCATATTTTATCTTTTATTGTGAAAAATTTCTCATAAAGACATTACTGCAGGCCAGCAATTGCCTGGGCAACATGGGATCTTATAGCTATGGTTGAAAAGGGTAACCATGATGGACCCCCTACACATGCTGTCACATTTGTATGGAACGACAATGAGGTAACAGATCAGTGACTTATATCATCATTACAGCCATGCAGATGATTACTTTTTGGTTCTTAAGGACTATTAAGAGATTATTACTGCATACTTAGTCCCATTGACCATAAATTCTAGTTTTTGCTACTTATTTATACGTTTTATTCGGGTTTCTATGTACCAGGGGAAGGATGTAACATTGGTGGGAGATTTTACTGGAAATTGGAAAGAACCAATCAAAGCAATGCACAAGGGTGGAATGAGATATGAAGCGGAAGTTAAACTTCCTCAAGGAAAGTATGTATGCTACTTTTTCCAAAAATCTTACTATGGATCTAATTTAATATTATATCACTCCTCCGGTTCTTAATATAAGACATATTTACATATTTATCTAATTTGATTAGATTAGGGACGTTAGTTAAATTAGTTAATACTCCCTTTTTTTTATAAGATTCTAAATTTGAATTGTCTTGGTCTCTTTTATCAAAGCCTGATAAGAGTTGTCTGGATATTTAATGATTTTTTTTTTTGCATTTTAACCCCGCATTAATTATATTTATTGCACTAATTAAAAGGTTGTGATACTTATATTTAATTTATTTTTCTCTCTTATTTGCCCCTCATAAATGAGGGTATACTTGGAAAACAAAGTTTATTTCAGACATATTATTTTTAACTAATTTTAACCACTTTCTTAAACTGTGTAATTTGGTTATTGAGTTCTTATAAATAGGACTGGAGGGAGTATGACATGTATTTTGTAAAACACCCTAGTCATTTTCCTTAATTCCTCCATTTTCTCTCCTCTTTGATTATTGTTGGGGAGCATTAGTGGGGGTAAATTATGAAAATATGGACAAATATGAAAACCACGTCTTATATTTAAAATTAAGATCAACTCTCCAAATATGTCTTATATTAAGGACGGGAGGAGTATTTTATCTAAGCTTCCTTTGACAGCTGAAGTGGCTAAAAATCACCAAACCTAAACTTTCTATGATCCTGATCAGGGCCGCTAGTTTGAAACAGAGGGCATTAACTAAAATGGTTTATTGGTTTGATATCAGTCTTATTGACCTTCAGGTACTACTATAAGTTTATTGCTGATGGAAACTGGAGGCATTCAACTGCTTCACCGGCAGAAAGGGATGAAAGGGGAAACGTTAACAACGTAATTGTGATTGGTGATATTGCTAGTGTTAGGCCTTCTGTTCAACACCAGCCGAAAGTACGTACATTCTTTTGACTTTTATTACGTTTTTTTAGCATTTCGCTCAATTCTCTTCTGAAAGAGGTTTCTACTAGCATTACTATGTTTCCTAGAAGAGTTGTTAATCTTCTGCAATTTATCGCACTGCTATCTAGCTGACCAGAAACAACAAATTATCTTGTTGGACTGGCTCAGCTTGTGGTTTATCTTGTTGATAATATATGGTTTGCCTTCGTCTATTGCGTTTTACCGGAGCTAGATTTGCCTTAGATGCATCCACGAAATAGAGTAGTACTACTAATTAAACTCGGGCAGATATTTTGTCTTGGCTCTTGTCACAACATGTTTCATGGCTACTTAACGTAACTGGATGGTTGGTTTGTTGGGGTTGTAGGATGCCAACGTTGTGAAAGTGATAGAGAGGCCTCTGGATGAAAACGAGCGGTTTAAGCTGGCGAAAGCAGCTCGGTGCATTGCTTTCAATGTGTGTCCTATTACATTGACTCCCAAGTCGCAAGTAGTTGCATAGAAACACCACTGTTTCATGGGAGTACATTGTGAAGGCAAGCAATTTTGTTACAGTGGAGAAGTCCGTCCCGAGGAGTAATCTTACCCTGGGTCATCCCCAATGATAGAGGTTGTTGTCTATTTCTCTGCCACAGCTTCTGCCCTGATGCAGTCGCTTCTTGTAAAGCCGTGAATAATAAATAAATCTGTATGTAACTTGTATAATCTGAAGCACAACAGGCCGAACAACGTGTCTTTGTGTCTCCATTGTAAAAATGTTCAAATAGATGTGGTCATTCCAAAGAAGAATGAATTCTGAAACACTAATTCTGAACCGGTGGATGTTGAATGAAAAGCGGGGTGGCACAGAGATGTCGACATTATATCGTCACTTGATTCAAGGAATGTTGACATGGGAGGCGACAACGTTGTTATATATAATGCTCCGTAAGTTCCATTGGGCAGAAGCAACAGAAACACCTTTGTCCACTCATTTCCTCTCCTCATCAATCAATCTTCCATTTGCTTCATCTCAGCTATGACCGTTAAGCATCTCTATCATGCCCCTTGGTTCACTGGGTTCAGTCCTCTCTTTGCCCACCATGTATACTCTCTCCCTCTTCTGCATTTATTATGTGCCTTTTAGTTTCAACGCTCCATTGCTACAATTCGTAATGGACGTCGGGATTCAAATAGTGTCTCTTTTTACTCCTGCCCCCCAACCTCCTTCATTTCCTCGCACACAAGTTTTTCAACTACTCTCTTTTCTTAAAATAACTTCTGTTAGCATTCAATCATTGTGTACTCCTCCGGTTCTTTGTAGTTTGTACTTTGTATGAGGTAGAAAGAACTTTTCTTTTGTTTTTTTTTTTTGGTGTCCTTTTAAGACATTATATGAGATATTTATTATCTTATTTCCATATCATTTGTCAAAGTAATACCTTCGGAAATTTATTGATGGCATATTAAATTTCCCTAACAAATCCCATGCAATTGAGCCTAGTAATAAACTGTGAATAGTGCAATTTCTTTCTAGTGTAATTTATTATTAAAAAAGCCATATAATTGTAAACAATGTGATTTTCATTGGATTTCATCCTTCTCTTTCAATATTTATATCTAAAATTTTGAATTTTTTATCTGCAATTTTGTTCGTATACATTCCTCAGTAATTTTTTTCCCTGTAACAAATTTTGTATGAAACTATTATTTATCAAATGCATAAAAAATCTAACTAATTCGTAATATTCATACTCAGGCTTTGCCTCTCGTTTATGCTTCTTAGCCTGCATGTGAATGAACCCATGAAACTCATGTATTTATAATTTTGGAAGCCCAACAACACAAAAGTGTCGAATTTGACCCAAACATAAGGCACAGGAATTAATCCTATGACCCAATTGAACTCATAGGCCATAGCCATAAATGCCAGCTTTATGGACCACGGATGGAGGCTCGTTCTTGCTCGAATTCTAACAACTATCCACCACTCAAGCCCAGCAGAAAGTTACTTATTCATGTTTACATCATCAAGACTCGAGAAGGATTTTGCAGGCATCATAATTCACGAATGAAAATGAATTTAGCTCCATATTCCATCAATTCAAAAACAAGAGGCGATATTTCCTTCTACTTAGTGAACTGTTGGATCACTCTGTATCAACCAATCATACTTTGATGCTACAGAGAAAGAGAGAGAGAGAGAGGTGTAGTGAGGTTAGAGGTAGAGCGATCCCGGCACTTCACTAAGTCAAAGGAAACATCACAACGTATTTAAGTGTGTATATGAATGAACCTAATCAAAACCAGAACAAGTGTGCGCTTCAAGTCTAATCACATTTGAGTAACTTTCATGTTGGGCTATAAGGGGCTACATCTTCGGCCACGTGGCAAATCGTCATTGCTCACACTCATCGGGTAACCCACTGCCACATCTCAGGGAAAATCTACAAACGCCCAGCTATACCAATGCATTACTTAGTAGTTTAACGTTAATAAATGTTGCTATTTTTATTTTTGAATATATCTTTTCAAAAAATGTAGAGTTATGGCCATCCACTCGTAGTTAATCTCCAACATTCAAATCTCATCCTGGAGGATAGAATGAAGAAGCTCTCATTTGTTTGGCTTTCGCTTTCATTATCTGCGTCTGTCCCTTGAGGATTGAAACTGATCAACACAAGTATAGATGAATGATCTTCTGGTAGCTATATAATGTCAATTACTTCCACCAACGGCTTGTGTCCTTCCTCTCTCTCTCTCAAAACAACCACTTTATTACGTCTCTCTCTCTCTTCGCTACACTCAAACCTCCATCTTCTTCTTCCTCCTCCTCCTTTCCTTCTCTTATCCAGGACAGGCCTGTGTTTGCTGCTGCTTCTCCATTCATCACCACCACTTTGGTACACTACTCTAAATTTTCTTGTCACGTAGGTATCAGTGCACGTCACAAAAACTAGTAGTATCCCTGTATCATTATCCGTTTGAATAACACCGGTGGTTCTGTTTGATCCTAATGCATGAAATGATTTTAAGTCCGCAAGATTACTATTAGTGACCACGTGTTGATTGTTGAATCTGGTTTTGCAACTTGGCTATGTGAGTTTTAAGGGTGTGTGTAAGTGCTTTAAAGTTTGGAGTTTTCACGGGGGGCCAGTCTTTTGATGACTCTACTTGTCATCTACCAAGTTGGTAGCTAAGTTGGATTAATTTGAGCGACAGGTGTGTGGTGTTGATTTGCTCATTCACTAGTATGTGTCAGTGGTCGCCACCATACAATTGGCTGTTTTCTATACGTGCAAAGTTAATCAAGTATTTTTTTTAGGAAAAAAATAAAAAATCTAGAGAATTGGAGACCACTTTTTGTACCTTTATATATTATGCGTGGACATGCATTTGTAAGTGAGTTCCAAAGGACTTTTTTCGAGGTTTTGTGTAGAGAGAGGATATGGGGAAGGAATACGAGAAAGCCATTGAAGAACTTGGGAAACTTCTGAGGTAACCGAGCTCTCTTTGCAGGAAAACACGAACATACACATTAACACGCAAAAAATTCATAAGTTTGGAATTTGACTTGCATTTGTGTTTAAAATGAAAAACAGAGAGAAGGGTGACCTGAGAGCCGTTGCAGCTGCAAAAGTAGAGCAGATAACAGCTGAATTAGGGACACAAACAGTTGAATCATCTCAGGCAACTGAAAGGATAAAAAATGGTTTCATTCACTTCAAGAAAGAGAAATACGAGTTTGTAGCTATATACTACTCATAACTCCTTCACTTCACCAGCAACATGACTTTCTTTCTTTCTGCTTTCTTATCCTTCTACTTTTCATTTTCAACAGCAAGAATCCAGCTTTGTATGGTGAACTTGCCAAGGGCCAGAGCCCAAAGGTATTTATAGAATCACTTGGCATCAAACACTTGTAAAACTTTTCATTGGGACTTCCTTAGTTGTGGAGCTTTTGAATTGAGTCTAATTATTGGCATGTTGTTGCAGTTTATGGTGTTTGCTTGCTCAGACTCAAGGGTGTGCCCATCTCATGTGCTAGATTTCCAGCCTGGAGAGGCTTTTGTGGTCAGAAATGTTGCTAACATTGTCCCACCTTATGACCAGGTCTCTTTTTACAATCCAACCATTATTACCTCACATCATCAGTACTTGGTAAGATCTCAAACATGTTATATTCTGATTTGCTCGTGCGTGTATCAGACAAAATACGCTGGAACTGGAGCTGCCATTGAGTTCGCAGTTCTGCATCTCAAGGTACATGATTCCTAACTTAGGAATTTACAGACACTGAAGTTGACTCTGACCTTTTTTTGTCTTGGCTTCACAATTTGACTGGGCATTTGTAATTTTGTACAGGTTCAGCACATTGTGGTCATTGGGCACAGTGCTTGTGGTGGTATTAAGGGGCTGCTCTCTATTCCAGATGATGGGTCCATCTCTACGTGAGTCCACATACATGAATGTGTTGCTGCATAATTCTGAGGGACTTGGAATTTGTACTTACTGTTTTTGTGTTGTGCAGTGAATTTATAGAAGACTGGGTGAAACTTGGTTTACCTGCAAAGGCGAAAGTGAAATCAGCACATGCTGGTGCATCTTTCCAAGAGCTGTGTTCACATTGTGAGAAGGTAGGAGGCATTAGAGCTTTACCAATTTCTGATAAGAAATAGTAACAAGTCAAGATGAAAGTGCTGATAATAATGATTTTGACAGGAAGCTGTGAATGTTTCGCTGGGAAACCTGTTGACCTACCCATTTGTGAGAGAAGGATTGGCGAACAAAACTCTCTCACTGAAAGGAGGATACTATGACTTTGTGAATGGGAAGTTTGAGCTTTGGACGCTTCAATTTGGCCTTTCTCCTTCTTTCTCTGCATGAACATGAGCCATGTTTGACCTCATCTTGTCTCCCTAAATCTAGTATTGTCCGGCTACAGTGTACTTTGTCATATGAATCAAGATTCTCGGTTGCTAGCTTCGAATATTGAGGTTCCTTTTTCTGCAAGAAATGAGGAGCATCAAGGTGTTGACCAAGCCTTTCATTTCTGTATTTTTCTTCATTGTTAGGTAAAAAATATGGCCACCCACCATTCTGCATGGGAAAGTGTAGGGACAAGCTTTAGAGGTCGCGTCTGCAATGAAGAGAGCCGCTTTGAGCTTTGATCCTACAATTATGTTGTATTAATATAATTATGAACTCAAGTATGAATAAGAACCTCTTTACTTAAATTCTTGATGGTCCAGTTCGCCACATCAAAGTTCCTTGTGCATATTTCTTTTCTAGCTTTTTGGCCTTTCTCTTTAATCTGTCAGAGTTTACGAGAACAATATTTTGGCAGTTGTGATGTAAGAAGTCAGAAATGATCCTTAACCTGTCATTATCCTTGAGCAACACCCTTCGTTCGTCCTACGTACTAATAGGGGATTTATAAATGTAAAATTCTCCGAATATCTCTATAACCATGGAATATGCTACATATTTCAACATTTCTTTCTTAACTGGTATATTCAGCAGCGTTGTTGAGGGCAACTAATAGAGAAAAAGGACATAGTGCAGTTTGTGGGGACGATATTTATATGGTTACTCCACTTTTTGCTCAGTCCTTTCAACTTTAAAAAAAAAAAAACCATTTTACCAAATAATTTCCGACAAAAAGCATTGACAAGTTTTTTTTTGGGGGCTTCAAAATGATTGAATCTTTCAGAAGTGTTTCTCCATAGTCCTCACATCTAGGTATCTGTTGGAGAATCTAAAGTCTGATTTGTGTTCATTTTTTTGGTTCCAACCCAACAAAACCTCATTTCTTGGCCTTGGCAAATCTGAGGCAACGGTATTTTTCGCCACCGACAGTGATTTCAAGAGCTCCATCTTGACTATCCTGAGCTGATGCAGTTCCCATTAATACACTCTTTTCTTTCTCAAGATTTTCTCTCTCCATCTTCAGCCTTGCTTCTTGGCGAGAAATCTCTGCCTGCAACATAAAATGATTTAGGCTATTCAGCAGCTATAATATTGTGCAAAACCAGGCACTGAATGACAGATGAATGGTAGAAAGCAACATGCTTCTCTTTCAAAGCACTAAGAAAGCATAACAGAATAACATCTTCGTACTCATGTGCCTACATTAAAAGAGCACTTAAACAAAACACTACTTGCATCTTAAATTTTCAAAAAAAAACTTCAAACCCAAAAATGAAAATCCTTATTTTGCAGCAACAAGATCACACCACAAGATTAACAATCTTAAAATGTGAATACTGAAACTAAACCCAGGTTTTTGGCATGTAAAAACTCATAGCTCTAGCTACTTAAAGTGGGATCAAGGTTATCACAAATTCTATTATCTTCTTCTGTGTTCATTAATATAAAAGAAGTTATGAGAAGCCCACACCTCCCGACGGGAAAGCTCAGCCTTCCATGCAGCTTCGCGCTCAGCAACTTCACGCTCACGTTCCTTAATGTAACTTTGCATCTCTCTCTCCTTCATAATCCTATCTTGTATGTCAGCATCTAATGCTTCCTTCAACTCCTCCACAAACTTATCTACAACAACTTTTATTCGAAGAGACATCCTCCTTCTTGCGCCTTCACTACACCTGAGACTACAGCCAAGATAAATTAATATTCACTACTTATCCAGATTTGTACATCCACTCTGGAACAAGAAAAAAAATATTCAATCAAATAGAAGCATTTAATTACTGAAATATATCGTTGAACAAGCACATGAAACTGAAATAAAAAGTATGTTATCAAAAGCACATCCTCATGTTTACCATTTCTTTCTTTATTTCGATTTCTTTTTCAATGACAATAGGTGAACCCATGAAATTCAGCCCAAATAAAGGTTTCAGAGCAAACAGTGAAAAATCAATAAGAATGCCCCAAAATGAAAAACTTCAAAGATCCCATGAATCATATATAGCCCACCAAAAAAAGAAGCATCGACAAAATCCGCCCAAATCCAAGACTCGTTAATTTCAATAACCCAAACTGAAAACAGAAAAGGGAAAAAAGGGGCAGGCAAACTAGTACCTCAAAGACGAAAGTTTTGAACACACAGGGCTTGTATATCTGCTCTAAAGTCTGGAGTGCACATTATTCCATTATCTACTCTCTTCGTCTGGATATCAATCTGCAATGAGAGGGGAAGGTTTTAGCTGCCCTTATAATTTTGCTCATAAACTTGGATTAACTAGAATCCAGAGGAAACCACGGAAGCGAAGGCTTCGAAAAGGAGAATACGTGAACTAGGATGAAAAGAAACGAATCGAATATAGGTCATAAATTTATTCTGGTTACTGATTCAGCAATTTGGATTTAGTTGGGTCCAACCCAGTCCAACGTCCTTTGCATTTTTGTCCTTCGTAAAATATTTTTAATCAACTAAAAGATAATTAGAGCTGACTCACTACGTTTTTTACTCCCATATGGAAACAAGATGTCTAAGAGGGGGAGAAATAGAGGCAATAGGTTCACAAATCACATACTTGCAATTGAAGAACCAGAAATCTTCGTCTTTGTAGCTGTGCTTCGTATTCTCAGCTTCACTGTGTACTCTCCAGCTATGCGATCTTCTTGTGAAATCTTCGTCCTCTTTGTCTCTCTCGCGTGCTAATTGCGATCTTCTCTCCGGCCTCTTTCTCAATCTGTCTCGCTTCACAGCAGGGAGGAAGGGCAAATTCTTTATAAAGCTTGGCTGCAAAGTGGAAGCGGGCAAGAAAATAGATTATTAATTAAACTGTTTTTAAAGGGAAATAAAAACTTGGGAAAATGACATTATGTCAACATATGTAAAAGATAAATAATAATGATAAATTTTAATAATTCTAAATTGATTGATTTGAAATTTTGAAATGTTGATAAATGTGTGAAATTACATAAATGTCCTTATTTTTTATTTTCTTTTAAAAAATCCCTAAAACCTCTTGCCAGCCGCTGGAGGACTGTTACCGAAGTTATTAATAACTCAAGTATACATATTGACAATTTTTTTCTGAGAAATTCAACAAAAAATATTAGGCTTCCGTTTACAACTTTAATATCGCTATTAATCACTCAAGTATCTATATTGACAACTTTTACCTGAAAAATTCAAAAAATATATATTAGGCCGTCGGAGCTCCGGTGACAAGTCGCTAGCGCTAGAGCTTCAGCGGCCAGTCACCGACAAGGACAACGGAGCTCAGGTGACAAGCCGCCACTGGGTTTTAGGGATTTTTTAAAAAAAATAAAAAGTAAGGGCACTTATGCAATTTCACAAATTTGTCATTGTTTCGAAATTCTAAATCAGTAGTCAATTTAGAATGATTAAAATTCACCACCCTTATTTATCTTTTTCATATTTTGATAGTATTTTTCTGTTATTTTCTCAAAAAAAATTAATCTTTAAAACAGTTTTGCAGATTTGGGACGAAAATATAAAACAAAAATAAATTATTCATTGAAAAATAAAAAGAACAACATAATAATTTCGTAATAAAAATATATTCAGTGTAAATGTAATGTGTAAATTACATCCTATCATATAGTATAAAATACACAATGGAATAGCAACAATCTGAATCTTTTTAATAGAAAACAGAGAAATGTAAAAGAAATATACCCAATATAAAAGTTAAGGAAAAAGATAGAAAAATAATTTTGAATTTGTAAAATTTTAAAACAGGTATTTACAACAACAAAAATGAGTTACGAATTATTTATCAAGTTTGGTCATTCCTTCATCAATTTATTGTAACAAACCTAATTTAAAATTTAATAATTTTAAAATTCTTTTTCTGTCTTTTTCCCAGGGTGTGTTTGGTTTGAGGGGAGGGAAGGGTAGGTAAATTATAATTTTGAACAAAAGAAATCTAGAATTTACCCTCTCATTTTTTTAAATTTTGGATTCCCGCCCAAAATTTACCCTCTTATTCCTTTTAAATTTTGGATTCTCGTCCAAAATTTAAACAACTTTAGCCCAAAAAAGTAATTTACCTCTCCTCTCCTCCCCTGCCCTCCCATCAAACCAAACACAAAGTTATGGATCAATGTTCCCATGTATTATTTTTTATTTTATTTTATTTTGTTGGTCATTACTCGATACTCGTTTGTTTTGAGGTATATTTTATTATTTATTATTTTTTTTGGACATGAAGAGGTATATTTTAGGGAAAATTCTAGATTATGAACTTTCAAAATCCCAATATGTCTGTTAACATATAGGTCCTTATAGAGGAATTTGAGATTTTGAAATGTTGTACTTTTACTAAAATAACCCTCACTTTTTATTTTTTTAAAAAGGCAAGGTCCCCGCACCTGTCATACCTCCCCCGGTTGCGGCCGCTACACCGGCGAGCTAATTGCCAAAGTTTCGATATCGGCGGTCGAAGCTCTAGGGACAACTTAGTATTGCAATTAACTACTTGAGTATAGAGATTGACAACTTTAACTTTCTAAGCCCTATTACACGTCGTTGATAAATTTAATGATGGTAATGACAACTTGCGTATAGTAATCTACATCTATGGTATAGAGAGTGGCAACTTGGGGTGCTCAAGTTGTCAATCTCTATACTCAAGTTATTATTTCCTTTATTTAACTTGTTAACAATGCTTGATACAGTTCAGGGAGCTACAGTTGTCTATCTTTATACTTAAGTAGTTAATCGCATTACTTAGTTATCATTGGAGCTCCAGTCGTCGACCGGCTGGCGGGGGTGGGCCTGTGTGGTTGAGGTCTAGCGCCAGCGGCAAGTGGAGCTTCGGGGGATTTGCCTTCTTTTAAAAAGTAAGGGGGCATTCTGGTAAAAGCACAATGTTTCAACTTCCTAAGGCCCTATGTGTTAACAAATTTTTTGGGGTTTTTTAAGTTCAAATGGTATTTAAAAGGAAATTTCCCTATATTATTTCATTTGACTCCTTTAATCTTATTAGGTTAATTATATACTCCTTCCAATCCTAAATTTAAGACATAGTTAATTTTTTTTGGAGATATTAAGAAAGTTAAATAAGTTATTTAATTATTGTTTAATCATATCATATATATTATTATATTATATATCAGTTTATAAGTTATGAAAAATAATTTAAAAAGAAATATATATATATATATATATATATTAAAGTAATTAGATTTCTTACCATCTCTGAAAAAAATTAATGTTATCTTATATTTACGACATGAAAGGACAGAGTAATAGTTCATTAGTTAGTATATTAGGAAATAATAAAAAGGGAGAATTACCGATAAATACCTTTTTGGTAAATTAATTGCTGAATAATATTATGGAAGATATTTTGCACACAACGGAAGATTATTTGCACATTTATATGAAAGATTTTTACACACAAGGAAGATGGTTTGCACAAAATGGAAGATCGCTTACGCACACAAAAGATCGCTTACACACTTAATAGCAATCAGAAATTAATTTATCCCAAAAATATTTCTGGGCAATTCCCCCTAATAAAAAAGGCCATCGTAAATTTTTCCAAACGATTCCAATTGATCCTGCTAACCGGAAACACCCCCTGATCGTCCCCCTAATGATCAGAGGTTTTCTGGGGAAGAGGTTAACCAAGATCTGGGCACTACTGAGAATGTGGTGAATAGGCAATCTGAGCTAAGACCGTCTGAGGTATCCTTGAATGTTGAGGAAAACAAAGAAACAGCTCTAAAGGACAAGGCACAAAAAATAGAGGGAAGCTACTCAGGAGATATACTCCTCAAGCCAAGAGAAGAGAGTTGGATGCTGGATGAGAGTGGTGCAATTTCAACCATTCCTGCTACTACAACCCTCTCATACAGAGAGGTACTAAAGCCGAAGTCGTAAGGAGAAAGAGAACAGGAGAAAAACAAGAGTAAGGAGAAACCATAGGATGGGTTTTTATTCCATGGTAATGAGGACGAAATGATGGCAGGAGTGAAAATCACAGATACAAGTTCAGCGCCCCATATTGAGTTTTCGGAAGAAGAAAAAAGAAGACTGGAAAAGAAGTAGTCCCAATCCCTTATTATCAAGTTGTTGGGGGGGGGGACAGTAGGATACATGCAGATGTAGAAAAAGGTGCAAGCCATGTGGGGGAGAGTTGGAAAAGTAGATCTATCGGATATAGGAAATGGATTCATGATAGCGGACTTCCAGGACATGGACGATTATTTCTTTGTACTTGATGGTGGGCCGTGGCTGATTCAAAACCACTATCTAACTGTTCATACCTGGAAGAGGAACTTTAAGCCCTGGAGTGAGAAGATACAAAGGGTGGCAATTTGGGTAAGATTACCAGGGTTACCAGGTGATTATTATGACAAGAAATTCTTCTACCACCTTGGGAATAAAATTGGCAAAGCAATTAAGGTGGATGAGATGACCTTAAAACGTGCAAGAACGATGTACCCACAGATGTGTGTAGAAGTGGACTTAAATGCTCCTATTCTTCCAGCTTATATAATGGATGGAAACTCCCTTAAGATAGAATATGAGGGGCTATACTTAATTTGCTTCTCCTGTGGTAAGTTCGGTCACAATGTGGTTTAAAAAAGTGCAAGAAGAGAATACAGTTGATGCTCAAAAATTTCCAGTTGGGACAGGGGCGGCCGGAATACCCCCAGTTCCAACGGAACCACCGGAAAGCACGTATGGGGAATGGATGATTGTACAAGACAACAAGAGAAGACGAAGACCCATTACTCAAGGTGTCAGGTTTGGGGAAGAACAGAAGAAGGAAGGAAGAGGAGAAAAGAAAGGTAGATCATCAATTGAAGATGAATTAGGAGCAGAGGGAGCTGTGGAGACGGCAGTACGGAGACCTCTAAGAGAGATCACAAATGAGATCCCCAAGAGAGTAGGGCGGCAGAGTGAGTTTAATCAATCAAAAATTTGGTCAAAAGTGAGAAAAGAAGGAGCACTAGAAACGAGGTCAAAGGAAAAGGAAGGAAATAAAGTAGAGAGGACAAAAGTCATTAAGAAGAGAGAGACGAAGGAGAAAGAAGGAATTAAGATAGTGGGGCCAAAGGGAGAGACAAGTGGAACAAAGAATGTACCAGAATTGAAGGCAGCACAAGGTCAAAAGGTAGAGAAAATAGGAGTCAAGAATGTGGGGCCGGATACACAATTGAGCAATGGGCTTGAAGAGATACAGATTATGGTGACAGATGGGGGTGACATGGACATCGACCTGGGCCAAAAAGAGCAAGGGGCAATTGAGCTTGATAAAAACAAAGGAGATGGGATGAAGGACTCTCATGAAAATGGTATTCTAAAAGACCCGCCAGACAATCAAGACACAATTATGGGCTTTGAGGAGACTGAACCTCCGGACTTGTGTGAAACTTGTAATGATTTGGGCCTGTCAGCTGTAGAGAAATTAATGATCAACCAGCAGGCAAGTGAGAATATGGAAGAGAGAAACTCAAAGGCTATCCAAGCTAATGGGTTGAGAAACTAAGTGTTTTTGGTGAGTTTCCGAATAATCATAATTTTTTAGTTTTTTTAATGATTATTGTCTGGAATGCGAGAGGAGCAGCCGGAAGGTCTTTCGGACTTGCTTTAAAAGAATTGAGAAAGGTACATAAGCCTAAAATTGTTGTCCTAGTAGAGACTAGATGTAATGGAGAATCAGCCCAAAAGGTAATTCAGAAAATGGGGTTCCAATTTCAAATCATTGAGGAGGTGCGCGGGCTATCCGGAGGTATCTGGATCCTATGGGATGATAGTAGTATAACTATCCAAATTTGCCAAAAGAAAAAACAGTTCATCCACTGTATGGTGACTGGGCTTAGTAAGAGGAATTGGCTCTTTATGGCTATCTATGGAAGTCCTAGAGAAACTGAAAGGAAATCAATGTGGGAGGAGCTGTGAGAATTATCTAAAACTATTGTGATGCCATGGCTACTAGCAGGTGATTTTAATGACATAAAATCAGCTGACGAACAGAGAGGAGGAGCAATGGTGAATGAAAGAAAATGCCAGAGATTTAGCGACAACCTAGATAGATGCAAATTAATGGACCTGGGCTCTGAGGGACTGAAGTTTACATGGAGAGACCCCACCATTAAGTTTGCTACACGCTTATACAAAAAGCTTGATCGCGGGTTATGTAACTCTACCTGTCGAAATGAATTCAGTGAAGCAGTAGTTCGAGTTGGCCCAAGAATTCAGTCAAACCACCACCCTCTTTTAATATCATTACTGGGTAATAGGAATCGACAAGGGATAAGGCCATTTAGATTTGAAGCAGCATGGCTCAAACATCAAGATTTTAAAGCAATGCTTAAATCGACATGGGCAAATGAAGATGAAGTCTGGAAGGAACTAAGCAAACTGCAACCAATGTTATGTGATTGGAATCACAAGGTGTTTGGGCATATTGGGAAAAGGAAGAACCACCTCCTAGGAAGATTGCGTGGCATTCAAAAGGCTCTCCAAAAAGGGAAAAATGATTACCTTGAAGGTCTTGAAGATAAGTTAAATAGGGACTTGTCCGAGCTTTTGGATCAAGAAGAATTGCTATGGTTTCAAAAGGCTAGAACGAGATGGTTAAATGATGGTGATAGGAACACTTCCTATTATCATACAAAAACCAAAGTAAGAAGAAGAAGGAATAGAGTCAACATGCTGAAGGATGACAACAACATCTGGATTGAAGGGTCAAAAGAAGTGGGTGACTTAGTGAATTCTTTTTTCAAGAATTTGTTCACGGAAGAAAATACTCAAAGAGAGTGGATTAATACTGTGCATGTATGGCCTGAGATACAAAAAGAGAAGTGGAAGACAATTGATGAAGATATTACAACCAAAGAAATTAAAAGGGCAATGTTCTCAATTGGAGGGCTTAAAGCTCCTGGAGCGGATGGTTACCCGGCGATATTTTTCCAAAAGAATTGGGAAGTGGTGGGAGAAAGTGTAGTAAACTCAGTCAAAACAATGTGGAGGAATCCTGAGAGAATCAAAGAAGTTAATCAAATACTCATCACCTTGATTCCAAAGTTGGACTGCCTCGAAAAAGTAAGCCAACTGAGACATATCTCACTCTGTAACGTGATATATAAGTATTTGACTAAAGTGATTGTCCAAAGAATGAAATCGTTGATGACTAAGCTAGTGTCACCACATCAAGTGAGTTTTGTACCAGGAAGGAATATACATGACAATATAATCATTGTAAACGAGATGGTACACACTATGAGAAAAAAGAAAGGGAAGAAAGGGTTCATGGCGATTAAAGTTGATCTTGAAAAAGCATATGATCGTATTAACTGGGATTTCATGGAAAATGTGTTAAACGAGCTACAATGCCCAGAAAATCTGACCCGAAGGATCATGGGGTGTGTAGAGACATCTACCACAAACATCCTCTGGAATGGAGAGAAGTTGGAGGAATTTTATACCTATAGAGGTTTAAGGCAAGGGGACCCTATTTCACCATATCTCTTTGTGCTCAGTATGGAAAAACTCACCCACCTTATATTAGACAGAGTGAGAGAGAAAAAATGGAAAGGGTTGAGAGCTGGTCGGAAGGGACCTATAATTTCACATATGATTTTTGCTGACGATCTTGTTCTTTTTGCAGAGGCTAACACTAACCAAATAGACATTATACTCAAATGCTTGCAGGACTTTGGAGAATTATCAGGGCATAAAATCAGTCAAGACAAGACACACATTTATTTCTCCCCTAATGTCAACCGACAAGTAAGGAGAGATATTTGCTTGAGAAGTAACTTCAAACAGGTGGAGGAGCTAGGAAGGTACTTGGGAGCTGATATCACATTTCCGCGTAGAAGGAGAGATAAATTCAAAACAATAGTTGAACGTGTCAGAAAACGTCTCAATGGTTGGCAAGCAGAGAGCCTTTCACTAGCTGGACGTATGACCTTAGTTAAGTCTGTTACTAGCTCTATGGTCCTCTACCCCATGCAGCATGATAGACTCCCTAGAAATATCATTGAAGAACTAGAGAAAGATCAACGACGATTTATTTGGAGTGAGTCAATAGAGAAGAGGAGAAGACATGCAGTTGCATGGTCTACCCTGTGCAGACCCAAACCGGAAGGAGGAGTGGCCATTAGAGACCTTAAGCTGATGAATGATGCTTTCCTACTCAAGCTTCTGTGGAGGATGCGACAAGAACCAATGTCACTTTGGGTTCAAGTATTGGTCGGTAAATATGGGCGGGGTGACACAGCTGAAGGAAATTAGTAGCCAAACCAAGTGACTCATGTGTCTGGAAGGAAGTGTTGAAACTGAGAGAGAAGTTCAATGATGAATTAG
This sequence comes from Inga oerstediana, assembly GCA_963210345.1. Taxonomy (NCBI): domain Eukaryota; kingdom Viridiplantae; phylum Streptophyta; class Magnoliopsida; order Fabales; family Fabaceae; genus Inga; species Inga oerstediana. Next base: position 13,052,684 of record OY723403.1, read on the forward strand.
AAATGGAGGTGGGCAATGGAGCAAGCACTAGATTTTGGACCGACACTTGGCTACCGACAGAAGGGCCGGTCTTACAACATGTACAAGAGGACTATTCTCTTAACACTCAGCTCAAAGTAAAGGATCTCATAGATGAGAATGGAGAGTGGGACCTGAGGACTGTAGAAGGCTTTCTTTCTAAGGAGGTGCAACACAAAATTCTCCAACTGTCCCCACCTAATGAAGAAAAAGAAGAAGACAAAATGAGATGGAGGCCGTCCACCAAAGGGGACTTTTCAACCGCGTGTACATATAGATGGCTATTAAAGGAAAATGTAGAAATAGCAAGAAGACCTTGGAAGAGCATCTGGAAGCTGAAGGTACCAGAAAGAGTTCGCACATTTATGTGGGTAGCAACCCACAAGAGACTTACCACTCTAGAAACCACAAGCAAGTGGGGAGGGGATAATGGGTGGTGTGAGATATGTAACCAAGATACTGAATCACAATTGCACGCTCTCCGTGATTGCCCTTACGCAAGAAAGATATGGAGTAATCTTGTACCAGAATTAGAATGGACAAAATTCTCATCTGACAACTGGCAAAGCTGGATTAATAGCAATTTGTTAAGGAAGTGTTCAGCAAAAGAAATTTGCAACTGGGCAGAAATCTTTGCTGTAACATGTTGGTACATTTGGAGGTGGAGGAATGATCAAATGCATGACCCACACTTTGAGAGATTATCCTGAATTATTTGGAGTACTATAGGAACAAGGGGGGGGGGGTGAAAGCTTTCAGGATCAGCACAAGGAAATTGTTATGGTTTCCTGGTCTCCCCCTCCAAAAGGGTGGTGCAAATTAAATGTGGATGGAACATGTTCTGGGAATGGTGAAGCAGGGTGTGGAGGAGTCATTAGAGGAGACTGTGGCGAATGGTTAAGTGGTTTCTCTACTAAACTTAGCACACATGAACCGATAGCTGCGGAAACGAGAGCTATCAAAGAAGGGTTAGAAATTTGCTGGGAAATGGGATTTCGGCAAATAATTGTAGAAAGTGATGCTAAGTTGGTTGTAGATGCCTTGAATGATAATGGAATTCTGATGCAATGTCAAGAGACAGTGAAAAGCATCCAAAGACTGCTGAGAAGACAGTGGCAAGTCAAAATGCAACACGTTTATCGTGAAGGGAACAGGTGTGCGGACCAGATGGCTGCTTTAAGTAAAGGGATGGAGCAAGAAAGAATGATCTAGAAGACACCGCCAAGAGAAGCAATGAGTATCTTACAAGAGGATAGTGATGGTGTGAGTTTTTCCTAGGGAAAAAGTTTCTTAGCGTGCTGGGCATTGTCCCTTTATTTACCCAAAAAAAAAAAAAAAAAGCCCATCGTAAATGCTTTAAATTTGGAGCTGAAATGGTCAAGTTAACGAGAAAGGCGGTGGCGCGATTCGGACAATTTTCCTAATCTTGAACATCTTGCATCTTCTTTTCCCACTTCACACTCTCTGTTGTACATCCTCTATCTGTCCCTTGAATGTTGTTGTTGTATCACTG